>JAPDVU010000017.1:227500-660000 GCA_026230045.1 Corynorhinus townsendii
CGTCATCGATCCACCGCCTCCTGCACGCCCCACATTGGGGGTCGAACCCGCAACCCAGGCGTGTGCCCTGACCGGGGATGGAACCGTGACCTCCTGGTTCCTAGGTCGACGCTCAGCCATCACGGAGCTCCTATTTTCACATAACAGCCCCCCCCGCCCCAAGTCTGATGCCGGGTTCACGGCTGGGGGGGGAGCAGGGGGTAAGGGTTTTGTTCCCCTTGGGGCGCGAGCCACACCGTCCAGCTCGGCAAGCAGCCAGGCCGGCCGAGAAGCGCACCCTTTGTGTGGCCCTGCGTGGGAGACGGGAGGCAGGCTGCCGTGTGGCTCCTGCCATTCACTGTGCCCCGCAGGCCGCGCGGTGGGGACGGCCAGGCGAAGGCAGGGCCCCGCAGGCGTCGGTCTCCACATCGGGGGCCGTCCTGGGTCCTCAGCCTCACACACTCTGCTCCCCGGTGGCGTTGGCTCGCAGCCGTGCCAGCCAGGCGGGGATCGGGGTGGGCAAAACGACCTGGGGGTCGCTGGACGCCCCTCCGCACCCACCCCGGGGACACGAAGCTTCAGGCATCTACCCCGCCAAGCCAGGCGACCGATGGATCGGCTAGCGGAAGCGCCGGCGCACTGCCTTAGGAAACTGGGTGCTGCTCCTCCAGTGGAACACTCCTCGGCCGTAAAAATAAAAATAAGATTGAAAAGAAGGAACGCTCATCCTTTGCGGCGGCCTGGATGGAGCGGGAGGGCCTACCGCCCAGGGACAGGAGCCCCGTCCGAGGACAAGTGCCCTGTGATCACGTGATTTCACTCACCTGTGGAATCGAACAAGCCACGTAAACGAACAAAGTAGAAACAGACTCGTAGATACAGGGGACCGGGGGGGGGGGGCGGCGGTGGGATTGGGAGGATGGGTGGAAAAGGGGCCGGGATTAGGTAAAACACACACACACATACACACGCACACACGCACATGCACACGCACATGCACACGCAAAACATCCGTAAGGGGAGTGTTGGGGAGGGAGAAGAGGGTGAAGGGGGAATAATGGGTGAGGGGAGGAGACTTGACGTGGGGTGGTGGACACACAGCACAATATGCGGATGGTGAATTTCCCAAATTGCACCCTAGTATTTTTTTTTATTCACCCATGTCACCCCAATCAATGCAATAGCAATTAAAGTAAAATTTGCCACGTGCCCCTCGATTGCGGGATGCTGCTGAGTAACAGGCCTCTGGGCATCCGGTAGGCACTTCTGTCCTTGGGGGGGGGGGGGCTCCCACGGGGGCTTTTTGGGGGTGCCCCCGGGACTAGAAGGCCGGGATGGAAAGGCTCCAAGACCTTCACGCCAGATCCTGCGTGGAGAAATGCGTCTGTGTGCTCACCAGCAGATGTCGCCGCTCACACATAAAACAGAGAAAGCCTTCTTTTCCCCGCTCTCCGTGTTTCTAAATCAAGGCAAGCTTATCCACGGTGGCTTTTTTTTTTTTTTTTTTTCCCCAATAAGGCCTTATCACATGGTCCTTTTTTCCTTTTTGTTCTGGAAAAGAATGATGTTGTTCATCCCTTTAAAGGGAACCTGTATACACAGCGAGACTGGCTCATAAGAGGCACCCACCCGTTCCACGGTGTACGCCGTCCGGTGAACCCTCACCGACAATCCCCGGCTGGCCCCAGTGTGTGGGACGGGGGGCTCCCCGGAAAAGACCAGCGCAGGTGGTCAGAGCTTCATCCTGCCACGGTCAGGCTGCGGGTTCGACCCCCCGGTCAGGGCACATCCAAGCGTGCCCCGGTGACCAATGTCTCTCTGTCTCACACGGATGTTCCTCTCTCGCGCTCTGAAATCAATCAAAATACATTAAAAAGAGAGAGAATCCACCAGTGAATGCATGGAACAATACATTCCCTCCCCCCTCTACCCCCCCACCCCCAGTCTCTTTCTCTCCCTTCCTCTCTCTCTAAATCAAATGTCAAATAAAGAGATGAAGACCTAACCCTCAAGGGTCTTAACACATTTTTTTTTTTTTTGGAGAGATACGACATAAATGACACAGCACCTTAAGGCCTCGGAAAGTAAGACCTCAAAGCACTGGTAACCGCCAGTGTCATGTCGCCTGAGGGGTGTTGGGAGGTCGGTGTGGGCTCGGGGCTTCATTTGCTTGGAGATAGAAGGTGCTGGTGTGTGTGTGTGTGTGTGTGTGTGTGTGTGTGTGTGTGTGTGTGTGTGTGTGACATGACAGCATCATGGACTCGGGAGTCTGTGTCCTCCCACCCAGCGGGAGGCCTGAGGCAGGCGCTCCGTAGGGACCTGTGGAGCGCACGCCCACGCGCGTGCCTGCCTGCCTGCTTTCCGTGGGGCGCCACGGTCTCCCCAAAGCGAGGCAGATGAGACCCCTGAGCTACGCAGGCGCGTGAGGCTTGTTATGGAGACGGTTGACCTCTTGAATCCTGTGAGGAAGGGCTCTGTATTAATGACTAATTATTATTATTGGTACTGTTTTAGGTCCCGTGTCCCTGGAGGCCAGGCCCACGTCCCCCTTTATTTGAACGTGAGTTCACAGCACCCACAAACTGGCGGGGAGCAGGGCCCCCCCTGCCCCCTGCCCAGCCGCGTGTGGCCAGGGAGATAGGCAAGCGGATGGATGTGGTCCCCACCTCCAACCCCATCCTGTCCCCATGGTTACCAGATCGTGACTGCGGGGCAGGGAGGCAGCTCCTCCATCCTGAGGCACCTCACGCTCTGCTGGTGTTTCATCGGCGAGGGCGGGCACCCACAGGGCGCCAAGGGAACGCCAGCTGCCCCACGAGGTGCTCGTGCTCCTCCAGGGATCTCTCCAGGTTTTTTTAAAAATACATTTTTATTGATTTCAGAGAGGAAGGGAGAGGGAGACATCGATCGGCTGCCTCCTGCACACCCCCCCTCCTGGGGATGGAGCCTGCAACCCGGGCCTGTGCCCTGACCGGGAATCAGACCTCCTAGTTTGTAGGTGAATGCTCGACCACGGAGCCACGCCGGCCGGGCTGTTTATTCTAAGCGGCCCCGGTGACTGTAAAGACGACCTCAAAGCATCCGTCCGACGTGAGCATGGTTTGCAGAGCATCCGGCATATGTCCTCTCTTAGCAGGAACCCTCCCTCAATGGAAGCGGGAGGCGGGGTGGGGGGGCCGGCAGCCTCGTCTGCTATTGGCTCCGATCTGGTCGCAGGTTGACCATCTCCTGCCCGGGGGTTCGAGGGCCGCTGGGGCGCTGGCCTTCGCGCCTGACAGAACCGGGTTGAAATGGGGCTCGGGCCCTGCCGTTTCCGCCGACTCGCGCTCTGGCCCCGCTTCTGACGAGAGCGGGGCCTCGGTTTGCTCAGCTGCAGAATGGGGAGAACTAGGCCTCTCCTCTCTCTCTCTCTCTCTCTCTCTCTCTCTCTCTCTCTCTGTCTGTCTGTCTTGGAGCAAAGGGTCTGGGGAGGGTGCCTGGTGGGTGGTCGTGCACCTCAGCACCCGTCCCCTGGTGGGTGTGGGGACGGGTGTGGCCTCCGTAAAGGCCGGCAGCCCCCAGCGCCAGCGCCCTTCGCCCGGCATCACCGACGGGCGGTTTGACCCGAGACCGCGCGGCACACACACACACACACACACACACACACACACACACACACACACACACACGGCGCGAACGCGGCCGCTCTGCGCTCGCCGCCCACCGGAGAGGCGGTGTCTGTTTTGCTTGGAACCCACTTCGCCTTCGGAGAAAAGGTCACGGAATGTTCCGGGCCCCACGGCGCACGAGAACCCAGGATTGTCAGCAAGGCCAGTGCCTCCGCCAGCACGCCGAGCCATTAATCATAAGATAGCAAACACAGGGCCACGTTTATTTATAGCCGGCCGTTGCTACGCAGAGAACGGACCCTTTTCAGAGGGCTTTTCTCCTCTTTTTCTTTTTTTCCCTTTTTTTTCCCCGCAGAGACGCGCTCGGCTTGAATGACCGCTTCTCGGGTGGAATAAAAACCCCCAACCCGTTCTCAGACCCCCCCGGGGGTCCGTGGTTTGAGACCCAGCTCGTTGGCATCCGCTAGCCCCTGCCGGACAGACGGCCGGCCGGACCGGGGGCAGGGGGCCTGGGGCGGCCCTGGGGAGGGAGGCCAGGGCCTGGCTGGCGCACGTCCACAGCCGCGGGGGTGGCGAGCACGTCCTTCCGGGTTGGAAAGGAGTCGAGCGGCCGCCGGGAGCCGGGTGAGGCCCTGCTCCAGGCTGGCTGGCTGGCAGGCCGGGTCCCCTCCGGCCGTGCTGCGGCCACGGGACCTCCCTCTCCTGGAAGCTGGCGGGGACGGAGGCGGCCAGTCCTAGAACGTCCGCTTGGCCTCCGTTCCAAGTTCTTCGAAACCCAAGGGCGAGGCTTTCCCAGATTCTAACGGGAGCAGGCGCCGAGGGATTCGTGGAATCACGCCACGCAACGGATCGCACCCGGCCGGCGTGGCTCGGGGGTTGAGCGTCGACCTATGAACCAGGAGGTCACGGTTCGATTCCCGGTCAAGGGCACAGGCCCGGGTTTGGGGCTCGATCCCCAGTAGGGGGCCTGCAGGAGGCAGCCGATCCAGGATGCTCTCTCATCACCGATGTTTCTCTCTCTCTCCCTCTCCTTTTTTCCCTGAAATCAATAAAAATGTATTTAAAAAAGAGAGAGAGAGAATCAATGAAGGCATCAGTAAGTGGAACAACAGTCGATGTCCCTGTCTCTCTCTCTGCCTCGCTCTCCACACCTTTCTCTCTCTCTCTCTCAAATCAACCAGTAAATAAACCGCAAGGGGGTCCTACCTGGTGTGGCTCAGTGGATAGAGCATCAGCCTGCTGAGTGAAGGGTCCCGGGTTCGATTCCCGGCCAAGGGCACATGCCCGGGCTGCGGGCTCAATTCCCAGGAGGCAGCCGATCCATGATTCTCTCTCATCATGGATGTTTCTCTCTCTCCCTGTCCCTTCCTCTCTGAAATCAATAAAAATATATTAAAAAAAAAATAAATCGCAAGTGGTAGAGTTGGAGGGGTTAACAGATGACTCCCAATTTGCCCAGGGAGGGGGTTGAACTTGGTTTTGTACGTAGTCTTATGAGAAATGAGACCGTTTCTGGGTGAGTGAAGGTCGGGGGTCGGGGGTGGAGGGGGAGGTGTGTGTGTGTATATTGTTTGTGTGTGCATGTGTGTTGTTTGTGTGTATGTTGTTGTGTGTATATGTATGTTGCATGTATGTATGTTGTTTGTGTGTATGTTGTGTGTATGTTGTGTGTATGTTGTGTATATTGTTTGTGTGTGTATGTATGTTGTTTGTGTGTGTATGTTGTGTGTATGTATGTGTATATTGTTTGTGCGTGCATGTGTGTTGTTTGTGTGTATGTGTTGTGTGTATGTATGTTGCATGTATGTATGTTTGTGTGTGTTGTGTGTGTATGTTGTGTATGTTGTGTGTGTATATATGTTGTGTGTATATATGTTGTGTGTATGTTGTGCGTGTATATGTTGTGTGTGTATGTTGCATGTATGTATGTTGTTTGTGTGTGTTGTGTGTGTGTTGTGTGTATGTTGTGTGTGTGTATATGTTGTGTGTGTGTGTGTGTGTGTGTATGGAGGGGAAGGGAGGAGTTTCTTTCTCCCTCACCCTGTGGGGCACCGGGAAGGACGCCTGCCAGTTGTCAAGCCGACCTGTGTGACCTCGGCGTTGCCTTGGGCCCAGGGTTAGCTCCACGGACCCCTGCCCAGAAGCCAGGTGCCCCCCCCCCCGCCTCCCTCCCTCGCCAGCATCCTCAGAGCATCCTCGGGGCGGGCGGCGCGGGGGGGGGAGGGGGTGCAGCGCACCTGCAGGGCGGCCCCGCGGCCCGCCCCCCCCTTAATGACAGGCCGCGTATGCTAACGAGCAGATGCCGGCGATTAGCTTGCCTTCTCCGTGGCTTGTCAAGCCCCGGGTGCACTGGTTGGGGAAGATAATTAGGCGGGAATCAGCGCCCCGCAGTAAATATTTGCTGCGGGGGGACCCAGGGGACAATGGAGGCGGTCGGTGGTGAGGTCCAGCTGCAAATCCCCAGCCTGGCCGGCCCCAGCCTGGGCGGGAGGGGCGTCGCTCGGGGCGGGGGGCCGGGTCTGCGGCGTGCTGGCGTGTGTGGGGGATGCTCCTTTGCTCCCTTTAAGAGTGGACACAAGGGCCCTGGCCGGTGTGGCTCAGTGGCCAGAGCGTCGGCCTGCAGAGGGAAGGGTCCCGGGTTCGATTCCGGTCAAGGGCACATGCCCGGGTGGTGGGCTCGATCCCCAGTCGTGGGGGGGGGTCGTGCAGGAGGCAGCCGATCCATGATCCTCTCTCATCACGGATGTCTCTCTCTCCCTCTCCCTTCCTCTCTGAAAGCAATAAAAAGAAAAGGAAAAAACAAAAAGAGAATCAATGGAAAAATACCCCAGAGTGAGGGTTAACAGCAGCAACAAGGCGTGGACAAAAACGGGTGAAGCCGAACCTCCTCAGAAGCAGGAGCCCAGCCTTGTCCCTGCACCTCCCTCCCCTTTGCACGGCGTGGGTTGGGGGTGCAGGGGGGCCTCGGGTCTGCTTCCACAGGTGCCCCCTCCTCGCTCCGTCGGCTCCAGCGGCTGGCCTCTGTGCGCGCAGCCAGCGGCGTGGTTTGCAAGTTGTACGATTCCTCTGGATCCATGTTGCAACAAGGCAATTATAAACGAGCGCGTGGCAAGAACCTCACCCCGCCCCTGGCGTTGGGGGGCCCCCCACCCCCACCCCCCGCTTGTCTGCTGTCGGAGCTGGTGTCGGCCGCCGCCGCATTTACAAGCTTCCGTAGAATCGCAGCCACCCCACGCCGCAGAACCGGTGTGGCTCAGTGGCTGGGCGTCCACCAGGAGGGTCGCGGGTCCATTCCCCGCCAGGGTGCACGGCCGGGAAGGCCCAGTCGGGGGCGAGCAGGAGGCAGCCCACCCATGATGCTCGCTCATCATGGGTGTTTCTATTTCTCGCCCCCGTCCTCTCTGAAATCAATTAAAAATATACATACATTCTTAAAATAATTTTACTTTGTATTGAAAGTATATATATATATTTTTATCGATTTCAGAGAGGACGGGAGAGGGCGGGGGAGAGCGAGAGAAACAGCCATGATGAGCGAGAATCATGGATCGGCGGCCTCCTGCACGCCCCTCCACTGGGGATGGAGCCCACAACCCGGGGATGTGCCCTTGACCGGAATCGAACCCGGGACCCTTCTGTCTGCAGGCCGACGCTCTATCCACTGAGCAACACCGGCTCGGGTGCAAATATGTGTGTGTATCTCTCTCTCTCTCTCTCTCTCTCTCTCTCTCTCTCTCTCTCTCTCTATATATATATATATATATATATATATATATATATTAAAAGAAATAATGGTTGAACACTTCCAAGATCTGAAAAGCAACATGACTTGCCGATTCAAGAAGCTTGGGGGAATTCAAACAAGTAAATAAAAACGAACCGAGAGAGAGAGTCGCATCAAGACGCGAAACGTCAACAAAAAAATAAATAAATAACAAATAAATAAATAAAAGGCGGAGCGGAATACAAAACAATGAAGATTTTATTTCAGAAGCGGCGACAGAGAAATGATAGCCTGCCCGCGGGGAACACGCGGCCCGCACCGCGGCAGGTTTCTCATTAGAAGCCGGCGATGCGGGGGGAGGTGTCACAGCATCTTGAGGTTCTGAAGGGAGAGGCCTGTCAGCCAGATGCTCGCCGCCCCAGGAGCGGCCCCTGTGGGCCCCGGGACGAGACGCAAACCGTCTCCGGTGACGAGCTTGCCAGTAACGACAACGGAGCGAGGCGGGGGGCGGTAAGGAAAGGAGGCACCTTCCTGGGAACGTCGTCGGGAAGAAAGAACACGAGAACGCCCTATTCCTTCACCCTGGAGAGGGCGTCGGCCTGCAGGACGGAAGGGCCCCGGGTTCGATGCCGGTCCAGGGCACGTGCCCGGGGCGGGGTGGGGGTGGGGGGCGTGCAGGAGGCAGCCGCTCCGTGGTTCTCTCTCATCCTGTCATCCTGGAAGTCCCCCCCCCCCCTCTCTCTCTCTCTCTCTCTCTCTCTCTCTCTCGATCAATAACGATATATTAAAAACCACAACAGCAGACTTGCACCCCGCCTGGACCCCTGCACCCAGGGTGGCCCCATCTCCTTGTCCTTCGAGCCTGTGGACTCTCTCAACACCCTTCGCAGGACACGTCCCCGCGCCCCAGCTGGTGTGGCTCCGTGGGTCGAGCGCCGGCCGGCCGGCCTGCCTGCCTGCGGACGGCAGGGTCCCCGGTTCGATTCTAGTCAAGGGCAGGCACATAGCTCGGTGGCAGGCTCGGTCCCCGGGGCCCGGTTCTCCGGGCGGGGCACGTGCAGGAGGCAACCCGTCGATGTGCTTCTCTCACATCGATGTTCCTCTCTCTCTCTCTCTCTCTCTCTCTCTCTCTCTCCCTAAAAAGCACTGGGAAAATATTCCTGGGTGAGGGTGAACAAACAAAACGAAGGAGGGATGTATTCCCACCCACGGGGTCCGTCCCTCTGCTTGGAAATCACGTGCAGGAACACAGAGGCACGTGGGGATGTTACCTGCCAACCGGCAGGAAACGCAGCACGGTTTTTTGTGAGGCTGTCTGCCGGTTTATTTGGGGCGGGGGGACTGTTGAGGCTTTGCACGGGGAGGCTTGGCGCTGTTCCCGGAACGTGGCCAACGCTTTATTTATTTTTTTTTTAAAAAAACACACAACATTTCACACCCATGGAGGTCTCTCCCAGTCAGCCGGTGAGCCATTTATCTTCCCGACGCACTTCCCTACCCAGTTGTCACGTCTCTGGCCTCCGCCTACAATGCCAATGGTGCGGCCCCGGCCGGCCGGCGGCGTGGGCTCCACGGGGGAGCATCGGCCAGGGGAACCAGGAGGTCAGGGTTCGATTCCCGGTCCAGGGCACGGCCCCGGGTTGCGAGCTCGATCCCCAGGGCGGGGGGGTGGGGGGGGGGTGCGTGCGGGGAGGCAGCCGATCCAGGACGCTCTCTCATGCCACTTGTTTCTCTCCCTCCTCTCCCCCTTCCCTCCGCCTCTAAAAAAAAAAAAAAAGAAAAAATCCATAAAACGTCTCTTCAACAACTGCCAAGGTTTCTAACACCGTTTCCTTCCTTTGTCTTCTTGTTCCCCGAGGACTCGAGAAGTTCCAGAAAAATAGCTAGCTATACGGGACGCTAGCTAGCAAGCCCTGCGCGGCCCGCTCCATCTCCCAGGAGGGAGCTGATGAGACTATCGGCGAATCCGACAGCTCTTCCGATGGGACTGCCGGGGTTACCTCTACGGGGCGGGGGGCTTACGCACGCCCTGTCCCTGGTTTATTTTCAGCCTCGCTCTTTCTTTAGACGTCGAGGTTTTGTTTTGTTTTGTTTTTAAAGATAGGATGCAGAAAGAGGTGGCATGTGCCTCGAGGATGCAAAGGGAAGGGGGCCTGGTGGTGGGAAGTGGGCTGGGAGCAGAAATCTTATCTTTCATCCCCTCGCGGTTTCGTGCTTGACGGTGGGACCTTGACGTGTACGCCAGACAGACAGACAGACAGACAAAGGTTTCTCTTCCGCCTTCCGTTTTCCAGCTTGGCCCACGCGGAGGCGGAGGCCACCGCACGGACACACGCCGAGCGAGCCCGGCCTCCACGGCGCTTCGGCCCACCGAGGGAAAGATTTATTTTATTGCTTTCATTTCCCTCCAAACGGACGGCCTCTGCTAGTCTTTAGGGATGCGTCCGGCTGAAGGATCCAGGCAGAGGGGAAGGCAAACATCATCAAGACAAAAAAAAACAAAAACAGAAACCAAAAAATCAGTGCAGCGGGCCTGGCCGGTGTGGCTCAGTGGACAGAGCGCCGGCCTGTCAGCGGAGGGGAGGGGTCCCAGGCTCGACTCCCGGTCGGGGGCCACAGGCCCGGGTGGCGGGCTCCATCCCCAGTGCGGGGCGTGCAGGAGGCAGCCGGTCCCTGATTCTCTCTCCTCCTGGGGGTTTCCCCCTCTCCCTCTCCCTTCCTCTCTGACAGCGATGAACATACATGAAAACACAGCAACACGGCGGTCCCCAATCTGGCCTCACGTGTACTTTCTCCCCCTCCACCCCCCCAAGCTGGCCTGCGCCCCCTAAAACGACGCGACGTTCGGACCGTCCGCAGGGCCCCTAGGGCCGTAAGGAAGGCGGAGAATTCACGGTTAATGATGCATTCTCGAATTTGCCCCCTCACCCCCCCTTAAAAATCAAATTGCCCCACGCTGGGACCACTGGGCTAGGGCTGATGTGTGGCTCTTCCCTGTGTGTGTGTGTGTGTGTGTGTGTGTGTGTGTGTGTGTGTGTGAGCCAGCGGGCCTGGGCTGATGGGACCGCCCCGCGGCCGTGACCCGGGACGGGGGTACAAGGCTTCCATTTTCCAGAGCAAACACACCACACACCACACGGCTCCAGGGTCGCAGCCTCCGCTCATCTTCGCTCCCTCCGGGTGCCTCCCGGGCCGCCAGACCTCCCCTGAGGGGTCAGGAATAAATCTATTCCCACCCAGCCACGGGACGACAAAACCAAGAAACAGGCGCACACGCGGGCGCACGCACACAACACGCCTGCGGTGTGCTTTGGCTGCCTCCTGGGAGAGGGAACGAGGATGATCTCTCTCTGCTTGCGTGTGCCGGTGGTTACAGAGTTTTAAATCGGCTCCCGCGCACGCATGACCCGCGAGCCCACATGCACTACCCCCCCCCCCCCCCCGGCTGCTATTTTCGGAAGCTCTTTGAAATCGGTTCCATCAAAAGATGACCTTTGGCCTCCTGCCCAGGCCCATGGCGTCCTATCTGTTTGTTTCCTTCCTCTGGGAAACACACACACACACACACACACACACACACACACACAACAGCTAGAGAGAAGTTGTTAGAAGGAGGCCCCTTTCCACCTGCAAATAAGAGCATCCTGGCCAGGCAGGAGTGGGGGGGCGGGGGACCCCACAGGCCTCCCGTGGAGACTGGCGTGGCCCCCAGCTGGCTGCAAAGAGACCCCATGGTTTTGCCCGGCGGCGTGGCTCTGCGGCTGAGCATCCATCTAGGAACCAGGAGGTCACGCCTAGGTTGTGGCCTCCATCCCTGGGAGGGGGGGAGGGGGAGGGGGTGGGCGTGCAGGAGGCAGCTGATCCATGATGCTCTCTCATCATGGATGTTTCTATCGCTCCCTCTCTCTCTGAAGCAACCAAAAAAATATATTTAAAGAGAGAGAGACAGGACAGCTGTGACAAAGCTCAGTAGGTGCTGGGTGATCAGTCCCCGTCACGGAGCTCTTGGGGTTCCTGGGGTTTTGCGCTGGCCTTCCCCAAGCTCGTGCCATGGACTCTGTCCCCACAGAAACCCACAAGCTTCTTCTCCTTCAGAAACCTTCTGTGTCTAATACGTTTTTACTGATTTCAGAGAGCGGAAGGGAGAGGGAGAGAGAAACATCAAGGATGGGAGAGAATCATTTATGTGTCATCTGTCTATCTATTTACCATCTACCTTACCTGTCTATATATTTATCAGTCATCTATCTACCTATCATGTACCTATAATTTATCTATAATCTATCTACCGATCATGTATCTATCATTTGCCTATTTATCACCTATCTGGCTATTTATCCGTCTACCTATCTATCATGTGTCTACTTATCATCTATCATCTACCTGTTTATCATCTGGCTATTTGCCTATTATCTATCTTCCTATCATCTATCTCTATCATCTATCACTTATTTATCTATCATCTATGTATCTATCTATCTCTAGCTATCGTTTATCTATCCATCAATCAATCATCTACCTATCTCTATCATCTATATCTATCAGTCCATCTATCATCTATGTATCCATCCATCATCTGTCTATCATCTAACATCTATCATCTGCTGTCTATCATCTAACATCTATCTGTCCATCTATCATCTATCTGTCTATCATCTATCTATCTATCATCTATCATCCATCTATCTATCTATCATCCATCTATTTCCCTCCCTCTCTCCCTCCCTCCCCATCTCCCTGCTGCAGATGCCTGCTCCCTGGGCCGGTGCCCTCCTGTGGAGCCCGATCCTCAGCTCTGCGTCTGCAGGCTGCGCTGCCTCATCCGAGGTGGCCCGTTGCCAGGCTCCGGGCGGCGCGCCAAGGCTGGGTCCAGGGTAACTCGGGAGGAGGGAGTCTCCCTCCGCCTCTCGGCTTCACGGGGGTCATCGGGCTGGAGACGGCGCCCAAGGCCAGGACACGTCCACCCGCTCTCCTGCTCGGCCCTGACACGCAGGGGAAGAGGGACCCTTGCCTATCCCTTCACCCCAATCATCTGCCGGCTGTCCCCGAGCCTCCTCTCTGCAGTATCACAGAGGGGGGGGAGGGAGAGAGAGAGAGAGAGAGAGAGAGAAACATCCATGATGAGAATCATGGATCGGCTGCCTCCTGCACGCCCCCCGCTGGGGATCGAGCCTGGCACGTGCCCTTGACTGGGTTCGAACCTGGGACCCTTGGGTCCGCAGGCCGACGCTCTATCCACTGAGCCACACCAGCGAGGGCCGTAAAAATGTATTTTCAACAAGAAAACAGCCACAGGGCCCGGCCGGTGTGGCTCAGGGCTTGAGCTGTGGGAATGGAAGACAGGCCGTGGGGGACTGCTCCCGGGGGGGTTGGGTCCTGGCCCCGTCACTTCCCCTCCCTGCCGTCCACCCCCACCCGGGATCACTGCACTCGCACGCGCGCACGCACACACACACACATTCACACGTGGTGGCAGCCACCAGGGCCACGCGTGCGGAACCAAACCCATCACGCCGCGTCTTCGTACAAAACGAGGCGGACGCCCAGGACACGGAGGGTCGCTCTTCGTTCAACGTTTATAGACCTTAACGCTCGGACTTGTGCCTCCCTCAGGACTCAAAAAAAATAAAATAAAATAAACCTCCCTCGGTTCTCTGGGTACCACTCGTTCTGGGCGCGAGCCCGGGACACATATAAAACACGTCTTCCTAGACCTCTTCTGTGCAAATAAGAAGCATAAATACTATGAACATCTACGTTATAAAAAAAAAAAGAAGAAGAAAAAAAAACGGTCCGTGGGCTGTTTCCACCACCCCGCCCTCCCTCTGGCCCCCACAGCCCCCCGCAGCCCCCGGCCAGGCTCCGGCCTTAGAAGTAGTCGGTGGCCCGCTGGCCTACACCGCACAGGTCCCCGGCCGGCGGCGGGGTGCCGGGCAGGCAGGGGGCTTCCCGCTTGTCCACGTGCAGGCTGTTCTGGGAGAGCTGCCACACACTGCCCAGCCCGCCGACCAGGGACAGGGAGGAGATCCAGCTGAGCGAGCGCACGTGGGGGAGGCCGAAGACGGACGCCAGCGAGGCTGCCCGGCTGGAGGCGGCGGCCGGGCGGGCGGGCTTCCCCTTGGAGTCCCCGGAACACCGCTCCAGAACCGCGTCCCTGGGGGCCCGGTGGCGGCTCGAGGCCTCCCTCCAAGGCACGCTCACGTCCACGGGGCTGGGCTCCTCGGGGGCCTCCGGGGGGCCGGGCGGCAGCGCGTGCCCAGACCCCGGCGGGGGGGCGTCGTCCTGGGAGGCGGATGCCGAGGAGGAGGAGGTGCCGAGGCCGCTCGGTTCGAAGGTGTCGGGGCTCGGGGCTCCCGGGAGGTGTCCCTGAGTGCGTTTGGGGGTGCGGCGTTTCCTGGGGGACCTCTGGGCCTGCTGGCGAGCCCGCTGCAGCCGCGTGGGGAACAGACTGCCCTGCAGAGCTTTGAAGAACAACCTGCAAGGAGCACACGACGCCGCCGCCGTCAGCGATGCCCTGGGGCCCACACAGGCCAGCGTGCAGTAGGGACGATGCTCCTAGGGCCTGGCCGGAAGGGTGCGGGGTTGTGGGGGAGGGGGGGCGGTAGGGTGGGGGGGGCACACTCAGTTGGTTGGAGCGTCAACCTATGAACCAGGAGGTCACGGTGCGATTCCCGGTCGGGGCACGTGCCCGGATTGCGGGCTCCATCCCCAGGGTGGGGCGTGCAGGAGGCAGCCGATCCATGATTCTCTCTCATCATGGATGTTTCTCTCTCTCTCCCTCCCTCTCCGAAATCGGTAAGACCTTGTATGTGTAACCCATGGACACAGACAAGGCCCGGGGTGGGGTTGGGGGGGCGGGCTGGTGAGGGCTGATGGGGGGCAAAAGGGAACCCATGTAATACACTTTCAACAATAAAGAATTTAAAATAACCCTATATAATAAAAGCCTAATACGCTAAGTGTCCGGCCGTCCGACCGGTCGCTATGACACGCACTGACCACCGGGGGCTGACGCTCCAACCGGTAGGCCAGCTTGCTGCTGGGGTCCGGCCGATGGGGACTGGGCGAGACGGGCCAGACACACCCTGGAGCCCTCCTGCGGTCCCCTCCCCGGCCCCCGCTCGTGCACAGGAGGGGTCCCTCGGCCTGGCCTGCACCCTCGTGCAATCCCAGGACCACCCAGGGGATGTCAGAGAGCCCGTTTCGACCCGATCCCCGCAGGCCAGACAGAGGGACCCCACCGGGGTGTGAATCCAGGCTACCGGGCCTCTGGTAATAACAATAAACAATAAAGAAGGGTCCCTGCGCTCAGGGAGGACGGGGGTGGGCAGGGCCCAGCGTCCCCGACACCCACCTGGGCAGGAGGGCGGCGATGGGCGCGATGAGACAGGTCGCGTAGAACAGGGGGTCGCCCGCCAGCGTCTGCATCGTCCAGTACGGGTTGGACGGAGGGTAGCACGTCGCGCAGGAGCCGTTGTAGACGAAAGCCACCGTGAAGAACAGCAGGGCGCTGAAGCCGCAGGCCGTCCAGTTGAGCCAGGTCTGGGCAGCGGGGCGGGGGGAGGAGAGGGGAGGGGCCGTTTCAGCAAAAGTGCGCGGGCCGCCGCGGAGCCGGGGGGGGTGGGGAACCTCCAGCCCGCGGAGGGGGGGCCCAGTGAGGGCCCAGAAATCACTTGGCCTGGCCTTGCCCAGGCGTTAGGGGCAAGTTCGCTAAAGGTGTCACCAGCCCAGCTGCCGCAGCTCCGTGGACGGAGCCACAGCCTGTGGAGTGCAGCGTTCAGGGCTCCATCTCCAGTGCGGAGGGGGGAGGTGTGTGCGGGAGGCAGCCGATCCATGATTCTCTCTCGTCACGGGTATTTCTCTCTCTCTTTCCCTCTCCCTTCCTCTCTGAAATCAATGAAAACACATTAAACACACACGTGCACGCGCACGCGCGCACACACACACACACACACACACACTAACAAAACACACCTAGGAACCAGGAGGTCACGGTTCGATTCCCGGTCAGGGCACAGGCCCGGGTTGCAGGCTGGATCCCCAGTGGGGGGCGTGCAGGAGGCAGCTGGTTCACGATTCTCTCTCATCACGGATGTTTTTCTCTCTCTCCCTCTCCCTAAAACATCTCTATATAGAAAAGCCTAACAAGCAAACTGTCCCCTCGGGAGTTCGACCTGGAGTTCGCGCACTCGCTCTGACGTGTGCTGACCACCAGGGGGCGGCACGGAATCAAGGGAGGCCCCAGCTGGCAGCTGGAAGGCCCCCAACGGGTCCTGATCGCTGGCCAGGCCGAGGGAATCTACCCGGGCACGGATTTTGTGCACTGGGCCTCTAGTCTGTTATAAAACAACAACACACAGAACCTTCTAGATCCCATGGACGACGGGCCTGCCCACGGCGCTCACCCAGGTCTTGGTTTCGATGCCCAGGTGCAGCAGGAAGGTGAGCAGCGCGATGGCCGTGATGGGGGTCCCCCAGGTAAACACGTCCACATCAGAGTCATAGTAGGCCTGCAAGACAGGGGCGGTGGGCGCCCTGCGTCTGGGGACGGGGGCAGGGGGGTGGGGGTGGGAAGCCTGGGCCAGGTGCCCACGTACCAGGTAAGGAATGAAGAAACAGACCAGGCTCTGGAAGGCAGCGTCCGCCATGTTCCACCAGAAGGTGCGGGGCCGGTATTCCTGAGACACAGAGGCAGGGGCGGGGCTGGTTACGGAGAAATGAGCGCTTGGTTCTTTTTATTTTTTGATATTTTTAAAAATTGATTTCAGAGAGGAGGAGAGAGGGAGCGAGAGAGAGAAAGAGAGAGAGAAAGAGAGAGAGAAACATCAATGACGGCAGAGAACCATGGATTGGCTGCCTCCTGCAAGCCCCCCACTGGGGGTCAACCCCACAACCCGGGCATGTGCCCTGACCGGGAATCAAACCGTGACCTCCTGGTTCGCAAGTCGACAGCCACTGAGTGACACTGGCTGGGCTGACTTAGAGACTATTGCACATAGAATAACTGTGCATTGCACACACAGAATAACTCTGACTCAGAGACTATTGCACACACAGAATAACTCTGACTCAGAGACTATTGCACACACAGAATAACTCTGACTCGGAGTCTATTGCACACACAGAATAACTTTGAATTGGAGACTATTGCACACACAGAATAACTGACTCGGAGACTATTGCACACACAGAATAACTCTGACTCGGAGACTATTGCACACACAGAATAACTCTGACTTAGAGACTATTGCACACACAGAATAACTCTGACTCAGAGACTATTGCACACACAGAATACCTCTGACTCAGAGACTATTGCACACACAGAATACCTCTGACTCGGAGACTATTGCACACACAGAATACCTCTGACTCGGAGACTATTGCACACACAGAATAACTGGCTCGGAGACTATTGCACACACAGAATAACTCTGACTCGGAGACTATTGCACATACAGAATAACTCTGACTTGGAGACTATTGCACACACAGAATAACTCTGACTCAGAGACTATTGCACACACAGAATAACTGACTCGGAGACTATTGCACACACAGAATAACTGACTCAGAGACTGTTGCACACAGAATAACTCTAACTCAGACACTATTGCACACATAGAATACCTCTGACTCGGAGACTATTGCACACATAATACCTCTGACTCGGAGACTATTGCACACATAATACCTCTGACTCGGAGACTATTGCACACACAGAATAACTCTGACTCAGAGACTATTGCACACACAGAATAACTGACTCGGAGACTATTGCACACAGAATAACTCTGACTCAGACACTATTGCACACACAGAATACCTCTGACTCGGAGACTATTGCACACATAATACCTCTGACTCGGAGACTATTGCACACAGAATAACTCTGACTCAGACACTATTGCACACACAGAATACCTCTGACTCGGAGACTATTGCACACATAATACCTCTGACTCGGAGACTATTGCACACACAGAATAACTCTAACTCGGAGAGTATTGCACACACAGAATAACTGACTCGGAAACTATTGCACACACAGAATCATCCCAGCCAGCCGAGGAGCCGAACATGGAAGGCTTACGCGAATCGCTGGCTGGGAGGAGCTGGTAATTAGCCTGTCAATCCATGCGGTCTATTTACAACTATTTACATCTGTTTGTGTTCGCGTGTCTTTTCAACAGTTTCCCTGTGCGTTTATCTTCTCGTTAATTCCCCGTGTAAAACAAGTCACATTTCTGGAGGCTTGTTTTAGAGGGAAAAAAAGGAAAGAGAGTCCCTGCTCAGGCGGCTGCTCTCACAGGGCCCGTGATTTAGATTCCGAGCTGGCTTCCCTCCGGCTCCCGGAGGCTGGCGCGGAATCCGTTTTCGTCCCATTAGCCATTGTTTTAAAATATATGTTTATGGATGTCAGAGAGGAAGGGAGAAGGAGAGCGAGAGACAGAAGCATCATTGATGAGAGAGAATCATGGATCGGCTGCCTCCTGCACGCTCCCTACTGGGGACCGAACCTGCAATCCGGGCAGGTGCCCTGGACCGGAATCGAACCCGGGACCCTTCAGTCTGCAGGCCGACGTTCTATTTACTGAACCAAACCGGCTTGGGCCAGCCTCCAGAATGTTTTAAAAATACGTTTTTATTGATTTTGATTATTTGAAATATATTTTTATTGATTTCAGAGAGGAAGGGAGAGGGAGAGAGAGAGAGAGAGAAACATCATGGGTCGGCTGCCTCCTGCACACCCCCTATTGGGGATCGAGCCCACAACCCAGGCACGTGCCCTGACCGGGAATCAAACCCGCGACCTCCTCCGTGCCTCCTTCCCAGGCCGTGAGCGGACAGGGCGGGAGGGAGCTGGGTGGGCGGGAGGGGCCTCACCTCCATGTTCTGGCCGCTGCGGTACAGCTGGGGCTGGGCCAGCAGCGCGTCGGCCGGCACGTCCTTGTCCAGCACCCCCGTCACGAGCTGCGGCAGCGAGGAGAAGAGGAGGTTGAAGAAGATCAGGTACCACTGGTCGATCATGGCCGAGGCGGAGAAGCCGCAGAAGAACTGGAACCAGAAGAGGAGACCCACGAACATCTGGAACCGAGAGACGGGGAGAACGGGACACACCGCTCAGAGATACCCGGGCCCATTCCCTCCACGGGGGGGGGGTGTCGGCGGGGGCGGGCTCGGGGGTTCGCCGAGGGTGACGGTCAAGACTGAAAAAAATCTTTTTAACATTTTTTTTTCCTCGCCCTGGCGACGGGCCTGGCGCAAACTGTCCCACTGATCGGCGTTGTTCTGTTTTCTCAATCCTCACCGAAGGCTATTTTTCCATTGAGTTTTGGAGAGAGTTGGACGAGACAGGGAAAGACAGAGAGAGTTGCCTCCTGCATGAGCCTCGACCAGGGCCTGGGCCGGGGAGGAGCCTGCAACGGGGGTACGTTCCCTTGACCGGAATCGAACCCGGGACCCTTCAGTCCACAGGCCGACGCTCTGTCCACTGAGCCGAACCAGCTAGGGCCTGCATTTATTATTATTATTTTTTTTAAATGTTTTTATTGACCGAACTGGCTTGGCTCAGTGGAGAGAGCATCCCCCCAGCGCTTCCTTCTAGCTCACCCCTGCCACCCATCCTGCCCCCCGACCCCTGGTCTGTCTGTGCCCACGGGTTATGCATCGATGCATACAAGTTCTCCGGTTAATCTCTTCCCACCCACCACGTGTTTTTAGATATGTTGTTATTGATTTGAGAGAGGAAGGGAGAGAGAGAGAGAGAGAGAGAGACACATCAATGAGGGAGAAACACTGACATCGATCGGCTGCCTCCTGCACGCCCCCTGCTGGGGATGGAGCCCGCAACCCGGGCCTGTGCCCTTGACCGGGAATCGAACCGGTGACCTCCCGGTGTGTGGGACAACGCTCAGCCACTGAGACACGCCGGCCGGGCTCAGGGCAGGCCTTTCCGTTCCAACACTCCGAGACGAGCGGGGTCCCCACACCCACCGTGTTTTTGTAGAAGAAGTAGAGCACCATGTTGGCCAGCCGGGAGTAACACCAGTGTCCGTGCACGATCAGCAGCCTCTCGAGGTAGCGGAACCGGGGCACCGCGAAGTCGCTGGCCATCACTGCCTTGAGAGGGAGCGGGCTTGCGTGACTGGCAGCACCTCGCCCTGCCTACGGGCTGTCTCATCCCCCCAAGAGCCAGGCAACCCCCCCCTCCCCCCCCAGGACCAGGCAACACCCAGGCGGAAGAAGCCGGTGCTGCACGTGACGTGTGTGGGAGCGGCCAGGGCTCCTCGCACTACCATCTCTCCTTCTCTCGTTCTCTCCTTCGATTAAAGAAAAATTCGATCTCAACAGGGACTCTAGTTCAGGGGTCTCTCTTTTTTATTGTTTTTTTTTACAGAGAGGAAGGGGGAGGGAGAGAGAGTGAGAAACATCGATGAGAGAGAAACATCCATCAGCTGCCTCCTGCACACCCCCTCCTAAGGATGTGCCCGCAACCCAGGTCCATGCCCTTGACCCGAGTCGAACCCGGGACCCTTGAGTCCTCAGGCCGACGCTCTATCCACTGAGCCACACCGGTTAGGGCAGGGGGGTATCTTTTTTTTAAAATAGATTTTTATTGACTTCAGAGAGGACGGGAGAGAGAAACATCCATCATGAAAGAGAATCACGGATCAGCTGCCTCCTGCACGCCCCCCTCCCCGACTGGGGATCGAGCCTGCCACCGGGGCATGTGCCCTGACCGGGAATCGAACCCGGGACCCTTCGGTCTAGCAGGCCAGCGCTCTATCCACTAAGCCAAACCGGCGAGGGCTAGTTCAGGGGTATCTTTTTTAAATTAAAAAGATTTTTTCCCCCCATTGATTTCAGAGAGGAAGGGAGGAGAGAGGGATAGAAACATCCAGGTGCAAGCATCCATCGTTGCCTCTCGTACGGCCCCGACCAGCGGGTCATCCGTCATCCGTCGTGTGGAAGGCCGACCCTTTGGCTCTGTTGGTCAGAGGCTCCCCTCCCCCCACCCCCCCCCCCCCCCCGGAAGGTGTGACGGGACGGTGAGCCACCCGGTCGCCCGGGACAGCCCCGAGGGGTCTTTACCTGCATGCCCTCCTGGCCGGAGATGCCCACGCCCACGTCGGCCACCTGGATCATGCTGACATCATTGGCTCCATCTCCTAGAAGCGGCACGGGCAGGAGGAGGAGCTGTCTGAGTTGAGAGGCCCAGAAGCAAATCGGCTGCACGGGGGTCCCCACAGGTCCGCGTCCCACGAGAGGTCCCGGGGGCGGGCGAGGAACGGCGCTGGGAGAACTGGGTCAGGCGGTCAGAGCCACCACCCGTGCGGGGCCTGGAACGGCCAGCCGCACCCACCGGCGTGTCAGAAAGCGGGCGGGGCCCCGGCCGGTGTGGCTCAGTGGATAGACCGTCGGCCTGTGGGCTGAAGGGTCCCAGGTTCGATTTCGGTCAAGGGCACAGGCCTGGGTTACAGGCTCGATCCCCAGTAGGGGACGTGCAGGAGGCAGCCGATCCATGATTCTCTCTCATGATTGATGCGTCTATCTCTCTCTCCCTCTCCCTTCCTCACTGAGATCAATAAAATACATATATAGTAATAAAAGGGTAATATGCTAATTAGACTGGGAGACTTCCGGACATCCTTCTGGACAACGGGACCAAGTCAGAGGTGGTTAGGGGTGATCAGGCCAGGAGGGGAGGGCAGTTGGGGGTGATCAGGCCAGCGGTGGGGAGTCAGTTGGGGGTGAGCAGGCCGGCAGGCAGGTGAGCAGTTAGGAGCCAGCGTGTCCGGGATTGTGAGAGGGATGTCCGACTGCCGGTTTAGGCCCGATCCCACAAACCGGCAGTCGGACATCCCCCGAGGGGTCCCAGATTGGAGAGGGTGCAGGCTGGGCTGAGGGGACCCCCCCACCTGTGCATGGATTTTTGCACCGGACCACTAGTGTGTGTGTGTGTGTGTGTGTGTGTGTGTGTGTGTGTGTGTGTAAACATAAAAAGAGAAAGCGGCTGGCTGTGGCTACCTCCTCATTTAGTATGCACTCTGCACGCTGCCTCCTACACCTACAGTGCCCTCAACACGGTGTCCGCCCAGGGAAAGAGGGCCCCTCTTCATCATGATTGCTTCCTGCCCTGGGCCAGTCTTTTCTTTCTTTATTTCTTTAAAAAATGTTTTTACTGATGTGAGAGCGAGAGGAAGGGAGAAGGGGAGGGAGAGAGAGAGAGAGAGAAACATCCGTGATGAGAGAGAATCGTGGCCCGGCTGCCTCCTGCTGGGGATGGAGCCCACACCCCGGGCACGTGCCCTGACAGGGAATCGAACCCGCGGCCTCCTGGTTCATGGGTCGATGCTCAGCCCCGGAGCCCTGCCGGCGGGGGCGCCGGGTCCAGTCTCGGTCGCACAGACAGCACCTCAAGGCGACTCCGATTCATACCCCCCGGGGGCGCTTCCCTACACGGGGTGAAGGAGGGGTACGTTCTGCCCACAAGGTGGTTGAGCTCTGTGTGCGCACGGGGCGGCCTCCGTGCTCACCTCTGAGCTGCCCCCCCCGACCCCCGACCCCCGACAGTCCCATCCAGGAGCACGGCTGCTCATCACAGCTGATGAAGAATGCTTAGTCCCCGCCCGGCCGGCCGGCGTGGCTCAGTGGCTGAGCACTGACCCATGAAACAAGAGGTCACGGGTTTGATTCCCCCGGAGAGCATGTGCCCGGGGTGCGGGCTCCCTCCCGGTGTGGGGCCTGCGGGGCGCAGCTATTGGATGTTTCTGTCTGTCTATCCCTCCCCCTTCTTCTCTCTCTCAAATCAATTAAAAAAAAATATATATATATATGTATATATAGCCTTAGCTGATTTGGCTCAGGGGATAGAGCGTCCGCCTGCAGCCTGAAGGGTCCCGGGTTCGATTCCAGTCAAGGGCACATGCCAGGGGGGTGGTTGCAGGCTCGGTCCCCAGTGTGTGTGTGTGTGCGTGTGCGTGTGCGTGTGCGTGTGTGTGTGTGTGTGCAGGAGGCAGCCGATCCAGGCACACGTCTCTATCCCTGAGGTCTCGGATTCCCTCTCCCTTCCCCTCTGAAATCAATAAAAATGTATTTAAAAACCATATATGCACCTATATCTAAAAGAAAAAACGTATTTTCAATGAAAGAAAAAACAAACAACGACGGTGTTTAGCCACACCAGGCCTAGGCTGGAGCTCTCGGGGGCTGTGGGGGGGGGGGGAGGGGGGAGGGGGGAAGCAAGGGGAGACGCGGCCCCCCCTCCCTCACTGGTCTCGGACCCCGTCACGAAGCAGCGACGTGATCCGAATGCGCGGGGAGTGCAGACACACGAGGCCCAGGGGGTGACTCATCCCACATCCACAGGAGGACGCTGCCCTGGAATTTTCCCCCTCCCTCCCTCCCTGCCTCCCTCCCTCCCTCCCTCCCCCGCCCCCGCCCCCGCCCCCTCCTCCCGATCCCTTATTGCTCTGGGCCCGACGTGGGCGGTGAGTCAGACTCGGCAGAATTGAAATTCTACGAAGCAATAACATCCCTGGCAGCTTTTCCCAGAACGTCCCCTCCGAAACGAGGGGTGATGGACAGCAATGTTCTCGGTGACTCACCCCGCGCGGCCGCAGAAACGAGCTAATGTTCTCGGGGGGTCATCGCCTGCCCTTTGGATTCTATATTGTTTCCTTTGTCCCGAATCTTTCTTGTTGCGAGTATGACAATCCCTTTTCCCCCTCTGGACCCCTTCTCGCCCGCCCCAGCCCAGGCCTGCCCCTTCCTGCGGTCTGTGTCCATGGGTGGTGCACCCATAGGTGCAAAGCCTCTGACTGATCTCTCCCCACCCGCCCCCCCCACCTGCCTCCGCCTTCCCTCTGAGACTCTGCAGACTGGTCCATGTTTTTCTTTTCTTTCTTTCTGTTTTTTTTGTTGTGGTTAATCCTCACCCGAGGATTAACATGTTTTTCCATTGATTTCTAGGGAGAGAGAGGGGAAGGCAGGCACGTCCATGTGAGAGAGATGCATCCATGGGTTGCCTCCTGCAGGACTGCATGAGCCTGGACCAGGGCCCGGGCCGGGGGGGCGGATCCCGCAACCGAGGTACATGCCCCTGACCGGAATTGAACCCGGAACCCTGTGGTCCACAGGCCGATGCTCTATCCACTGAGCCAAACCAGCTAGGGCTTTAAAAAAATATATATATATATTGCTTATTGATTTCAGAGAGGAAGGGAGAGAGAGAGAGAGAAACACCCATGATGAGAGAGAGTCATTGATCGGCTGCCTCCTGCACGCCCCACACGGGGGATGGAGCCCACAATCCGGGCACGTGCCCTGACCGGGAATCGAACCGTGACCTCCTGGTTCCTAGGTCGACGCTCACCCCCTGAGCCACGCCAGCCGGGCGGCACTGGGTGTGATTTGCTAAGCAGTAAAAAGACCCGGGGAGGCAGCATTCACGCAGCGTGGAAGGGTGGGGCGTTCAGGAAGCGATGAGAGGAAGAGGGTGTCCTGGCTGGGTTGGCTTAGCGGGAGGAGTGTCAGCCTGCAGACCGCAGGGTCCTGGGTTCGACTCTGCCCAAGGAACTCATACCACTCAACAAGCGCAAGACAAAGCGATCCAATTTAACAAAGGGGCGAAGGGCCTAACTAGACTCTTCTCCAAAGCGGACGGACGGACGGCCAAGAGACATAGGAAAAGAATGCTCCAAGTCCCCGATCGTCAGAGAGATGCAAACGGAAACAAGGAGGCACCGCCGCACGCCTGTCAGAGTGGCTGCCATCACCACTCAAATCAACCACCGACGAGTGCTGGCGAGGATGCGGGGGGACAGGGAACCCTCGTGAGCCGCTGGTGGGAGTGCGGACCGGGGCGGCCACTGTGGGGGACAGTATGGCGTGTCCTCAAAACATTAACCAGGGAGCTCCCATTCGACCCAGTGGTCCCACTTCCAGGAATATATCCCAAGAAACCCGAAACACCAATCAGAAAGCATGCACGCACCCCGATGTGCATAGCAGCACCATTTCCAATAGCTGAGGTCTGGGAACAGCCCCAAGTGCCCATCTGCCCACCCACAGACGAGTGGGTAAAGAAGCCGTGGTACACGGACACCAGGGAATACTATGCAGCAGTGAAAAAGGAGACTCTCTTGCCCTAGCCGGTGTGGCTCCATGGATAGAGCGTCGGCCTGCGGACCGAAGGGTCCTGGGTTCGATTCCGGTCAAAGGCATGGACCTGGGTTTCGGGCACATTCCCAGTAGGAGGTGTGCAGGAGGCAGCTGATGGATGTTTCTCTCTCATCGATGTTTCTAACTCTCTCTCCCTCTCCCCGCCTCTCTGTGAAAAAAAAAGTCAATAAAATATATTTTAAGAAAAAGAAAAAGGGGGATCTCTTACCCTTCGAGACAGCACGGGGGGAGCTGGTGAGCACCGTGCTAAGTGACCTAAGCCGGTCAGAGAAAAGACAAGCATCCCATGATCACACTCCTACGTGGAGTCTTAGTAACAAAATAAACGGAGGAACGCAGTGGATCCAGAGACACACGGAAGCATGGGACAGAGTGCGGGACCGCGGAGGGACGGCGGGGAGGGTGGGTGGGTGGGAGGTGATCCACCAAAAACCTTGTGTGCAGCTCTGCGTGACCCACAGACACAGCCAAAGGGTGGTGAGGGCCTGGGGTGGGGGTGGGGACGGGGTGGGCTGGAGGGGGCCCCCGGGGGGAAAAAGAGAACTGTGATACTTTCAACGATTAAGAGTTATTAAGAACACAGAGAGCCCTGACCGGTGGGCTCCGTGGGCAGAGCGTCGGCCTGCGGACTCGAGGGTCCCGGGTCCGATTCCGGTCAAAAGCATGGACCTTGGTAGTAGGTACATCCCCAGTAGGGGGCGTGCAGGAGGCAGCTGATGGATGTTTCTCTCTCATCGGTGTTTCTCACTCTCTCTCCCTCTCCCTTCCTCCCTGTAAAAAAAAAAAATCAATAAAATATATTTAAAAATAAAAATAAGAAACCACTGCGCACTCACCGATGGCCAGGGTCATGGCCTTGAGCTTGCTGCGCACCAGCCTCACCACCATGCTCTTCTGCAGGGGCGTCGAGCGGCAGCAGAGCACCGAGCGGCACTGCTTGGCCAGGAAGAGGAACTTGTCCTCCAGGCTCTTCTCCAGGGCGTAGGCCAGGCTCCTCCCGTCGATCACGAGGCTCGGGCAGGAGCCGGAGGCGGTGGCGGCCTCGGAGGGCGGGCGGAGGAGGGGGTAGAATCGCACGCTCACGCTGCCCGCCGGGGCCTTCTCCGGGGCGCTGCGGGGGGCCCGGGCCTGCACGTAGGTTAGGCACTGGTCCAGCAGGGCTGCGCACGCCTCCTGGGGTGGACACGGGGGGGCGGGGGGCTGTGTCCGCGGACTGGGCCCCACCACAGACCAGGTCATCCCCCCCAAAACATGCCTGGGGCCCAGGGTCTCCCTCCCGGGCACCAGGCCAGGCCCAGGGTCCCTCCTAAAACCCGGTTAGCTGCAGAGGACGGCGTTCCTGCCCTGGCCGGTACTCTCCGCGGTTAGAGCATCAACCCCCACACCGAAGGGTCTCGGGTTCGATTCCCAGTCCAGGGAACGTGCCTCGGTTGCAGGTTCCCCAGCCCGGCCCTGGTTAGGGCTGGTGCAGGTGGCAACTAATGATGTGTCTCTCTCACATCAATGTCTCTCTCTCTCTCCTCCTCCTCTCTGTAAAATTAATAAAAACGTATCTTGGAGCCTGGCCGGCGCGGCTCAGGGATTGAGCATCGACCTAGGAACCAGGAGGTTATTCTGGTCAGGGGGCACGCCCGGGGTGCAGGCTCGATCCCCAGCTGGGGGCGTGCAGAAGGCAGCCGATCCATGATTCTCTCTCATCATTAACGGTTTTTTTCCCCTTTTGTTGTTGCTAATTCTCACCCGAGGATATTTTCCCATTGATTTTTAGAGAAGGGAGAGGGAGAGACAGCGAGAAACATCGATGTGAGAGAGGCACGCCGACTGGTTGCCTCCGACGCGTACCCCGAGACCAGGGCCGGGGAACCTGCAACCAAGGTATGTGCCCTTGACCGGAATCAAACCCGGGACCCTTTCGTCTATGGGCTGATGCTCTATCCACGGAGCCACACCAGCGAGGCTCATCACTGATGTTTCTCTCTCTCTCTCTCTCTCTCCTCACTTCCTCTCTGAAATCAATAAAAATATATTTTAAAGAAACAACCTAGTCTCAGGTGAGAATTAAAAAAAACAGAAGGAAGACATCACAGACGTATGTTCCGTTGAAACTAGGGGACCGTGGCCAGTGCCACCTGTCCCAAGGCAGTGAGAAGCTCCTACTAAGCGCCAGAAACGGAGCCCAGGTGCAGGCAGAGGCCCAGGGCGGCGCTGGCCTCCGCAGCTGCTGGAAGGAGGGGGCTCCGGGCGGCGGCATCGCGTGGAGCTCCAGGTGGAGGCCCTCCGGGAAAGGCTGCCCCGAGGAGGGCGGGTCGGGGCCAGGTGTCTCCGGGACCCACCTGGGAGTCGGCGTTGAGGGTGAGGACCTCCTCGTCCTGGTCCAGCAGCTTGCAGGCGTAGGCGATGTTCACGGCCGTCTCCTGCTTGTCGCCGGTGAGGACCCAGATCTGCAGGCCTGCCTGGCGCAGCTTGGCGATGGTTTCGGGAACGCCGTCCTGCAGGCGGTCTTCGATCCCGGTGGCACCTGGTCCGACAGAGGCAGGGCAGGTGAGAGGGGCCCTAGTCCCTGTCCGTCCGTCTGTCCGCCCTTCCTCAGACCCCGACGGGGGCGAGGGGGGCGAGAGAATTAAAAATTCTCCGAGGAGCGGGCAGGGCAGGACGGCGCTGGGCCCCTTCCCTGGCGCTGACGGCTCCACGCAGCGGAGGGCGAGCAGGGGTCACGGGGAGCCCTTGATCAGAATCCTCTGAGCCCGAAACCCAGCGTCTCTAGCTCTCCCAAACGCGCAGCTGATGCCCACCTTTATTCTTTAAAAAAAAATTTTTTCTTATTGATTTCAAAGGGGAGACCTAGGAACTAGGAGGTCAGGGTTCGATTCCCGGTCAGGGCACATGCTGGGTTGCGGGCTCCATCCCCAGTAGGGGGCGTGCAGGAGGCAGCCGATCCATGGTTCTCCCTCGTCATGGATGTTTCTCTCTCTCTCCCCCTCTCCTGTCCTCTCTGACATCAGTAAAAGTCTCTAAAAATAGACAAATAAAAATAGAAAGTATTTTTATGTGTTTGCATCGGTTTCCCAGAGAGGAAGGGAGAGAGAGAGACATGGGGCCAGGAGTTCTGTGCCCGAGGCACCACCCAGAGCACGTCCCCTCCCCCACCCTGACCATCTCTGCCCATCGCCCTGGTCCACGCAACTGGCCAGGCGGGAGCGTAACTACCCAAAAGGTGCAGGTTGGTCTCCAGGCGGATGGCCGACTGAGAAAGGAGCTCCTCACGGTTGTCCACGGCGGACTCCGCCTCGAGGTGGCTCTGTAGCCAGCAGGCGTACTCCTCCTTACTCAGCACCTGAGGGGGGGAGGGGGAAAGAGGGAGGGGGAGAGAGAGAGAGAGAGAGGGGCAACCCGCTGAGTGCCGTGCTCCGGTGAGTGCGTGCCTCATGGAGCGCCTGGGCACACATATTGGCCCCCACTCACCCTCTTTTTCTTTGATAGATATATTTTAAAGATTTCTCTTTTATTTATTTAGTTTTCTTGTTATTTGATATTTTTCCCTTGAGTTTTAAGAGTGGAAGGGAGCGGCGAGAGACACGCAGAGAGAGAGACATCCATGTGAGAGAGACACATCGCTGGGTCGCCTCCTGCGTGCCACCCGACCAAGGCCGGGGAGCCTGCACCCGGGGCATGTGCCCTTGACGGGAATCGAACCCGGGACCCTTCAGTCCCCAGGCTGATGCTCTATCCACTGAACCAAACTGGCTAGGGCCTCTTTTTTTTTTTTTTAAATATATATTTTGTGTCGCCGAAACCGGTTTGGCTCAGTGGATAGAGCGTCGGCCTGCGGACTGAAGGGTCCCAGGTTCGATTCCGGTCAAGGGCATGGACCTGGGTTTCGGGCACATCCCCAGTAGGGGGCGTGCAGGAGGCAGCTGATCGATGTTTCTCATCGATGTTTCTGACTCTCTCTCTCTCCTTTCCTCTCTGTAAAAAATCAGTAAAATATATTTTAAAAAAATATATATTTTGTGTTGATTTCAGAGAGGAAAGGAGAGGGAGAGAGAGACAGAAACATCCGTGATGAGAGAGAAGCATGGATCGGCTGCCTCCGGCACGCCCCGCCCTAGGGATCGAGCCTGCACCCCGGGCCTGGGCCCTGACCTCCTGGTTGCTAGGTGCATGCTCAACCACGGAGCCACGCCCGCCGGGCCCCCCCCCGCTCACCCTCTTGGCGATGCACAGGGTCCGCAGGCCCTCCAGCGCGTACAGGTTGAGGTAATTCTGGGTCTTGCTGCGGATTTTTTTTTGATGCCTTCCCCTGGCGTCATCTAGGTCGGAGCGGAGGAGAAGAGCGGGTGAGCAAGAGGAACAGAGCCCCGTGGGATGCCCCAGAGCCGGTCCGGGCCTCGGGCACCGGGAGATGGCGCCCGCCTCAGCACCTCCCAAGTGTCCTAACAAGCAGGAAGCCGCTCCTCCTCGTCTGTGTACCCACGGAAAACGGCAAAGGGTGGGTGTTCGGAGAACTCTCACTAAGCTGACAGCTGATTACTTCATTTTTGTTTTTAATTTTTTTAATTGTGTTTAAAAATACACGACACAGCCCTGTCAGGCCGTTGCTCAGTGGTTAGAGCAGCGGCCTGCAGACGGGAGGGTCGTGGGTTCGCTTCCCGCAGCAGGGTTCGGCCCCAGGTGGGGTGAGTGTGAACGGTAGACAGTTAATGTGTCTCTCACATCGATGTGCCAGTGTTTCTCTCAGGGCACACGCCCGGGTTGTGGGCTTGATCCCCAGTGCGGGATGTGCAGGAGGCAGCCGATCCATGATTCTCTCTCATCGATGTTTCTCTCTCTCCCTCTCCCTTCCTCTCTCTCTAGAAATCAATGGAAAAATATCCTCGGGATGGACAAAGAACGATCAGAAAAATTTAAAAAAAGAAAAAGAAAATAGCCCTGACCGGTGTGGCTCAGTGGATAGAGCGTCGGCCTGTGGACTGAAGGGTCCCAGGTTCGATTCTGATCAAGGGCATGGACCTGGGTTGCGGGCACACCCCCAGTAGGAGGTGTGCGGGAGGCAGCTGATCCATGTCTCTCTCTCATCAGGTTTCTAACTCTCTGTCCCTCTCCCTTCCTCGCTGTAAAAAAATCAATAACATATATTTTAAAAAAGTAAAAAATAAAAAACAAAGAAGCATTCATGAGAAGCACTTTTCCCGCGTAAGGGAGCTGTTCCCTGGGGCTGGGGATGCATCCTCGCCATCGCCATCAGAGGGGCCAGGGGACCTGGGGAGGAGGGACTGGGGTACCTGGGGCTCAGGGGCGGGGTACCTGGGGCTCAGGGGCGGGGACCTCGGGAGGAGGGGCGAGGTACCTGGAGAGCAGGGGCGAGGTACCTGGCGAGCAGGGGCGAGGTACCTGGAGAGCAGGGGCGAGGTACCTGGCGAGCAGGGGCAGGCAGCTCGGGAGGAGGGGCGAGGTACCTGGAGAGCAGGGGCGGGGACCTCGGGAGCAGGGGCGGGTACCTGGAGAGCAGGGGCGGGGACCTCGGGAGCAGGGGCGGGTACCTGGAGAGCAGGGGCAGGTACCTCGGGAGCAGGGGCGGGTACCTGGCGAGCAGGGCAGCAGCAGGTCCATGACCACCGAGTCGGCGCCCTTGGTGTAGACCTGGATCTCCTGGGTGAGCGGGTGCCGGATGACCACCGACATCCTCTTGCGCGTGGAGTCGAAGCCCAGCGTGTGCAGCAGCGGGAAGGTGAGGCGGCCCAGGTGCGGCAGCTGGAGGGCCACCTGGTCCTGCAGGCGCTGCACCAGCGCGCAGTCGTAGGCGCGCGCCGCGTAGACCAGCGCGGCCTCATCGGGGCTCTCGGCCTCGTATCGCAGCTCCGGCTCCTTGGGTGGCGGCGCGCGCTCCAGGGCGCACGGGTCCGGGGCGCCCTGCTGGGGGGCGCCCGGCTGGGGGGCGCCGGGCTGGGGCGCCCAGCCGTCCTCTCCGCAGCTCTCGCTGGCCACGGCCTGGGCCTGGGTCGGCTGGCTCAGCTTCTCCTCCAGCCCCAGCAGCGCTCTGTCTGCCGACAGCACCGACAGGAAGCTGGAGCCCGTCTTGGAGTTGGACTTGGGGGCGGGCAGGCTCCCCGCCAGGCGGCTGGGCGAGAACCTGCGGAGGAAACCCTCGATGGTCTTCACGGGGGACTTGAGCTGCTCAAACCGCACCCTCACCTGCGAGAGAGAGGCCAGGACACGGTGAGGCGGGGCCCCCACCAGGCTGCCACCGCGCGCCCGTCCTTCTCCCCAATTCCTAGATTTCCGGGCGCACGCAGCAAGTTGCAACCAACTCTCTCTCTCTCTCCCTTTCTTCCTTCCTCCTTCCTTCCTTCCTTCCATCTTCCTTCCTTCCTTCCTTCCTTCCCTCTCTCTCTCTCTCCCTTTCTTCCTTCCTCCTTCCTTCCTTCCTTCCATCTTCCTTCCTTCCTTCCTTCCTTCCTTCCTTCCTTCCTTCCCTCTCTCTCCCTTTCTTCCTTCCTTCCTTCCTTCCATCTTCCTTCCTTCCGTCCTTCCTTCCTTCCCTCTCTCTCTCTCCCTTTCTTCCTTCCTCCTTCCTTCCATCTTCCTTCCTTCCATCCTTCCTTCCTTCCTTCTCTCTCTCCCTTTCTTCCTTCCTCCTTCCTTCCTTCCTTCCTCCCTTCTCTCTCTCTCTCTCTCTCTTTCTTCCTTCCTCCTTCCTTCCATCTTCCTTCCTTCCTTCCTTCCTTCCTTCCTTCCTTCTTCCTTCCTTCCTTCCTTCCTTCCTTCCTTCCTTCCTTCCTTCCCTCCCTCTCCCCTTTCCTCTCTCTGGAATCAATAAAAATATATTTTAAAAAACCACACCCAAATATGCAAATAACATTTCCAAGCCCCGAAGAATCTCTCCTGAACCAATGACAACCTGTGCAGCTGGATGGTGACCTCAGGATCCTAGTCCAGGTGGCCCGTCCCCGAGTCCCGGTCCCTCAGTCCCGGTCCCGGCCTGTCCAGTCCCGGCCTGTCGGGTCCCCTCTCCTGTGTGGAGCTGGGAGCCTGAGACTTGGGGGAGGTCGTGTAGTGCCCCTGCCTCTCCTAGCTCCCCCCCCCCCACGCGGCCCCTGATCCTGGCCCCCCATGGCTGCAGCCTGGGGGTCGCGGGGGATCATGGGCGCTCGAGGGCCTTGGAGGGTGGGACTTGCCTTTTGTCGGGGCTGATCCGGGGCGGTGACCACGACCGTGTTGCAGATGGTGAGGGCGATGAAGAAGTCGAAGACGTCCGACAGCTCGGGCGAGAGGTGGGCCAGCGGGTGCTGCTGGTGCCTCGCGAGGGCCAGGCGCCTGTCACATTCGCTCACCTTCTCCAGCAGCTTGGGGTCGGGCGTGATGTCCTTCTCCTGGAAGAAGCCAGAGGCCGCGGGGCCTACTCGGGGTCTGTCCGACCCAGGGAACTACTGAGTGTCTGGGTGGTTGACGAAGGCACCTTGATGCCTTTCATCTATTTATTTTTTTTAAATCCTCACCTGAGGATATTTTTTCCCATTGGTTTTTAGAGAGAGTGGAAGGCAGGAAAGGGCGGGGGAGAGAGAAGGAGAGAGAGAGAGGGAGGGAGAGAGAGAGAGACATCGATGTGAGAGAAACACTGATTGGTGGTCTCCCACGCGCAGCCGGGATCAAACCTGCAACCGAGGGACGTGACCTTGATGGGAATCGAACCCGGGACCCCTTTGGTCTGCAGGCCAACTCTCTATCCACTGTGCCCAACCAGCCAGGGGGACATGTTTATGGATTTGAGAGAGAGAGAGAGAGAGAGATAGAGACAGAGATTGAGAGACGGGGAGAGAGAGAGAAACACCAATGTGAGAGGAACCGTGGCCGGCTGCCTCCGGTCCATGCCCCGACCGGGGACTGAACCTGCCACCTAGGCGGGTGCCCTCGAACCGAGCACACGGAGGCCTCTGCGGGCCGGGCGGTGGCGGGCGGGCCTCACCATGGGGCTGCTGAAGGCGGTGTGCTTGGACAGCATGCTGGCCCTCCTGGCCTCGGCCCGGCTGCCCGCGCGCCGTGGCGACCTGGTGCTCTGCGTCCGGTGCACCGGGCGGACGCTCTGGTGGCTCCCGATGCTGCCGCGCTGCGACAGAGAGCCACCTCTGGGCACCGGCTCCTCCGAGTCCGAGTCGGCCTCCTGGTACCCGGGCCAGCCGCTGGGCTGCGGGGAGAGGGCCACGGGGTGACACGGGGCGGGGCGTGCTGCCTGGTGAGGTAACCCACCCAGGGGCTGGAGGACGCACCTACACCCTCCCCCGATGCGGCTGATAGTGTCCACCCATTTCACAGATGAGAAAAACGATGCCCAGAGCTCGCTGAGGTCCCAGGAAGCAAGGCTGGGCTGGGGGTGGGGAGTGGGGAGGTGGCAGGAGGCCCGTGGGACGCCAAATCTTGGGTCCCATCCTTTTATTTTTTATTCCTCACCCGAGGATTTACTTCCATCGACTTTATTAGGGAGAGAGGGAAAGACAGAGAGAAACATCAATGTGAGAGAAACACATCGATCGATCGGTTGCCTCCTGCTCGAGCCCCGGCCAGGGCCTGGCCCAGGGACCGGAGCCGGCCGCCGAGGGACGTGCCCTTGACCAGAATCGAACCCGGGACCCACACCAGCGCACACACAGGCCGAGATGGGTTCACGTGCCGCCCCCTCTCCGGGTGAAGCTTGCGGGGGGGGGGGGGGGGGGTAAGGGGGGTAAGGGCGCGGTCCTCACTCTCCCCATCACCCGCAGGAGCCTTTAAAGACGCCCGCCACCAGGGGGCAGTGTCACCCACACACAAGTCGCTTGTCCAACCGCCTGGTACGTAGGTTGTTGCTCAACCACGGAGCCTTGCCGACCGGGCAATAATAATAATAATAATAATAATAATAATAATAAATATATATATAAAAAATCAATGGAAAGCCCTCGCCGGTGTGGCTCAGCGGATAGAGCTTGTCGGCCCGCGGACGGAAGGGTCCCGGGTTCGATTCCGGTCAAGGTGGCAGGCTCCGGGCCCCCCCTGGTTGGGGGCGCGTGCAGGAGGCAACCCATGGACGGGTCTCTCTCATGTGGGCGTCTCTCTCTGTCTCTGTCTCTCCCACGCTCTCTCGAAATCAACGGGGGGAAAAAATTATCCTCGATAAATTATCCTCGACTGAGGATATACCTAAACAAACAATAACAACCATCAACGGGAAAACGAAAAGCCTCAGGCGAGGGTTAACCAAGAAACCTCAGTCCGCCTGGAAGGATGTGCGGGCGGGCGGGCGGGCGCGCGGCTCGGCACGGACCAGCTCCCGGGAGCCCCTGCCACCCCGGGAGCCCCCGCCCGGGCCTCACCGTTGGCATCGTGCGCGTACTCCATCCCGGACACGGTGCACCGCCGGAACACCATCTTGTTCTCGGTCAGGGTGCCGGTCTTGTCGGAGAAGATGTACTGGATCTGGCCCAGGTCCTCCGTGATGTTCAGCGCGCGGCACTGCAGCCGGGCGTCCGTCTCCTCGTCGTACAGGTCCGCGTCCTGGTTGATGAAGTAGACCTGGCACACTTTGACGATCTCGATGGACACGTACAGCGAGACGGGGATCAGGACCTGGGAGACACGGGGCGCCCGGCAGTGAGGGACCGACCGGCCGCGAGGACCAGGGGGGCGCGGGATCGGTCTAGGCCGGGGGTCGGCAAACCGCGGCTCGCGAGCCACATGCGGCTCTTTGGCCCCTGGAGGGCGGCCGTTCCCCAAAATACCACGTGCGGGGGTGCCACGCACAGCGCCACGCACAACGTCGTGGCCCGTGCACGGAAGTCGGGCTGTCGGCTCTCCAAAGAAACGTCCGCCGTTGTCCTGTGGCTATTTGGCTCTGTTGACGAATGAGTTTGCCGACCGCTGGTCTAGGCCAATGCTTCCCGCCTTGCTACAGCCACGCCCCACCGAAACGTCTCTAACATCCTGATTCCCTCCCCCGCCCAACACAGAATTCTTAAGATTATTCACAAAGGGAGCTCCCATGCACGTGCAGGAAGCCTCAGAGGCCGTGAACGTGGTCTACACAGGCTTCCCAAGAACACGGCATCCACGAGAGAGAGGAAAACAAAAAGGACGGAAGGGCAGTGGACGTACCGAGGAAGAAATCACTAAGGAACGGTTAAAAAAAATAATAATAATGTGAAGGGATATGAAAAAAAAAATAGCAAAGTTTCAAAACATGTAACAGAGAACGGAAATGCATAAATATGTCACCGTATATATTTATAGACTGTCCACAGGGTCCCCGCGAACCGTAAGACATGCAAAACATTCCCTGTGAACAATGCCGTCTCGAGTTGCCGCTCTTAAACATCCAACTGCCCCCCCCCCCCCCCCGGCCCCGGGGAACCACTGGTCTAAGGCCAGTGGTCGGCAAACTCATTCGTCCACAGAGCCAAACAGCAACAGGACAACGATGGATATTGCTTTGGAGAGCCAAACTTTTTAAACGTAAACTTCTTCTAACGCCACTTCTTCCAAATAGACGCGCCCAGGCCGTGGTCTTTTGTGGAAGAGCCACGCTCCAGGGGCCGAAGAGCCGCGGTTTGCCGACCACGGGGCTAAGCCATTGAACACGAGGACGACTGCGTGGCGCAGGAGGTGAGCGTCGACCTGTGAACCAGGAGGTCACGGTGCGATTCCCGGTCGGGGCACAGGCCCAGGTGGCGGGCTCGATCCCCAGTGTGGGGCGTGCAGGAGGCAGCCGATCCGTGACTCTCTCTCCTCCCTGAAGGGACTATCCCTCTCCCTTCCTCTCTCTTAAAAAAAAAAAAAAATCAATGAAATGATAACAACACACCCTGGCCAGTTTCAGCTTAGTAAATAGAGCGTCGGCCAGAGGACCTAAGGGTCCTGGCTTCGATTCCGGTCAAGGACAGGTTCCTTCCAGCCCGGACCCTGGTCAGGGCGCGTGCAGGAGGCAGCCCACGGGTGTGTGCCTCTCACACATCAATGTTTCTCTGTCTTTCTCTCTCCCTACCATTCTCCCTGGGGGGGGAAAAAAAATCCATGGAAAAACATCCTTGGGTGAGGATGAACACAAATAAATAAAAATGAAATGAAATGACATGACACCACCACGAGGAAGCAGGGGCTGTACTGTACCTTCCGGAGTGTACGGAGGTGGGCTTAAGAGTCCTACGGGGCAAGTGTTTTAGGGTACAGGCAAAGGGCTTAAAGAGGACAGCCTGCAGCCTGCAGGTGCCACGGGGCAGCGGACATCCTCGGTGGCCGTACCCGGGGCCGGGTCAGACGCCAGCGCCTTCGCGTGGCTAAATGGCGCTTGAGAAAGGCTAGGAGAGGAGAGAGAAGGAGAGAAAAGACAACAGGCACGGCTCCATCAGGGTCCCTGGCGGCCAAGCCACCTCGGGCCACCGCGGCCTCGGCCCCCACGCTGTCCCCCAGGCCCCCAGCTGCCCGGCCCTCGGACGCACCCCCGCCAGCTTGGTTTCTGCCAAGGCAAGAAGGCTCCCTGGAGAAGGCGCAGGTTTGCTTTGACAACCTAAGAGCAAGCTCCACGAACCCCCCGGCCGGCGTGGCTCAGTGGCTGAGCGCCGACCTAGGAACCAGGAGGTCAGGGTTCGATTCCCAGGCAGGGCACAGGCCCTGGTCGCGGGCTCGATCCCCAGTGTGGGGCGTGCAGGAGGCAGCCGGTCCATGATTCTCTCTCATCATGGATGTTTCTCTCTCTCTCTCTCCCTTCCTCTCTGAAATCAATAAAATAGAGGAGAGAGAAAGAGAGAGAGAGAGAGAGACTCTGGACTGGAAAATCACCCAAGAACACACCCTCTGGATAAATCAGGTGTCTGGATAAAATGCAGCAGCACCTTCGGAAGGTACATCGGCGGCCCCTGGCCCCGGGGCGGAGTGAACAGGCAGCCCTGGCAGAGCCTGAGGGCTTTCTGAGTTCCGGGCGGAAGGGTACGGCGAGAGCCGCCTGGCCCTCCCCACCGTACCTGCAGGACGATGATCATCGTCAGGAACGAGTACACGGCCGCCGTGACCGGGGACCAGGAGCTGCCGTCCGCCTCCGGGACGCCAAACAGCGCTTCCTTCTCTTGATACCGCCGCACCCACACGCCGTGGCCTGTGGGCAACATTCAGAGAGAAGCGTCCCTCATCCCAGGGCTCCGGGCAGACGAAAGCCAAACCAGAGACTGTTACTCAGCGGGGGGAGGGGGGGAGCCTGCTGGTCGCCTAAGAAAGCAAAGCAGAGCCCGGCCGGCGTGGCGCAGGGGGTGAGCAGCGTCCACCTAGGAACCAGGAGGTCACGGCTCGGGTTCGATTCCTGGTCAAGGGCACAGGCCTGGGTTGTGGGCTCCATCCCCAGTGTGGGGCGTGCAGGAGGCAGCCGGTCCATGAGTCTCTCTCCTTGTTGGTGTTTCTATCTCTCTCTCCCTTCCTCTCTGATTATATTAAATAAATAAATAAATAAATAAAGCCCTAGCCGGGTTGGCTCTGTGGATAGGGCGTCAGCCTGCGGGTCCAAGGGTCCCGGGTTCGATTCCGGTCCTTGGTGGCAGGCTTCTCCCCAGCCTGGGCCCTGGTGGGAGCTCGTGCAGGTGGCAACCAACCAATTGTGTTTCTCTCACATCGATGTTTCTCTCTGTCTCTCCCTCTCTCTCTAAAAGATCAATGGGGCCCTCATCGGGTTGGCTCCGTGGATAGAGCGTCGGCCTGTGGACGGAAAGGTCCCAGGTTCGATTCTGGACAAGGGCATGGACCTTGGTGGCGGGCACATCCCCAGTGGGAGGCGTGCAGGAGGCGGCTGATCGATGTTTCTCTCCCATCGATGTTTCTCACTCTCTCTCCCTCTCCCTTCCTCTCTGTAAAAAATCAATAAAATATATTAAAAAAAAATAAAGATCAATGGGAGAAAATATCCTCCAGTGAGCATTAACAACAACAACAAAGTAATAATAATAATAATAAAAAGAAACATCCTTCCGTCCAGGAAGTTTCCAACGGGAAACGTAACGCAGGGCACCACGCCCGTGCGTCCGAGCCTCTCCGCGTGGCCCCGGCGGCGGCCCCCTGCCGGTGCCCCCTTCGCCTGAGGGCCGAAGAAGGAGGAGTCGTGGGCAGCCCACCAGGCCCGCCCGGAGGCCGTCCCCGCCGGGAGACTTACCTACCGCTGAAAACAGAGACATACAAACGAGGAGGAGGACACACCAGAGCACGTCGCAATTCATCTGCCTCTCCAGCATGCTGCGCTTGTAGCGAGGGCCGCTGTTGTTCAGCAGCGCCTTGGTTTCATGTCCTGTGAGGGGGACAAGGCGGGGGGCGGGGGGAGAGGATGAGGGGGTGCCCAGCGGGGAGGGGGCCCCTGGCACCGTCTCTGCAGATGGAAGTATAATGCTGCTGCCATCCAGTAATACCTAGCCCAGTGGTCGGCAAACTCATCAGTCAACGGAGCCAAAGAGCAGCAGGACAGCGATGGAAATTTCTTTGGAGAGCCCAGTTTTTTAAAAATATATTTTTCTTCTTCTTCTTTTAAAATATATTTTATTGATTTTTTTTTTTTTTTTTTTTTTTACAGAGAGGAAGGGAGAGAGATAGTTAGAAACATCGATGAGAGAGAAACATCCATCAGCTGCCTCCTGCACACCTCCTACTGGGGGAGGTGCCTGCAATCCAGGTACATGCCCTTGACCGGAATCGAACCTGGGACCTTTCCGTCCGCAGGCCGACGCTCTATCCACGGAGCCACACCGGTTTCGGCTAAATGTAAACGTCTTCGAACGCCACTTCTTCCAAAGAGACTCGCCCAGGCCGTGGTATTTTGTGGAAGAGCCACACTCAAGGGGGCCAAAGAGCCGCATGTGGCTCGCGAGCCGCCGTTTGCCGACCACGGGCCTAGGGGACGGGCTAGGCCAAAAGAGCAGGGTATAAAAAAAGGGAGCAGGGCATATCCGTGATCTGAACCAGGCCACAGCCACGGGGCTGCAGGAAGGCCACAGGCTAATGATCAGTTATGGTGCTTTTTTGCTCATTTCTCCATTGCCCAAACAATCTGCAATGGGGCTATGGACGTTATTATTAAAATACATATTCCTTTATTGATGTCAGAGAGGAAGGGAGAGGGAGAGAGAGAGAGAAACATCCACGATGAAAGGGAATCATCGATCGGCTGCCTCCTGCACGCCCCCTGCTGGGGACCGAGCCCGCAACCCGGGCCTGTGTCCCTGACCGGGAATCGAACCCGGGATCCTTCAGTCCGCAGGCCGACGCTCTATCCACTGAGCCAAACCGGCTAGAGCTATGCTGCTTTTGTAATCAGAAGAAAAAAATAAAAACCCAGCCAGTATGGCTCAGTGGTTGAGCATTAACCTAGGAACCAGGAGGTCACGGTTCGATTCCCGGTGGGGGCACCTGCTCGGGTTGGGGGCTCGATCCCCAGTAGGGGACGTGCAGGAGGCAGCCGATGCGTGATTCTCTCTCATCACAGATGTGTGTGTGTGTCTCCCTCTCCCTCTCCCTTCCTCTCTGACATCCATGCAGATGTATTTTAAAAAGAAACGGACGGATGCGCCAAGAGAGCGCACAGGACAAGGAGGGCAGCCGGCGCCGCCCCAGCCCCCGTCGCGAGCGCCCTGCGCGCCCACCTGCGTAGATGACGATGCCCACCACGGCCTCCGTGTTCCTGACGGTGCAGCCTCGCAGCAGCAGGTTCTCCTTGTGCAGCCCGGCCTTCTTCCCGTTGTCATGCGTGCTGTGGGGAGACGTGTGTCACGCATCATGGGGGACACCTACCCGGCCCGGGCCCCCGCCCCATCCCAGGGAGTGCTGCCTCGGGGAGGGAAGGCCGGGACGCCGGGTGCAGGGCGGGGAGGGCGCCCAAGGATCCCCGAGGGCGGGCACCCTGCCTCCGTGGCTTCGACAACACCCGGCCTGGATTCTAGCCGGTGTTCACTGGGAATGGACTGCTAGCAGCATCCCCAGGGTTTGCTCTGAATGAGCTTTAGGGAACCTTTTAAAAAAAAAAAAAATAAATAATATATATATATATAATTGATTTTTACAGAGAGAAACGGAGAGGGATAGAGAGTTAGAAACGATTGACGAGAGAGAAACATCCATCAGCTGCCTCTTGCACACCCCCACCTGGGGATGTGCCCGCCACCCAGGTCCATGCCCTTGACCAGAATCGAACCCGGGACCCTTCAGTCCGCAGGCCGACGCTCGATCCACTGAGCCACACCGGTGAGGGCTGTGGGGAACCTTTTTTTCAAATATATTTTTACTAGTAGCCCTGCGCACGAATCCCCCCTGTTCTGCTGGCAGCTCACTGCCCCACCCCCTCCTGCTGATCCCTGATCTGGTCCTGACGCCGCATGGTGTAATGACCATTTGCATATCACATCTTTATTACAGAGGATTGATTCCAGAGAGGAAGGGAGAGGGAGAGGGAGAGAAACAATAATGATGAGAGCCACGGACCGGCTGCCTCCTGCACGCCCCCCACTGGGGATGGAGCCCACCCCCCGGGCCTGCGCCCTGACGGGGAATCGAACCCTGACCTCCTGGGTCCTAGGTGGACGCTCAGCCCCTGAGCCGCGCCGGCCGGGCAGCTTTGGGGGAACCTGAGGAACTGTGTGTCCCGCGATCCTCGAACTCTTTAATTCGTTCCCGAAGCAACGTGTCTGCAGACGGAATCCTTTGTTTCTCTCAGAAAGGAGGCAGATGGGACGCGTCCGGTCCGGACCCTCACGTGGCTCCCCTTTCCCCCTTTCTCACACACACTGCCTGTCTGATGGGCCGCTGAATCCGTAAACGAACGCCTCTTAAATTGATCGCGCCACCCCCTGCTGGCCCGAAAGGGATTTCTCACACATCACTGCCCCTAGGATGCTCTCGCCAGCTAACTGCTTTTCCTTCATCCAGATCAACACCAGTTTTTCTACCGCTTCCAGGGCCCGTGACTGCTGTGTTTGCGTTTAAGTGTATTTTGTTATTGCCTGACCAGTGTGGCTCCGTGGCTGAGCGTCGACCTAGAAACCAGGAGGTCACGGTTCCACTCCCGGTCAAGGGCACCTGCCCCGGGGTACGGGCTCGATCCCCAGCAGGGCGGGGGGGCAGCCGATGCACGATTCTCTCTCACCATCGATGTTTCTATCTCCTACTTTCCTTCTCCCTTCCTCTCTGAAATCAATAATAAAAAAAATGTGTATATATATATATTTTTTTAAAAAGATGTAAATCAACTGTTCGGTCCACAGTTGGCTGTTACTGGCAAAGTGTTTGGGGAGCGTCCAAAGTTACACGAGAATTTGTGGCGGCGTGGCGGCCCGCGCCCTACCTCCGTGGTGCTCCAGGGCTCACCGTGCACACACACTGGACGCCTGTCGGACAGAAGGACAGGCGCAGGGGCAGAGGGAGGGACGACACTCACATGCAGCCTCGGAACCTGCTCAGGTCGTTGTTGGGCCTCTCGCACTCGATGACGCTGGTGAAGGTCAAAGGGTCGAATTCGGAGACCTGGAACAGCAGGGGTGTGGGTGGGAGGGGGGGCGTCAGGAGTGCCGGGCTCTGCTGGCTCTGTCCTGAAAGGCCCTCACCTTTCTGTCTTTTTATTTATTTACTTTTCATCATCATCATCATTCTTTAAATATATTTTTATTGATGTCAGAGAGGAAGGGGGAGAGAGAGAGAGAGACACCAATGGTGAGAGAGAATCATGGACCGGCGGCCTCCTGCACTCTCCACAGTGGGGACAGAGCCTGCAACCCGGGCACGTGCCCCGACAGGGAATGGATACCGTGACCTCCTGGTGCCTAGGTCGATGCTCACCCGCGGAGCCACGCCAGTCAGGCCACCTTTCTGCGTTTTAAACATATATGTATGTTTTCTTGATTTCAGAGAGAGGAAGGGAGAGAGAGAGAGACACCAATGGTGAGCCCTAGCCGGTTTGGCTCAGTGGATAGAGCATCGGCCTGCGGATGGAAGGATCCGGGGCCGATTTCTGGTCAAGGGCATGGACCTCGGTGTTGGGCTCCGCCCCCCTGGCCCTGGTTGGGGCACGTGCAGGAGGCAACCCATTGATGTGTCTCTGGGATATCCATCTTTCTCTGTCTGTCTCTCCCCTCCCTTCCACTCTCTCTGAAAAAATCAATGGAAAAATATCCTCCGGTGAGGATTAACATAGAAAAAATAAACCAAAAACATCAATAATGAGAGAGAATCATGGACTGGCTGCCTCCCGCACGCCCCACACTGGGGATCGAGCCGGTAACCCAGGCCTGTGCCCCGACTGGGAATCCACCGTGACCTCCTGGTTCCTAGGTCGACGTGCAACCCCTGAGCCGCGCTGGCCAGGCTCCCCTCTGTCTTGCCCCCTCGGCCGGGGCGTCCCAGGGGCCGCCTTCGACAGCTCAGAGGGGAACCTGATCAAAGGGGAGGGGGGGCCCTCCTTTTCCTCCTTGAAGATCTGCCTGGTCATAGGAGCAAGCCTCGCAGATCAAGCCTGGCCTCTCTCGGGGGTTGGAAAGCAGAAAGCCGGCCGTTCTCTCGTTAAGCCGGCCCCTCCTGCCCCTCCCTCCCATCTCTTCCCTTCTCACCTCCTTGCGGCTTCAGCCAAAAAAAAAAAAAAAAAGAAAAAGAAAAGGAAAGCCTGAGGCTTTGGTTTTCGGTGGTGGCTGCATTCAAAGGCTCAGGGTGCGGGGTTGGAGTCTGAATCCTCAAAATCAAAGGCCGGTTCCTACCCCCCCGCCCCGCCCCGGGGGGGGGGGGGGACCAGTGCTTCGTGCTGCCTTCCCGGCTGGCCCGGCCTGCAGCCGCCCAGCCCAGCTTCCTCTTGGGTCTGGGAGAGGATCCAAGGACTGGGTGGGCACTCAGACACCCAGAGTAGCAGGCGTTTTGTTTGATTTACTGATTATTTTTTGGAGGGCTGGTTTTTGTTTGCTTTTCCCAATATATTTAATTTCAGAGAGAGAGAGAGAGAGAGAAATATCCATGAGGAGAGAGAATCATGGACCGGCTGCCTCCTGCCTGCCCCCTATTGGGGATCGAGCCCACAACCCGGGCCTGTGCCCTTGACCAGGAATCGAACCCGGGATCCTTCAGTCCCCAGGCCGACGCTCCATCCGCTGAGCCACACCAGCCAGGTCAAGAGGCGTCAAACCGCCGTCAAAACCTAAACGAGAGGCCGGGCCAGTGTGGCGAAGCAGTTAGGACGTCGGCTGGCGTGCATGGCAGGGTCTCAGGTTCGATTCCGGGTCAAGGGCATGTACCTGGGTTGTGGGCTCCATGCCTAGGAGGGGGCGTGCAGGAGGCAGCCGGTCCATGATTCTCATCATGGATGTTTCTCTCCCTCTCCCTTCCTCTCTGTGAATCAATAAAAACATATTTAAGAAATAAAAATAAAAAAATTGCCCTCACCGGTTTGGCTCAGTGGGGGTAGAGTCACAGCCGGCGGACAGATGGGTCCCGGGTTTGATTCCCGGTCAAGGGCACATGCCTTGGTTGTGGGCTCATCCCCAGGTGGGGGTGTGCAGGAGGCAGCTGACGGATGTTTCTCTCTCATCGATGTTTCTAACTCTCTCTCTCTCCCTTCTTCTCTGTAAAAAATCAATAAAACATATTTTTTAAAAATACATATATATATTAAAAAAATAAAAGGGCAGGGAACGTTGGCAACTGGTAATGACTAGCACACTCCTCCCCTCCCCCCACCCCGCCCCGTGGCACCCTCATTGCTCCCAAACTCTGTCACTGTTGGCACAGCTCTTGCAGAGCCGCTGAGCACAGGCGCGGAAGGCATGGCCTGTCCCGGAGGAAGGACGCCCTCCTCTGCCTCCTCCGAGCCCCTTTCCCCCTCAGCAGGAGGGAGGCGTGTTTCTGCGGGAAAGTCATCTGCCCCGGCGGAGCCAGGGCGCTGCTCTCGGCGGCTCCGCGCCCCAAAGTGGCTTGCGCATGGAATTCTCGAAATAAAATCACGTTCCCGGGGACGCGGCGTCCTTTTAATTCTGGGTCATTAATTTCGCGGCGGCCGTGCTTGTCTCTGGAATGCTCGCGGCTGGTGCGCCCAGGCTCATCCCCGATGGCGGGCAGAGGGCCAGGTGCCTGCTGGTGGCAGCTCCGTCCCCCGTCTCCCCCGGGAGTGGGCACCCCAACATCCCTCCAGCTCTGGGTCCTCTATGCCACCGTCACCAGCTTTTTTCTTATACGAATATATTTAAAGAAATATATTTTTATTGATTTCAGCTCAGCGAGGAAGGAAGAGGGAAAGAGAGAGAGAAACATCCACGATGAGAGAGAATCACAGATCGGCTGCCTCCTGCACGCCCTACACTGGGGATCGAGCCCGAAACCCGGGCCTGTGCCCTTGACCGGGAATCGAACCGTGACCTCCTGGTTCCTAGGTGGACGCTCCACCCCTGAGCCACGCCGGCCGGGCCCGAGTATCCCTCCGTTCTTGATGCCGGAGACGGGACGGTCCTAAGCTCAGCTACAGAACTCCACCGGCATGGTCCCTGCCCAGGCCGCCGTCCACCGAGAAAGGCCAGCACAGCACCCAGGAGGAGGTCCCACAGGCAATGCCGGTCTCCCCGGGGCCAAGGTCGGGATGTCGGCCTCCCAAGGTCAGCCCTCACGGACGTCCTGGCTGTGGGTCAAGGCCCCAACGCACTTGACCAAGGCCAGAAGGGAGCCCACGCTTTGAAGTTCCATGCGACGCAAAGCCAACTGCCGTCACCCTTTGAAGTTGTCTGCCTTCATCACCGCATAAAAGGGCTTTTATTTTTATGAGCCCACGGGCTGAAGGGTCCCGGGTTCGATTCCCGGTCAAGGGCACAGGCCCGGGTTGCGGGCTCGATCCCCAGCGTAGGGCGTGCAGGAGGCAGCCGATCTGTGATTCTCTCTCCTCACGGATGTTTCTCTCTCTCCCTTCCTCTCTGACATCAATAAAAAAAATACATATTTTTTAAAAAGTCAGTCATGAAAGATGAGGGAGAACCATTTTGTTATTGCTGTTAATCCTCACCGGAGATCTTTTTTCCATTGATTTTTTTTTTTTTCGGAGAGAGGGGATGGGAGGGGGAGAGCCAGAGGAACATGGATGTGAGAGACACACCCAAAGGTGGCCTCCATACGTGCCCTGTTAGGGGAGGCCGGGCGGTGGGGACATTAACCCTGCAACCCGGGTACATGCCCTTGACCGGGACTCAAACCCGAGAACTCAGGTGTTAACCAAACCAGCCAGGCAGAACTATTCTTACTTTATTTTCTCAAAGACACAAGAGTCAGGAATAGACGTTTTTGTTTGGATGAGTCTCGTGTGTGTTTATATGGCAGAGAATGACTTTTTAAGCTTTGGCTCAATTCTTCACTTACTCATATATATATATATATATTTTGTGTGTGTATATATATTTTTGCGAGAGACACACCGCCTCCCGCACGCGTCCCGACTGGGGGTGGGGAGCGAACCCTGCCAGCCGGATCGGGAATCATAATGCTTGACCCTTCTGTCAATGGGTGGACGCTCTAACCACTGAGCAAACAAACAAACAAAAAACCAGCCATGGCATTTTGAAAAACATTTTAAACAGGATGGGCCCGAGTAGCCCCACCTGCTACCATAAAAGTTTTTTGGTCTCAACGCGGCGATCGCTTCTCCAAGACCTTTGCTTCCTCACCTGTTCCTGTTGCAGAGTTCCTGTCCTCCTCCGACCCCACAAAAAACACCGCCGCCCCCACCACCGCCGCCGCTGCCACGCGTTTGCGACTGTCACATCGGACGACGAAAATGCCCCGGTATAAATTACGGGCTCGGTGACTCACCTTCAAGACGTCAGAGACAAACCTTGACATTTCTGTAAAGGCTCAGTATCGACCCATCCAATTAACACCGCGCGCCAGCCGTCCCTTTTCCAGGGAGGTGATAAATGGTTCCCTCCCCCCCGTTGGGTTCTCTCCTCCGCGGAGGATGCGGCTAATTTAATTAAAGACGAACGGCCTGGGAAGCTCACCCGGGGAGAAACAGCCGCCGCCCTTTACCGTGCACGCGGCCTTGCAGCCCGCGCCCTTTACCGTGCACGCCGGCCTTGCTTCACCTCTCACTTTCTCTTTCTTTTAAAAAAAATATGTGTTTATTGACATCAGACAGGACGGGGAGAGGGAGAGGGAGAGAAACATCCGTGATGAGAGGGAATCACGGACCGGCCGCCTCCTGCACGCCCCCCACCGGGGACCGAGCCCGCCACCCGGGCACCTGCCCCGACCAGGGATCGAGCAGGACCTCCTGTTTCTAGGTCGAGGCTCAGCCGTGGAGCCACGCCACGGGCCGCCAGGCGAGGACACTTTTTCCATTCCTTTCCAGAGAGAGTGGAAGGGAGGGGGGAGGGAGGGAGAGAAAGAGAGCGAGTCCTGCTCCCCACAGCTGTAGGTCAGGGGTCCACTCAGACCCTCAGGCTCACCTCTGTCTCCTAGGAAACGCAGCTTGGCGTGATGGGGGAGGGGAGGCAGACGCTCTCACTCCCCGAGGGCCAGCACGTGGATGCGGCGCCGTGCCCCAGATGCCCTGGAAACCTCCCCACCCACCCTCTCCCCAGCCCGGTCACTTACGAGCTCCGAGAAGCCACGGACCACCTGCCGCCGCTTCAGGTTGGTCTCCCCGTCCAGGTTGGCCGTCTCCATGTGGCACAGGCCGTCGGGGTCGCTGGAGGAGAGCAGCAGGATGTCGGCGGGATGATCTCGTTGCAGCGGAGACGCACGAAGTCTCCCACGCGGATCTCCCGCCAGAAGCGGCTCACGTACTGCTTCTCCTCCCTGAGAGCGAGAGAGGAGAGCGAGAGGAGAGAGAGAGAGCGAGAGGGAGAGAGAGAGAGAGAGAGGAGAGAGAGAGAGAGAGAGAGAGGGGGAGAGAGAGAAACGAGGAGAGAGAGAGCGAGAGAGAGAGAAGAGAGAGGAAGAGAGAGAGGAGAGAGAGAGAGAGAGAGAGAGAGAGAGAAGAGGAGAGAGAGGAGAGAGGAGAGAGGGAGAGAGAGAGGAGAGAGGAGAGGAGAGAGAGAGAGGGAGAGAGAGAGAGAGAGAGAGGAGAGAGGGAGAGAGAGAGAGAGAGAGAAGAGAGAGAGAGAGAGATCGTCGTAGCAACACGGGTCCGGCCCAGTCCGGGTGATGGTCACATGGAGCTCAGGGAACAATTCTGCCTACTTTCTTTTGTCCTTAAATATACCAGCTGCACCAGTGAATAATGTGGATTTTTTTCACCAGATGGAGTTACACGTATGTTGATATATACGCGATGTGATATGTCTTGTTGTATCGCTCCTTCAGACGACCACCTGTTCTGACCGACGGCACACACACTTTCTGAGCAGCCCCTCAAAACGTACGAAGAAGCGGAAAATGGGGTCTCGGAATGGTCTGCCTCAGAACAAGAAAAGCTCTATTGCGACGGTACCCACCGATTACCGGAAAGATGGGGAACGTGTGTAGCCAGCGATGGACGTGGCTTTGAATAAAGCACTTCTGATGTTTCTCTTGAAATTATCGTGTTTTCCTTGATGACGAAATCCGCAATATTACGGTTAATGACGCGGATCGGCTATTCACCGGTTAACAGTGCGGACTGACTGTCGACCGGTCACAAATGCAGAGGAGCAATACAACAGAGTAACATCCATACCAAATCGCATGTATATATATATACATATATATATCAACATCCGTGTAACCCCGTCTAGTGGGAAAAAAATCCGCATTATTAACCGGTACACCTAGTGTTTTTATTCATACCCTGGCTGGTGTGGCTCAGGGGATAGAGCGCTGGCCTGCGGACCGAAGGGTCCCAGGTTCGATTCCGGTCACGGGCACATGCCCGGGATGCGGGTTCGCCTCCCCATTAGGCGGTGTGCGGAGGCAGCTGATCCATGATTCTCTCATCCTTGATGTTTCTCTCTCTCCCTTCCTCTCTGAAATAAAAAATTAAAAAAAAAACCCTCTTTATAAAAAAAAATTAATAAAAATGAATAAAGTATCTAGACAGACCCACAGAACACCGTGAAGGAAAAGGGAGGGCATGAATGTGACTTACGCGCGGACCACAGTGGACAGAGACCTCCCAGGCACCCTCAGACTGAGACCATCCTGGGCCCCGCCCCACCCCCCACCCCCCTGCCACCACCCAGCGGACGGAACGGACAGGGGAGGCACACCCTGAATGGGAGGCTCCCCGTGAGAGAGCCAAGAATCTCATGGAATAAGCACCTCGTGCCAAGGCCTGACGCCGCGGCGATGAGAACAGCCTGCATGGAATTTATTTTTCAGACGGAGCACAGCGCAGAGGCTGTCCGGGCGGGGAAGGGAGGGAAGGAGGGAGGGAAAGAGAGAGAGGGAGGGGGAGAGAGAGAAAATGTTCACGGCACTTGGGAAAGGCCCATCGAAAGTCTAAAATGACCCCTCGTGCCCGACCCCCCGTGTGGCTCAGCGGATGGAGCGTCGGCCTGCGGACTGAAGGGTCCCAGGTTCGATTCCCGGTCAAGGGCACAGGCCCGGGTTGTGGGCTCGATCCCCAGCAGGGGGCGTGCAGGAGGCCGCCGATCCATGACTCTCTCTCATCACCCATGTTTCTCTCTCTCTCTCCCTCTTCCTTCCTCTCTGACATCAGTAACAATATGTTTTTAAGAAATGGCCCCTAGTTGAACATACCCTCCATCACACAACAGGCAGAGAGGCGATTGCTTTTACGCAGGATTTCTCGCCTTGGGCGGTGTGGCTCCGTGGATGGAGCGCCGGCCTGGGAAGGAAGGGTCCCGGGTCCGATTCCCGGTCAGGGCACAGGCCCGGGTTGTGGGCTCGATCCCCGGTGGGCGGGGGGGCGCGTGCAGGAGGCAGCTGATCCACCATTCCCTCTCCTCATGGATGTTTCTCTCACTCTCCCTCTCTGAAATCAATAAAAAATATATTTAAAAAATAGATAAAAAGTAAGGAGGAGCCGAGGGCCAGCCGGCCGGGGGTCTGCCAGGACCGACTTGGGGTCCCCACAGCAGGGCCCGGCGCCTCGGGGCACACTTCCTACCGGCAGCTGTCACGGAGCGGTGACCCCTCCTTCTACGCTGGCTTCTTTTTGGGGGGGACACCCCCCCCCCCCCGCCCCGCCGGCAACGGATCCACCCGCAGGCCGGCGTCGTGGGCGTGGCCAGAGCCGGGTGTGGCCGGGCAGGTGTCCCAGGTGTCCGCTGCCTGGAACCTGCCTGGGGTCCCCTGGGAGGGGCCATCGGGGCCGCGGACACTGTGTCCCTGGGCAGAAGGTGGCGGCAGCCGTAATCCGAACTGGCCTTGGAGACGCCTCTGGCGCGGTCGGCGGTGGAACGTGAGAGAGCGGGGAGTGTGACGTTTCCAGATCAGGACAGAACCCGCAGAGCACAAGCCTTGGGTAACAGGGCGCGGGCCGGAGGGACCAGGGCTAGCACTGGGGGGGGGCTGCCTGCTCCCCCTGACACCCCAGCCCAGGCCTCACGGGACGCCGTCCGGGGGTGTCCTGTCCTTCGAGCTCCAGTCGCTCTCTCTGACTTCTCTATTTTATGCTGGGATTTGCCATTATTTTTTAATATATAGAGAGACTTGTGCTGATTTCAGAGAGGAAGGGAGAGGGAGAGAGAGAAACATCCAGGAAGAGAGCGAATCCTGGATCGGCTGCCTCCTGCACGCCCCCCGACTGGGGGAGACCCTGCAACCCGGGCGTGTGCCCTGACCGGGAATCGGACCCGGGACCTCCCGGGTTCCTAGGTCGACGCTCAGCCACGGAGCCGCGCCGCCGGGCCCGGGACCCGTCATGTAAATTACGGACTCTCGCCGGGCCGGCGTGGCTCCGTGGCTGAGCGTCGGCCGCTAACCGGTGGGGCCGGCCGTGCCGAGTGGCTGTCCCCATGGCGGGGCCCGACAAACTGCTGGACCGGTGTCCCTCGCGAGAGTCTGTGATTTGTTTTTATTTACTTATTTTGGTTCGTCCTCACCCGAGGACATTTTCCTATTGGTTTTTAGAGAGAGTGGAAGGGAGGGAGAGAGAGAGAGAGAGAGAGAGAGAGAGAGACACTGACATGAGAGGGAACCATTGCTCGGTTGCCTCCTGCACATGCCCCAAACCAGGGGCCGGGAATGGAACCTGCCACCCAGGTAGGTGCCCTTGACCGAACACGGAACCCCCGGCCCTTTGGTGTGTGGCCCGGGCGCTCTAACCATTGAGCCCACGGCCCGGGGCTCCAGTGCCTTGACTGAAGCTCCGTGAGACCTGTGTGGTGGTGAGCCTGTGGATTAGGGTCCCCTGCAGCGCCCACAGCAAAGGGTTCAAGACTTTCACCATCCGGCCCTGCTGGCGTGGCTCCATGGTTGAGCGTCGACCTATGAACCAGGAGGTCAGGGTTCAATGCCCGGTCAGGGTACAGGCCCGGGGTTGTGGGCTCGATCCCCAGTGTCGGATGTGCAGGAGGCAGCCGATCCGTGATTCCTTCCCATCATGGATGTTTTTCTCTCTCTCTCCATTCCTCTCTGACATCAATAATAATAATAAAAATTATATATATCTATATCTATATATACGAAAGCCTAAGCAACAGAATGACGGAACAACCGGTCCCTATGACACGCACTGACCACCAGGGCGGCAGGCGCTCAATGCAGGAGCTGACCCCTGGTGGTCAGTGCACTCCCACAGCCAACCTCCCGCGGCTCCAATCACCCTGATGGCAGGCTGGGCTCTAGGGATCCCACCCGTGCACGAATTCGTGCACTGGGCCTCTGGTATAGACACGGAGTGGCCAGATGATGATGATCTCTGAATGCATAATCATCTGGCCACTCAGTGTGTGTGTGTGTGTGTGTGTGCATATATATATGTATATATATCAGAGGCCTGGTGCATGAATTCGTGCATGGGCATGGGTGGGGTCCGGCCAGCCTGGCCAGGGGGAGGGGACATGGGCGGTGGGCCGGCCTGCCTGCTGGTCGAACGCCTAGCCAAGGGGACCATTTGCCTATGAGCCTTTTATTCTGCGGGATAGACACGGAGTGGCCAGAGGATGATGCGTTCAGAGATCACCATCATCTGGCCGTTCCGTGTGTGTGTGTGTGTGTGTGTGTGTGCATATATATATGTATATATATCAGAGGCTCGGTGCATGAATTCGTGCATGGGTGGGGTCCGGCCAGCCTGCTGGTCGAACGCCTGGCCAAGGGGACCATTTGCATATGAGCCTTTTATTCTGCGGGATAGACACAGAGCGGCCAGAGGATGATGCGTTCAGAGATCACCGTCATCTGGCCGTTCCGTGTGTGTGTGTGTGTGTGTGTGTGTGCATATATATATGTATATATATCAGAGGCTCGGTGCATGAATTCGTGCATGGGTGGGGTCCGGCCAGCCTGCTGGTCGAACGCCTGGCCAAGGGGACCATTTGCATATGAGCCTTTTATTCTGCGGGATAGACACAGAGCGGCCAGAGGATGATGCGTTCAGAGATCACCGTCATCTGGCCGTTCCGTGTGTGTGTGTGTGTGTGTGTGTGTGTGTGTGTACGATTCTCAGGATCTGGCTCTCTACACCGTCCACAGAGCTCACGGGCCTGAGAGAGAGACTCTTCCTGGACACTTGTCCACGTGGCCGTCTCCACGGCCAGAGAGGGAAAGCCCGGCCCCGGCGCCTGCGATGTTCAGGCTGCACGGTCCGTGCTGGGGGAGGGGGGTGCGAAGGGGGGACGGGACGGGCACAGGCGTCTTTCCACGCGCCCTGTCCCGGCCTCGGGCTCTGCTCTCCCAAGAACACCCTCCGGACGGGGCGCTCCCGAAGGAGGTCGTGGTCCGAAAGCCACATTTCCTGCTTCCCAACAGGCAGGGCATTGAGCGTGGCTGCCGGTGAACAGGGACGGCTTTGTCCGGGGGGGCCCGCCCGTCCGCAGGCCACATGCCCTCGTCACGTCACGGGGAGCGCGTGTTCCCTGGGCGGTGGGCACCGCCGACGCGGGCTCTGCCCTCTGGAGCCCGGAAGCATGCCCGCCAGCCTTCAGCCCAGGGCACGTGGCCCGCGGCCCTCCCCGCCCGCCCCCCCAACCCGGTCAGGTGGTCATCAGAGTGACCACTTAATAACGGGATTGAGCCCGGCCCACGAACCAGGAGGTCACGGCTCGATTCCCGGTCAAGGGCACGGGCCCGGGTGGCGGGCTCCATCCCCAGGGAGGGGGCGTGCAGGAGGCAGCCGATCCGTGATCCTCTCTCATCACGGATGTTTCTCTCTCTCTCTCTCTCCCTCTCCCGTCCTCTCTCTCTATTAAAAAAAAAAAAAAAATGAATGAAAACATTAAAAAAATTCTTGCACCACGCCGGTTGAAAAATCTCTGCATTATATGAAGGACACATGCTGTTAAAAAAAAAAAAAAAAAAAGCCCTAGCTGGTTTGGCTCAGTGGGTAGAGTGCCGGCCTGCGGACAGCAGGGTCCCGGGTTCGATTCCCGGTCAGGGCACAGGCCTGGGTTGTGGGCTCCATCCCCAGTGGGGGGCCTGCAGGAGGCAGCCGATCGGTGGTTCCCTCTCCTCATGGATGTTTCTCTCTCCCTCCCTCTCCCTTCCTCTCTTGAAATCAATAAAAATATATTTAAGAACAACCCCACACACACAAGTCAGGTAACTGAACCTCACACTCTGATGCCTGCGCCCCCCCTCCCCCCATCCAGGTGCCTCCCAGCCCTCCCCCCCCCCCCCCCGCCCCCAAACGCCAGGCCAGAGCACAAAGGTGGCCCTCTTTGCTGGGTAACTCGGCCTGCTCTGTTCTGAGGCTGCTACACAATCACTGGGCGGAAACCTCGCTACACAAATAAATACGTCTCTTTTTTCCCCGCGCCAAGGCAGGGGCCGGACCAGGGCAGCCTCCGCACACCCGGCCGCCCTGTCCCAAGGACACGCCCGCGTCCCCGGGGCGGCAGGATGTGGGCCCCCCCCCCTCCCGCGTATCAAAGCCGGCCCCTTATCTGCCATCCACCTGCCTCGCACACGGAGGAAAAAACACTCGCGCGAAGGTTCCCCTTTCAACCCAAACACCCTGTGTTCTGAGTGCCCGGGCTTGTCTTTCTGTTCCTTCTGGGCCACAGGGGAGGACGCGGCTCTGGAGCCTCGCCCGCGGGTCCCTCCCAGGCGCCACGGGAGGGCAGGGCCGTGCTAGGCACCCCAGAGCTGGATTTTATTTTTATTTTATTTTTTTAAGAAACGACAAGGCAGCATTCTATTTTCAAAAAGGGCTCTCGCCAACGTCCACGGGCGGCCGAAACGGAATACCGGAACAGGACGTACCCTCGTGGGCGAAGGAAGAAACAGAAGAAAAGACATGTGTAAAATTTTCTGATTGAGAGAGAGAGAGAGAGAGAGAGAGAGAGAAACATCGATCTGTGGTTCCACTTTTATTTTATTTTTTTAATGCATTTTTATTGAGGCCTAGCCGGCGTGGCTCGGCATAGAGCGTCGGCCTGTGGTCCCAAGGGCCCCGGGTTCGATTCCCGGTCAAGGGCACACGCCTGGGTTTCGGACTCCATCCCCAGCGGGGGGCCTGCAGGAGGCAGCCGATCCGTGATTCTCTCTCGTCACGGATGTTTCTCTCTCTCTCTCTCTCTCTCCTTTCCTCTCTGAGATCAATAAACACAGGTCGTTGCTGCTTTTTAAATCCTCAGGGGAAGAGTAACCAACAAACAAACCCCAAAAACACATTCACACCTTCTCTAGACCCTTAAAAAAACAGCCCCCCACCCCCCCGTGACACCCCATCCCGACCGCCATCGGCATTTCGGGTCTGAGGAACCCACTTTCTCACACCTAACAAAAGACGCCTGGGACCCCGAGCTGAGCATGGGGGCTCCCCCGGGGGACCCCGCAAATCCTTCTCTGGCCTCAGGGAGCCTCGGCCCCGCGCCGGACGCCTGCTCCCCTGGCTGCCCACCCCACATTGACTCAAAGCCCAAGTTCTATTTGGGGGCGAATGATCACTCCGCCGTGCAATGCAAACAGAGCTCCCTCCCAGCCACCCAGCCAGACACCCGGCCCGCCCTGCACTCCCTCCCGCTGCACATCTGGAATTCCGGCCGCGGCTGGGCGCCCACACCCGGCCCTGCTCTGAGGAGCCCAGCCGTTGCGAAGGCGGCTGGGGTGGGGCTGGGGCCTCGGGGGGGGGGGGGTTCCGGACAGGCCGAGGGGGGATCCCTGTCTGTCATGAATGCTGCCGGTGGGTGCTGCCTCAGAGAGGTGCTGGGTTTATGCTCTTTGAGAGTCTTTCGGGGAACACGAAGGGAAGGAGGCGGGGGGAGGGGCGGGCAATTCCCAACGGGCACTGGACCCACCCCGGGGGGCTCTCGCACCGTCCACGCAGTGGCCAGCGGGTCAGCGGCCCCGAGTTGATGGTTATTTCGCTGGCGACGTTCATCCTCACCCTAGTATATGTCACCCGAGGATATTTTCCCATGGATTTTTAGGGAGCGGGGGAGGGAAGGGGGAGGCAGAGAGAGAGAGAGAGAGAGACATCGATGTGGGAGGGACACGTGGGTTTGTCGCCTCGTCCTGCATGAGCCCCGACCAGGGCCCTTTGACCAGAACCGAACCCGGGACCCTTGGGTCTGCAGGCCGACGCTCTATCCACGGAGCCACGCCGGCGAGGCCTCTCCAAGGAGTCTCAATGACCAGCCGTTGATCTAACCAACAGCCTCCAAACACGGGTGCATCTGAGCGACTTCAAGTCTTTCTTCCCCGGCCACCCCAACACCATATGGATGAATGGACCATGTTTCCTGTGTTTCTCTCTTTTAAAAAATAAAAATATATATTTTAATTGATTTTAGAGAGGAATGGAAAGGGAGAGAAAGAGAGAGAAACATCCATGATGGGAGGGAATCATGGATCGGCTGCCTCCTGCACGCTCCCCACCCTGGGGACCGACCCCGCCACCCGGGCCTGTGCCCTGACCGGGAATGGAACCGTGACCTCCTGGTTCCGAGGTCGAGGCTCAACCCCGGAGCCCCGCCGGCCGGGCTTCACTCTTCTTTATAATATCATTCCCTGTGTCTTCGCACGCGCAAATTTTATATCCTTTCCGCGCACCCCCAGCATAAAAGCGGGTCTCCCAGGTGAAACGCATAAAGGAAAGACACAGACAGAGAGATGGGACTCTACGGGCCGTGTCCAACTTCGGTGTGTCAACAAAACTCACCCGAACAAAACGGAAAGTAACGGTTCGGAGGGCAGCACGTACCCTGCAGCCTGGGAAAGGCGAGGCCGGCGGGGAGGGAAGGCCAGGCGGAGAGCCAGCCGGAGGGCATGCTAAAAATGCAGCAATCAAAATAGCCTCTCCCTCTTCCCTGTGAGCGCTCCCAACGCGGCGCTATAAATAGCAAAGTAGCAGGTTGGGCTCCCTGGTACGGGGATGCCCCACGGAGGAGGGCAGGACCCTGACGCGCACGGAGCCCCTCCATTGAAATTCCCAGGTGCAGAAATCCAGGCAGGGCCCCGGCCGGCGGGGCTCAGCGGGTGAGGGCCGATCCGGGAACCAGGAGGTCAGGGCTCGATTCCCAGTCAAGGGCACAGGCCCTGGGTTGTGGGCTCGATCCTCAGTAGGAGGTGGGCAGGAGGCAGCCGATCCACGATTCTCTCTCCTCATGGATGTTTCTCTCTCTCTCTCTCCCTTCCTCCTTCCCTCTCTTCCACTCGCTCTCTGAAAAGCAATGGAAAAGATCCCGTTGGGTGAGGAGAAGGAAGGAAGGAAGGAAGGAAGGAAGGGAGGGAGGGCAAAGAAAGAAAAGAGAGAGACAGGAAGGAAGGGGAAAAGGAAAGGAAAAATCCCGCCATTTGTGACAAAAATGAGTGGATGGACCCTGAAGGCCCTTTGCTAAGTGAACTAAGTCTACGGCCCCGGCCAGCGTTGCTCAGTGGTTAGAGCACCAGCCTTCCGACCCAGGGGTCGCGGGTTCGATTCTGGTCAAGGGTACATACCTGGGTTGTGGGTTCGTTCCCGGTCCCGGCTGGGATGTGTGTGGGAGGCAACCAGTCGATAGGTCTCTCTCGCCAGTCAAGGTTTCTCTCTCTCTCCTCCCTCCCTCCCTCCCTTCCACTCTCTCTTAAAAAAAAAAAAAAAAAAACTAATGGAAAACGGATGAGACTCAACCAAAAAATAACACTACCGAGCCTCTGATCTCACCTACGTGGCTGCCCCTGGCCCGCCCCTGCCCCCGGGGGTCTCCACCTGGCGTCTGCATTTGCCGGTTGTCTTTTTAGTGCCGGTCGGGGTGGGACCCAGACGCCGGGGCCCCGGGGCAGGCGCTCTGTGGCCACCGCGGGCCAGGAAGAGAGGGGGCCCCCAGGAAACGGGAGGGGAGGAGAGAGGAGACCAGAGAGAGAGGAACAGAAATCAAAAGGAGAACTTTGTGGGGAATCTCCTTTCGGCCTCTTCTCTGAAAAAGACCGAAGACGAAAAACCAAACCAACCGCAGAGCTCAGGTTGGAGCGGTGACCCCCGGGGGACCTGGGGAACGGGGAGTGAGGGTGACGGGAAGGGCAGGGGCCAAGCCGACAGTCCCTCCCTCGGAGACAAACGCGAGAGCTGGGCGAGAGCAGCCCTCCCTCCCCGCCAGGGCCTGTTTTCCCCAGAGGCGACGGGGCGACGGGAGATGCCACCCCGAGCCCGGACGGAGCCCAGGTGAAGCCGAGAGTCACGAGGACAAGCTATTATGTGTCCCCACAGAGCGTATGGAAGCCCAAGGGGACCTGTTACACAGAAATGGCAGGCAGGCGCCTGCTGTGAGCCAGGAGGCCAGGGTTCGATTCCCGGTCGGGGCACAGGCCCGGGTGGCGGGCTCCATCCCCAGTGGGGGGCGTGCAGGAGGCAGCCGGTCCATGGTTCTCTCTCATCATGGATGTTTCTCTCTCCCTCTCTCTCTCTCCCTCTCCCTTCATATAGACTGAGTGGCCAGATTATTATGATCTCTGAACGCATAATAATCTGGCCACTCAGTGTACATATACATACATACACACACACACACACACACACACCAAAAAACACGTAAGTCGTCCGGCTCCATCCCCGCTGTTTCCAACCGCGCTCACCTCAGACGGGGCCCAGGAGCCTGCGTATCTGGCCCGCCCCCAGGGGATGCCCATGGGCCGGCTCCCACTCTGGCCCCCCCCCCGCAGTCCAGCTTGCTCTCAGGGTGCCCGCAGGCCGGCCAGTTGGCTAAACATGACCGTGGCTGGATAGGGCAGTGGGGTTTCCTGGCTTCTGTCCACCAAGAGCCCGAAGCCAAGCTGGGAAGGGAGGGGTCACGGCTTCCACAGAGGCCCTCGGTGCCCCGGGGGCCAGGACTCCAGGCCGCCCCGTGTCTCCTCCCTCCGCGCCGCAGGCTGCCGTCTTTCGCCTGCACCACTTCCTGTCATCATCACCCAGCCCGTGGCGCCTGTGGCCCCCTTTCTAGAAATACCGAGGCCTCAGGAAATACACTTTATTCTTTTAGCTGACACTGTGCCTTCCATCCAGTACCTCTTCTTCTTCTTCTTCTTCTTTTTTTGGTTAATCCTCACCCAAGGATACTTTCTCCATTATTTATTTATTTTTAGAGAAAGTGGAAGGGAGAGGGAGAGAGAGAGAAACATCCAGGATGAGAGAGAATCATGGATCGGCCGCCTCCTGCACGCCCCACACTGGGGAATGGAGCCCGCCACCCCGGCCTGTGCCCCGACCGGGAATCGAACCGTGACCTCCTGGGTCCTAGGGCGACGCTCCACCCCTGAGCCAGGCCGGCCCGGCAGACAACTGTACGTTTTCACGAACGTCTCATGTGATTCCTTACAGAACTTCGAGCAGGGCCAGCACAGGACCATGGGAAACGCTGTGGATGTGGAAAGGCCTGGGTCACCGTCCAGGACACGCCCGCTGTGTGGCTTTGGACACGTTACCTAACCTCTCTGAACCTCCGATGACTCGCTTGTAGAAAAAGTCGGAAGCATGACCAGCGTGGCTAGGCGGGTCAGGGATACTCCGAGGCAGGAACAGGTCTTTGTCAGAGCTACCCTAAGAGGCACGAGCAACCTGGGTCCTCATCTTTTTTTTTTTTTTTTCTCTTGGAGGGGGGCCATCTGACCCTGAGAACCGAAGAGACTTACTAGCGACCCTTCCCACGTGACGGAGGCTGGACCACGCTCGTGTCCTCCTACTCGGAGGCCCCTGGTCAGCCCCTACGCCAGGACTCAAGGGACGGGAACAGGAAGGAGACACGGGCTGAGGTCTCAATTGAGGTCACGACCATTTGCTGTCCTGAGGGGTGTGACTCGGGAGGAGGTGGGCCCCCGGCATACGAGGCAGCTCCCAGATGGACCTGTCGGCTGGTGGCTCTCTCTGGGTGGGAGAATAAAGGGAGAAGGGACAGCAGGTGTCCTGGGGGGAGGGGGGGGGAGGCTCAGCCTGAGTGTCCCCAGCTCAGGGGAGGTGCGGGGGGGAGGGGGAGAGACCAACCAGGAGGACACCAGTGGAATGATACTCCCCAGCCCCTCCCCCCAAGCCTTAGTCTTTCCATCTGGACACTGAGCGCACTTGAAGAAAGTGCCGGTGTGGCCCAGCGGAGAGAGCGTCGCCCTGCGGACTGAAGGGTCCTGGGTTCGCTTCTGGTCGAGGACACAGGCCCGGGTTGCAGGCTCCATCCCCAGTGGGGGATGTGCAGCAAGCAACCAAGCGACGATTCTCATCATTGATGTTTCTCTCTCTCTCTCTCTCTCTCTGAAATCAATAAACATTTTAAAAAACAACAACAAAACAGCCACTGTGATGACCCCTGCCCTTTACCGGGTGCGCCCCACAGCGCCACCCTGTTGTCCCAAGACGAGAGGTCACCGAGGACTGCGGTTTACATTCCTGTGCCGGTGGTTAACGTTATTCTACCTCCTGGCACACGGAGGTCTCGCCACAGCCGGCGGCGGGAGGAACATCCAGGCCCGGGAATCGGGTTCCCTCCTTTCTGACTTATAAGGCGGGGAGGGAGCGGCCAGGAATGAGGGCGCCCCGTGGCTGCTGGACTCCAGCCCCGGGACCATTCTGGTTCAGGGGCCAGGTCTGAGGGAGCATCTGGGACAGGGGACCCCCCCCCCCCCCGCCCCTGCGCCCCAGCATCTGAAAGGTTCCTACTGCCCTGCCCGGTTTCGCTCAGTGGATAGCACATCGGCCTGTGTGCTGAAGGGACCCGGGTTCGATTCCGATCAAGGGCAAGTATCTCAGGTGCAGGCTCTCTGGCCCAGAGGGTGTGTGCAGGAGGCAACCCACTGATGTGTCTCTCTCACATCCATGTTTCTCTCTGTCTCTCCCTCTCTCAATGGCAAGAAAACCCTCGGGTGAGGATTAACCAAAAACATAAATCAAATCAAATGAAAAGTTTCCTCCTCTCTGTCCCACCCTCCGCCCGCTCCGAGGCCAGAACACTCCTTCCTGAGTCCCGCCAGCTCTCCCAGCCACCCAAGAAGGGCCAGCAAGCACCCCTGGGCGAGCCCAGCCTGAGTGTCCCCAGCTCTGGGGAGGTGCGGGGGGGGGGGGGAGGGAGGAGGGAGAGAGAAACCGGGATCAGGAGGGAGAAGCCCAATGGAACGAAGCTCCCCAAACGCCCCAGAGCCTCGGTCTCCCCATCTGGAAACTGGGCGCGCTTTGAAGACAACGCACACACTCCGCTAAGGCCCGTGGCGGCCACTCCCACGGCGGCGCGCAGCAGCCCCGAGTTCCAGGCAGCGCGCCCCTGGCCCCGCCTGGAGCCCCCGCGCCCCCAGCCGGGCCCGCCCCGCCCCGCCCCGCCCCGCTCACCTGCTGAAGACCAGGCAGCCCAGGTGGTTGATCTCGTGGTCGGAGCGGTGGCGGCTGTAGTCCTCCCACAGGTCCTTGAAGGCCGTGACGGCCAGGATGAAGAGCACGGGCGCCAGCGCCAGGCCCGGCTGGAAGGCGTTGACCGCGGGCACGAAGTTGAGCAGCGCGATGAAGACGAAGTAGACGTTGGCCAGGCGGTGGAACTGCTCGAACAGGTTCTTGGGCAGGAAGGACAGCAGCGTGTACTTGGTGGTCTTGAGCCGGTTGTCGGCCAGGTGCTGCGCGCGCCCGCGCCCGGGCCACCGCCACCACCGCCGCCGCCGCCGTGCGCCCTGAGCCGCGCCCTCCGCGGGGTCCTCGTGGGCGCTGGCGGGCGGCGGCTGCAGGTTGGAGCGCACCGTGCGCGTCCGGCTCTCCCGGCGCCTCCGCCGTCGTCCTCGCCGTCTCTGCAGCCGCCTGTCCGGGGGCGCAGGGTCCTCGCCCGCCGCCGCCGCCGCCGCCGCCGCCGCCGGTTCCCTCTCCATGGCCGCGTGTCGCCGCGCCCCGTTCCCGCGCGCGCGCCAGCCGCTCCTAGGTGATCATCGCCGGCGGCCCGGACGCGGCGGCGCGGGCTCCCCGCCTGCGGGACGCACCACCGAGACGGAGACAGACGGCGGTCAGCGCCGCCCCGCCCGGCCCGCAGGCCCCTCGCTCGCGCCGCCCGGGCCGTTTCCGCAGCCGCCCCCCCGGCCCCGCCCCGCCCCGGCCCGGCCCGGCCCGCGCGGCGCCCTGGCTCAGTGGAGAGCGGGAAACCCAAACTTTCCAGAGGCTTAGTTTCGGTTCCGTTCGCGCCAACGAGGAGACCGAGACGCGCGCGCCCGGGCCGGAGAGAGGGTGCGGCAAAGGGTCACGGACGAAAGCGCCTTCCTCGCGGGCAGCCCGGCTTCCTGACGGGCGCTCATTGGGGACCCCGGGCGGGGAGACCCTCCCTCCCTCCGCTCCCGGGCAGCCCGGCTTCCTGACGGGCGCTCATTGGGGACCCCCGGGCGGGGAGACCCTCCCTCCCGCTCCTGGAATCAATCAGAATCGGAATCCAAAGGAGCCACGCCTCTCAGGGCTCAGATTTCTCCATCTTCCCCACCCAGGACATCCGTGTGCTCTGGGGACACCCCCCCCCACCCCCCGGCCGCGCCCCCCCCGCACACCACACACACCCGCAGAAGGCGCGATGCCTCTCCTGCTTGAAGATGTACTTCTTGGGTGAAACTACACTTTTCCTTCCCAAACCACCCTGCCTTCCTGACTTCTCTAGGTAGTACTAATAAATTAATAAATAAGGAAATTAATTCATCAAAACAGGCCCTGGCTGGGTAGCACCGTCCCCCATACACCAAGGTTGTGTGGGTTCAGTCCGAGGTCAGGGCACCACCAAGAATCAACCAATGGATGCATCCATGAGTGAAATGAGACATCCATGCTTCTCTCTCTCTCTCTCTCCCTCTCTCTCTCTATCACTAAGTCAAACAATTTTACAAATAAAAAAATAGCCTGGCTGGCGTGGCTCAGTGGTTGGAGCTGACCTAGGGAACCAGGAGGTCATGGCTGGATTCCCAGTCAGGGCACACGCCCTGGTTGCAGGCTCCGTCCCCAATAGGGGGTGTGCGGGAGGCAGCCAATTCATGATTCTCTCTCATCGTGGATGCTTCTCTCTCTCTCTCCCTGCTCTCTGACATAAAAACTAAAAAAAAAAAAAAAAAGAAAAGGAAAATGGACCATGTCACATGCGACAGATGGAGCCCGCCCCACCGTTTCCAGGGGTACGACATAGCTGTGTGGAGGCCCAGATCCGAGGAAGGTCTGGCCCAAGTTCCTGCCTTTCCCGGGAAAGTCCGTTCTCCTAGGGGACCCCGGGCCTCCCGGGCTGAGCGTTAACCGCACAGAAAGGACCTCAGCTTCCCTGGTTTCCATGACGAAGACGTCCTGGGTCCACGTTTCCCTCCATCCCCCATCCCCGGGGGGCCTGGTCCTTCTGGCTCCATTGCAGCTGAAGCCTGCGTCCCTGCAGGTGTGTCCGCCCCCCCACCCCCACCCCCGGGTGCCCCAGCCCGTTTGCCGCTGCCCACGTGCCTTTCGTTGTCTTACCCTGGAGCTCCCAGGGGTCCTTACAACCGGGGGCTGACTCCTCAGGCAGAGGCCCCCTGTGGCGGCCTGTCGGGGATCGGGACTGGCGCCAACCTGCTGTTTTTTTAACTCCACCCCCTGCCCCTCCACTCCCGGGCCTGGCCCCAGGCCAGAGGTCTCCTTACCCTCCTCGGAACAGGCCTTGTCCGTTGCCCACCCACATTCCGCGCTCAGGTTCTAAGATTCCGTGAGTCACATTGCTCCGTCAGCCTGGAATCCTTCCCCACCTGCTCTTCACCCACTCCGTTTCCCCCCAAGTCCCCAGGGTCTGGCTCCGCTGGCCTCCCAGAGGGCACCACCCTGTGAGATCCACTGAACCTCGTGGAATCATTTTTTAATAATATATTTTTATTAATTTCAGAGAGGAAGCGGGGGGAGAGAGAGAAACATCCAGGATGAGAGAGAATCATGGATCGGCTGCCTCCTGCACGCCCCACACTGGGGAATGGAGCCCGCCACCCGGGCCTGTGCCCTGGCCGGGAATCGAACCCTCACCTCCTGGTTCCTAAGTCGACGCTCGACCACTGAGCCACGCCGGCTGGCCGGCCGGCTGGGCTGGCCTTCTGAAAGGCTTTGGGATCTGTGGTTGGGAAAGGGGACGGGGTCGGACAGAAGAAACGGAGTCAAAAACAGCCGGGGTGGCTGACTATGTGAGTTGCTGTAGCAGACGACAGAGCGAGGGAGGAACACGCCCTGGGAGTCCGGGGTGCCCACGTCTGAGCTCCGCAGGGGGAGGGAGACCCAGCGGATGACGGTCTGGGCGGGGAAGAGCGTGACCACAGAGGGGAGGCGGGCGGGCCAAGGAGCCAGCCAACGGATGCGTGTGGCCTTCGGGAGGGACCGGCCTCTGGACTCGCAACGGGAAGCCGTGGGTAGCCACTGCCGCAGGCGGAGGCACGAGACGCGGACCTGATTTTGAGAGCACCAAAGATGGCGTTCTTCTAGGATGTGCATCTCCTTTTTGGTTTCACAGCTTACATTGAGGTCTCCCGTCCACTTTGAGCTTGTGCTTGTATGTGCTGTGAGTTGGGGGTCTAGTTGCATGTTTTGTGTGTGTGTGTGTGTGTGTGTGTGTGTGTGTGTTTTGGCAATGTGCCTGTCCGATTTTCCCAACACCGTTTGTGTGTGTGTTTGCTTATTTATTTATTTATGTTTTTATTCCCTGTCAGGGCACAGGCCCGGGTTGTGGGCTTGATCGCCAGTAGGGGGCGTGCAGGAGACAGCCGATCCGTGATCCTCTCTCATCATGGATGTTTCTCTCTCCCTCTCCCTTCCTCTCTGAGATCAATAAAAAAATATATATTTAAAAAAAAAATAAATGCAGCCGAAGATGGAGCCGTAGGTAAGTGTGTCCGGGGAGGCTCTGAACAGACATATTTCATCCACCTGGGCCCATGCTTCTGGATTCGTGTTAACAATAGGCGGCGGGAGCCCAATCTCCCTGAACGGCTCCCTCTGCCCCTCCGCCGAGGTCTCCCCGAGTCCCGGGTCTGCCTGTCCTCTGCCCTAGTTGTGGGAGGCTGGCGAGGAGGTTGGAACGTGTCCAGTCTTCGACGCTGGGGTGGAAGAAGCCGTCATGTGACATGCCCCGTGCCAAGGTGGAGCAAGGTCATCTGTCTGGCTGGACTCTGAATGGGGCAGAGGGCAGGCTGGTGGCCCGCTCAGACCTTCGCCTTCCCTGATGCAACCGTGGTGGTGGGCGGACAGGGCGGGGTGTCCGTCCTCTCCAGGGTCCCAGCCCAGTTTGACCCTTGGACCTTCAGACTGGCTCCTTCCACGGAGCTCCCGCGACCCTGAACACCGTTTTGCTTACTCTTGTCTCCAAGTGTGTGTGTGTGGGGGGGAATTCACTGCTCTCTCTCTCTCTCTCTCTTTCTTTTTTTAAATATGTTTTTATTGATTTCAGAGAGGAAGGGAGAGGGAGAGAGAGAGAGAGAGAGAGAAACATCAATGATGAGAGAGATGCACTGACCGACTGCCTCTTGCACCCCCCCCCCCCACCCCAGTTGGGATGGAGCCCACAACGTGGGGTCCAGTCTCCACCCAGCTGTCCAGGCCCTGGAGAGGGGCTGCACAGGGCCCTGAGCGACTGGTGGGGCAGGGCTCCTGGGGACACAGTGTTGGGGTACAGGGGACACAGTGTTGGGGGTACAGGGGGATTTTTCTCTGGGTGCCCCCATCAGAAAGGCAGACCCGGCAGAGGTGGGAGAGCCCGTGGGCAACACTGCCACCTGGTGGCGGGTGCACTGCCTGCCGGGCACACAGGTTTGTTTGTTTTTGAATATGTTTATTGATTTCAGAGAGAGGAAGGGAGAGGGATGGAAGCATCCATGATGAGAGAGAATCGTGGATTGGCTGCCTCCTGCATGCCCGCCCCCCCGCCCCCCACTGTGGATGGAGCCCGCAACCCGGGCGCGTGCCCTGATTGGGAATCGAACTGTGACCTCCCGGTTCGTAGGTCGATGCTCAACCACGGAGCCGCACAGAGAGCCTAGACTTTTTTTTAAAAAAAGCGTGGGCCCGCTTCTTTGAATCTCATTCAGGAGGGAAGTTGCACATCCCAGCCTAGGGTGAGTTCTTCCTCCAACCCCTCCATTTTTCAGCCGACTGATGCGTGGACAGCCGCGCCGAGGCCGAGGCGAGAAAACAAATTGAATTCCATGCCGCGCACTGGGTTTCGGTCGGACACCGCGATGTTCTCACGACATTTCTTTCTGGGAGCCGCGCGCCCGTCAGCCAGGGCCTGCGGCAGGAGGGGGAGATGCGTCTCCCGCTCCTGCAGGCAGCTGGTGGGGTGGCTCCCCCTCCACCCCCCCTCCCCGCCCCCCGATGATGACACGGCCGTTCATCAAAGACCCCAGAGGAACGCTCCCTGGCCCCCCCTAAACGCATCGCCCGTGTGCGTCGTGGATCCACATTCCCCGAGAAACCTGCGACTTCCCCCAGGGATGATGTCTCTTCGTAAAAAAAAACAGGTCACACCGGACGCCCTCCTGGGAAGGGGGTCCGGGGAGCTGGTTGGGCAGTGACACGGTCTCCAGTTACAACAGGACACCTCGTTGGACTGCCAATAGTTAGGACATACCCGCCTCCAGCCGTATGGTGTCCCTCATCTGAAGTTCACACGTAACGGGCACCCTAGACCTTTTCTTTTGATTTTTTTTTAAACTTTGTTTTTATGGATTTCAGAGAGGAAGGGAGAAGGAGAGAGAGAGAGACATCAACCATGAGGGAGAATCCTGGGCCGGCTGCCCCCCCCCACAGGCCCCCACCCTGGAGATGGAGCCCGAAACCCGGGCCTGTGCCCTGACCGGGCATCGAACCAGTGCGCCCTGGTTCCTAGGTCAACGCTCCACACGCTCCACCCCGGAGCTACGCCGGCCAGGCTCTTGTGGCATTTTAATCTGTGTGTGTGTGTGTGTGTGTGTGTGTGTGTGTGTGAGTGTGCGCCCCTGGGTGTAGTTGGGCACGTGGACACGCTTTTGCAGGGGTGCGTGTGCCCGTGGCCACCTGGTGGGTGGACAGAAAGGGGGTCTGAGGCCCACTCCTTGCCGGAGAAAGGAGCGTGGGCCGGCCGACCTGGCCGGGCTGCGTGGTGCCGGTATCTGTTCTCCGTGAGCCCTGGGATTACTGATGAGTCATGAGCCCTGGCCGAGTGGGAACGCTTTGTAACAGGCTCAGAGAATAGATGATCTTAACAAAGACCCTATTTATTCCAAACTCTCTCAAGCAAGGTCTCTTCAAAAAAAAAAAAAAGAAAGGAAGGAAAGAAAAGAAGAAAAAGGTCAGATGATAAAAATATGCCGCGTGATACCTTCAAAGGCAGGCGCATGGTGTTTCGTGCGCTTGGCCCACCGCTCGCCAACGCGGTCCTGAGCGCGTTCGGTGTCATTTCGCTTGGCGGCGCTAACACTGATCTGCATCGTTTGACCATTCCATACATTGTCGCTGATTCCGGAGAGGGAAGGCGGGGGAGAGAACCAGCAACCTCCGTGATGAGAAAGGATCCCTGATCAGGTGCCTCCCGCACGCCCCCTCCCTCCCTGGGGATCGAGCCTGCAACCTGGGCCTGTGCCCTGGACTGGAATCGAACCTGGGACCCCCCCTCAGTCTCCAGGCCGATGCTCTTTCCACTGCATCACACCAGCCGGGGCTATTTTACTTTTCATTATTTTTTTTTGTCCATCCTCACCCGAGGATATTGGTCCATGCTTTTTTTTTTTTGGAGTGGAAGGGAGGGGAGGAAGAGGCAGAGCGAGAGAAACGGGGATGTGAGAGAGACGCGGCGATGGGTTGCCTCTTGCACACGGGCCCCCACCAGGGCTGAGGAGGGAGCCTGCAACCGAGGTGCATGGCCTCGACCAGAGTCGAACCCCGCCCCATCAGTCCCCCGGCCGGCGCGCTAACCACTGAGCCAGACCGCCCAGGGCTACCTCTCCTTATTTTAGATTTCACCGAACTAACTCGGGAGCTGGAGTCCAGAGGCCTGTGTGAGGCTGATCCAATTGTGATGTGTATGTCATGGAACTGAGAGTTTCTTCAGTGGGTAGGGGCAGGCAGAAGAAGGTAGAGGGGCCGCGGGGGGGGGGGAAGGGGGTGGGGGGGAAGCCATGGTGATGGAAGGAGACTTGACCGTGGGTGGCGAGCACACCATCCCGCCGACGGAGCATATATGATAGGATCGTACGCCTCAAACCTGTAGAAATCTAAGGGAGGGTGCAGGCGAGGCAAGGCTCGGACCTGCTGGGTGGGATGGGCGCAAGAACACGGCAGGTTCGATGCAAACCTCAGGACGCTACGTGATCCAGACCAAGAGGCGCTGCTGTTTCCCCATCGCCAGCCCCCCACCCGAGGGACGGCAGTGTCTCTCCATTCACCCGACGCCCGGCCAGGGTGGCTCAGTGCTTGGGCATCAGCCCAGGAACCGGGAGGTCTGGTCCCGGCGCGTGCCTGGGTTGTGGGCTCGATCCCCGGCAGGGGACGTGCAGGAGGCAGCCGGTCCCTGTCGCTGATGTCTCTCTCTCTCTGTCCCCCTCTCCCTTCCCCTCTGAAAAAAATAAAATATATATTAAAAAAAATAATAATAAAATAAAACACAACCCTGGCTGGCTGTGTCGTCTCCGTTCGCCTTTCCAGGAAAGAAACGCAATCGCAGACGTCCGGTTGCTATGGAAACGTGGTGCCTCAGGTTGAAAAACACACCTAAAACACTTCTAGTAATCTCTTTCTCTCTCTCTCTCTTTTTTGGTATATTACGTTGATAACGCCGGGGAGTTGGGAAATGCTCTAAGTGAGGTCAGAGCAAATAGCCGACACGGTGCAGCTGCAGATCAAACAGAAAGGCTCTCTTTGTATCTCCATGTCTCACTTACGAGCTGTTTCCCCCGGTGCTCCCCGCCGACGCGCCCCCGCGCCCTCCTAGGCCGCCCAGCCGCGCCTTATAAGCCTGCCTTCTTCAACCGACCGGGATAGAGTTATTGATCTGATAACATTTGCTCGCTCTTCTTCTCCGCGGTGATTTATGGAAACTCTCCAACGAATTTAAATGTAATAATAAAAAGGGGGGGCAGGGGAGGGACTTGGCATCTTGCTGTTATTTATCAGCTTAAACACAACACACGCACGCACACGCACACGCACACACGCACGCACACACGCACACGCACACGCACGCACGCACACACACACGCACACACGCACGCACGCACGCACTGTCGTCTTCAGGATTCTTGCAAAAGTGGCCATAACTGTTACCGGATTTAATTAAAAGCAACAAATCATTGGGTCGGCGGGAAAGGGAGGCCCCTGGCTGTCCCATCGGATCCCGGGCTATTTAAGGAGCCAATATTTTCACCTTAAAACGTGGGGTTAGACAAGATCGTGGCTATCTGATGAAGCAAGGGCCTTCCGTGTTGGGGGGGGACCAGCAGGGCTGTCTGGCCAGGAGAGTGGACGTGGCTCGTGCCTGCCTTTAATTTTTCCGTGTTAGCAACACACACACACACACACACACACACACACACACCCCAGAATGCACGTTACGGGTGAAGGTCAGTAACACAGGGGGGGCATTTTCTGAGAAAGCCGTTTACGGCTCGCTGTCACACGGGCACAGAACCAGCTGTCTGTGGCCCCGTGAGGTGTGTGCCCGGCGCTGTCACGCAGGAGAGGACGTGGACATGAAAGGCCTTGAGATTTATGGGCATCTGTTCGTAGCAGCACGGCCAGCATCCATCATCTTGGAAGTTTCGGAAGACACGGGCTCTCTCGGGCATTCTTCTCTCCCTTTTCTTGTTTCAAATTTCTTTATTTGTTGATTTGAGAGAGACAGAGAGAGAGAGAGAGAGAGAGGAGAGAGAGAGAGCGCGCGCAATCGGCTGCCCCCTGCATGGCCCCTACCAGGAACAGAGCCCTGATCAGGAATCGAACCGGCAACCTTGGGCTGAATATATTTTCATTGATGTCAGAGAGGAAGGGAGAGAGAGAGAGAGAGAGAGAGAGAGAGAGAGAGAGAGAGAGAGAGAGAGAGAGAGAGAGAAGCATCCATGATGAGAGAGAATCACAGATCGGCTGCCTCCGGCACGGCCCCTCCTGGGGATCGAGCCCGCAACCCGGGCGTGTGCCCTGATGGGAATGAACTGTGACCTCCTGGTTCCAAGGTCGACGCTCAGCCACGGAGCCACACCGGCCGGGCTTCCTCGTGATAATTTTAACCAGGAAACTAGCCCCTCCCATAAATAAGGGTCCCAGCAGCCCCAGACAAGATATTAAGTACAGGACGAGGGACCGAAGGACGCGCAGCCCCTCGCCGGCGTGGAAGAGGCACTGCTGTTCAGCCGCGCCCCGACTAATTGTATTCCCGGTGCGTTCCTGCCTCTGGTTGTCAACCGACTTCCCCTCCTACACGGCGCTGGTGCTCAAAGACTCCTTAATGCTGTTAGGGATAGGCAGGGTCGCCGCTTCCGTGATGCTTACATTAATAACCCTATCTTTCAATTACTTACGTTCCCTCCCCGAGGGGGAAAACGGATTGTTCTCAGATTATTTATGTCTACAGTAGTTTCTCTGCCACCACCACCACCCTGTCCCCCACGCACACGTCAGTCCCAGGGAAGCATTTTCCACCACATTCTCCAATGCAGCCTTTTCTTTCCCAAGGGCAGCAGCGCAGAGCAACGGTGCCCGAGAGCCCGAGGGTGCTGAGATGGGGGGGGGGGGGGTGGCTCGGGGGCTGAGCAAGACGGGCTGGGTTTCTGTTGGTGACCTTGGGGAGGCGGGGGGGGGGGGCCATGGGGGAAGAATCCTTCTAGGGGCTCACGTTCTCTTTTCTTAAAATATATTTTTATTGCGAGGAAGGGAGAGAGAGAGAGAGAGAGAGAGAGAGAGACGCATCCACTGGCACGCCCCCCCCCCCCCTCGGCGAGAATCCACCGTGACCTCCTGACGCAGAGGCCGACGCCCAACCACTGAGCCACACCAGCCGGCCTCTCACATGATTCTCTAGAGGCTGCTTGTGGGCGTCTCTGTGGCTGGAGTTCGTACACCGCCTCGCACTGGGATCTGGTCGGGGAGAACAGGTAACGGAACCGGTAGGGGCCCAGGCCCGGAAACGTCTAGGCTCGGGGAGAGGCAAGAACTCATTTCTCTCCCCCTCCCCCCCAACCCCCTCCCCCCCGAGAATGGGACTGACTTCAACCTCACTGTGTTCGTTCATTCCCGCGTTCACTCATTCAGGAAAGGCCCACGGTCGGCGGAGATGAGGGAGCACACGGCTGGGTTAAACGCAATTCCCCGGGGAGGTGGGGGACCTTCCAGAATACCCTGAAAGGGTTCGCAAACAAGCGAAGGACTTAATTGCGCCGGCCGCCGACAGCAAATCATAGGACGCACGTAGCCGAGAGGAAATCGCGCCCGGTGCAATGGCCGGGAAAACACATTTGCTTAAATGGCGATGCAATTGGGAGTTGTGTCTTAAGTATTGTACTGTGAAATTTCAATTAGCGGCTAAGTGCTGTGAAATGGGCTGTGAGCAAGGACTCTGGCCGGCCACGCGCGCGCCGCGGCTCCCCAGGCGCCGTCCAGACGGAGCGAGGGATCTCAGGGTGCAGGCTGGCCTTTTGTTTGGATCTAAATGCTCAGAGGTCTCGCAGAGGTGGATTTAAAAAAAAAAAAAAATCTGTGTATATTTTTATTTCTTGGAGGAAAGGAGAGAGAGAGAGGAACATCAGTGATGACAGACAGTCAGCCAGAACCCCTACCCATGAACCAGGCGGTCACAGGTTCGATTCCCAATCAGGGCACATGCCTGGGTTACGGGCTTGGTCCCCAGTCGGGCGTGTATGTGTGTGTGTGCGCGCGCGCGCGCAAGAGGCAGCTGATCCATAATTCTCTCTTATCATGGATGTTCCTATCTCCCTTTCCCTCTCTGAAATCAATAAAAATATATGTTTAAAAAAAATGATGAGACTCAGGGTCTCATGATCGGCTGCCTCCTGCGAGCCCCACCCTGGGGATCAGGCCCGCAACTCGGGCCTGTGTCCTGACCGGGAATCGAACCATGACCTCCAGGGTCCTGGGTTGATGCTGAAACCCCTGAGCCACACCAGCAGGGCTGGGGCCCTTCTTGGTAAACACCGTGCACCCGTGTATGGGCGTCCAAAGGGGGGAGGGGGGAGGAAGGGAAGCGTCCGCAGAGTCCCCAGCGCCTGGGCACACTTGAGCTCCCCTAATGGGGCGGGAAAGAAAAAGATTTCATTATGGTCCCCTTGAGGTGGGGTTGAAACACAGTCTCAAGTGCGGGGCTGAGGCGTGTTGTGGGGTAGACGGCAAGTGCTAAAAGCAGCCACTCCAGAGCTGATGGAGACGAGATGAGAAGCGCCGTGTGCCTGGCAGGGGGGCGGACAGCGGCTTTGTTTCGAGAGCGAGAGCGAGAGAGAGAGAGAGAGAGAGAGGGCAGGTCATCAGGACGATGGCTCTGTCTCTGCTTCAGGACCCGCGGTGAGATGGCCAGAGGGGAGCTGGCCATTGTCTGCTCGTGGGGAGAGGCCCTCGTCGCCTTGGGGAGGCTGTCAGAGAGCACCCACGACCGGGTGCATGCAGGCGATCAGGGCACCTTCTTCTTCTTTTTTTTTTTTCCTTCCCTTTTCTCATCTGAGTATATTTTTTCCCGTTGCTTTCGAGAGAGAGGGGGATGGAGAGAGGAAAGAGAGAGAGAGAGAGAGAGAGAGAGACATCCATTGCACGCACCTCGAGTGGGGGCGGGGCGCGAACCCACAATCCAGCCACAGACATACTTACAGGCAGCATTTAGAGAGTAATGTGAGAGGCCAGCTGGTGTGGCTCAGTGGTTGGGCATCAACCTATAAGCCAGGAGGTCACAGTTGAGTCTTGCCGGGGGGCGGGGGGGGGGCATGCAGGAGGCAGCTGATCCATGATTCTCTCTCATCACAGATTTTTTTTTATCTCTCTCTTCCTCTCCCTTCCTCTCTGCAATCAATACAAATATATTAAAAAGTAATCAAAATAATAAAATGCTAAGAATTGTGTTACTATTCTACTTAAACATTAATGAACTTATCACTAAAAAACCCCACAAAAACAAAAAAAAAGTTTGTTTTTTTAAAATCTACACATTACCTCATTTCTTTGGTGGCACGCTTACAAGCTTTAACTAGTTTACATTTTATGTAACTAAAATAATGTAATAATTATTATTGCATGATAGTATATTTACCCTTGACAACTCATGAGCATCAACTTAAAAATTGCAGCAAATCATAGCAGTTAGTACAGTTGGAAATAAATATCATGCAGAAACAAGTGTACTGCATTAAGGGACTTAAAATCTAATCAAATTAACAGCAGCCACAAGGGAATTTAGGGGTTTCAGGCCTGGTGCCATTCGTCGTGCCCTGAGGGGCCCAGAAAAGGTTCCCCTGACATTCCCCAGGTCCGTGGTCTTAGCTGCTAAAAGACAGCAGGCTCTGTGAAGATTGGGGGCGCGGAGGGAGGGAATCCCTCGGCCTCACTGGCTCCCAGCGGCCATGGGGCCAAAAAGCAAAAGCGTGGCCATGTCCGGGGCTGGCCCATTGCGGGGAGAGGGAAAGGAAGCTCTTAGAAAACCAGTAACCCGTGCTCACGGACGCTCACTGTCAGGGCTTCCTAGCCCTGCAACGACCAAGCAATTCTACGTTCAGCTCTTTCTTGGCCAACCGCGTTTATTTTCACCACGCCGTAAAAGAAGAAAACAATTTAAAAAGCCAGGCATTTGTGCACCTTGAAAGGAAACATCCAGTGGGGATGATTGTCTCTGTAGTTCAGCCACACGGTTTCCGGAAATGAGGTCTGGGTCTGAAAAGGGAGCATATTCTCTCAGGAATGAATGGGCCCGGGTAACGGCGAATTAGATCTCTAAGGACAGCTGAGCCCTCCACGTCCCTGCTTGACCCATATTCCTTTGCGGTGGTGTCCCTTTGAACTATGTCTCTGTGGGTTGGGTTTACTTTCCCCAAAAACGTAGACCAACCTTGCTTTTCTCGTACCTTCTATATTTGTTCTCGTTATTATTGTCTTTGGCCATTTTTCTAAGGTGGCATTTGATCCCTTTATTGATGTTTTTAAAGCCTCTTTTTAAAGTTGTAAATACTTTTTATTTTTCCCCCCCCCGGGCGCTGGATTGCACTGTAATTTGTCTGATGGTGTTTTCTGGGTTAGTCTAATCATTTTATTTCCAAATAAAATGTTTCTTTGATGCCAAACCTAGATGGTTAAAAAAATTTCTCAAAAGAGGTAATGTAGCTGAAGGCGAATGAATGCTCAGAGGTTGCGCGGGACACGCTCTCAGGTGTGACCCAAACAAGCGGTCGCCGGGACCGTCAACACAGCCCCAGCCTGGAAGCACCATCAGGGAAACATCGCCCATGGCAACCAGGAGGCCCCTTTCATAAGGGGACCTTTGGTGACGCGTTTCCATGGCGACGGATGCTGGACCATCTACACCCACCGTGGTTCCCAGGAGAAGGAGTGAACGGAACCTGCAGGTGGGATGATTGGAGAAAAACAAGGAGTTTCACCTTTCTCTGTTCTCTCCAACGTCCATTTGCTCCGAGGACGGGAGTGGGTCTCGGCTGACGAGGAGGCGTCCCTTGACCTTCAAATCGTACCCCGCTGTGGTTTTCCTGTATTTGCTTTAAATTTGAGGTCTCTCCCTAAAAGAGAACCCCTGTCATTCCAGCTCCATGGCAGGTTTCTGGGAGCCACAGCAGCCGCGTAGCAAGAGAAGCCTGGGTCTTATTGGAAGACTGTATCCTGTGTCTGCTTCTGTATCCTGGTGGGAGGCTACACCCCTGTGTGTGTGTTTTTTAAATCGTCACTGGAGGATTCTTTCTTCCATTATTATTTTTTTTTTAGAGAGAGAGAGAGAGGGAAGAAGGGAGGGAGAGAGAGAGAACTATTGATGAGAGAGAGAGAGAGAGAGAGAGAGAGAAGACAGATTTATGGGGAGTACCAGGAAGATATTGTGTACAAGGAAGACACTGTTATTTATAAAGTACTCTCGTGATGAGACACCCGTGAATCTCATTATTTTTTTAATTGTTCTAATTTGCCTTCTCAAGAGCTCTACCAACTTTCCCATTTATTAAAAAAATGTATTTTCATTACATTAAAAGCTCTCCCACATGCATCATTTAAGAAATAAGGAGCCAAAGTAAAATAAAATAGAAAAAGAATAAGAAACACACTGTTAGATTTGCTTCTACTTGCAGGACGGGTTAAGGAGCGATGGACACACAAACCGTGGTGTCCACCAGGCACCCTAGGGCAGCCGTGGCCCACTGGTGGTCCGTGAGGGTCCGAAAGGTTGGCTCTCGCGGCGCCAGAGTATCGGCATCATTTTCCACAGGCTGCACCAATCTGAGAGCGGGATGATTTATACACATTTACTTTTTTAAAAAAAAAAAATATATATATATATTTTATTGATCTCAGAGAGGAAGGGAGAGGGGGGAGAGAGAAATAGAAACATCCACGATGAGAGAGAATCATTCATCGGCTGCCTCCTGCACGCCCCACACGGGGGCATCAACACAGCAAACCCAGGCTTGTGCCCTGACGAGAAATCAAACTGTGACCTTCTGGTTCCTAGGTTAACCCTCAGCCACGGGGCCAGACTGGCCGGGCTATCCACAGTTACTTTGAGTGACAGTACATTCCTCAATATTTTCCCAAATGTCCTTTCAAGGCAATAAAACTTAAAAAAAAAAAAATCCCTGTCTTCTTTAAATGGCTGTGTATTATATCCAGGAAAAGAGTAATTTATCTACAAAGACATGTATGCGATGTCAGAGATCCCTCCACATTCCTTACCTGCGTCTAGGCTCTTCAGTCTTTTGCAATAAAATGGTTTATAGGTTCTAGAAGTCTACCGACTCCTAACAATTCACGGTTTCACATCCACCGCCATCACCGCATCCCCGGCCCACATCAGAAACGGGGACATGCGTGGGGGCAAAGGTCAGAATATGAGAAGCCTCAGAAAAGCTTTCAGTTCAATGCTTTTTACTCTTCACTTTTTATTGATTTTTGTTTTGTTTTTTTAAGCGAGAGGAAGGGGGAGGGAGAGTGTAATGCCCCCTACTGGGGATCGAGCCTGCAACCCGGGGCCTGTGCCCTGACGGGGGACGAATCTGCCACCTTTGGGTGTACCAGCCGACACCCAACGCACCGGGCCACGTTGGCCAGGGCCCCGTGCTTGCTTTCTACTTTCTAGCAATATCTACTGTGTTCTCTGTTGCTGCACGCCTCTCGCTGCCCATGCCATCTCTTTGCCAGGATGGCTCTGATCCTCTGTCTCTGCTTGCTTAAATATTTTCATCTTCAAAGATGCATTTCAGGCGTTATTTTCGCCAGGAACTACCAGATAATCTCAGGTAATACTCTGATGCCTGAGCTGTGAAATCTCTTTTGGACGGAACTATACGGAAATCATCGTTTTCTGTAGGGGGAGGGGGGTGTCCCTCAGCTAGACTTGAAGGTCTTAAAGTCCGACACCTTCCTTTGCTCGTCTTTCCCTCCACAGAGCCTCGTCAGAGACTTGGCACCCAGCAATGCCCAGGAAGTATGCGCTGGTCTGAAATGAAAGGAGCCCCTGGACCCGATTGCTGAACGGTGTGGAGGCCCTCGGAGTTCCAGAGGTTTCCAAAAGAAGTGAAGCGGCGGTGGGGCGCTAGTGTCAGGAGGGGTCCGAAGGCAGCAGCTGGGATGGCGTTCCTGTAAGGAAGCGTTCGGATGGGGCAAAGGAGGAAAGGTTGGTTCAGGCCAGGGGCTTACGATGAGAAGGTGCAGCCAAGTGAGAAGATGCTGGAATATTTTAGAAAAGCATGAGACAGGATGGATGAGGAGGTAAAGGGCTCTGGGGGGAAGTTAGAACTGCCGGTGGGTGCAGGGTGAGCTGGCTGCCAAGGTTCGCTGGCTCTCAGCTCGTGTGTACAGACACAGTCCCTGCCTGCGGCGTTTCCTCCCTGATCTTCCTAGGGGCCAGGTAGTTTGGAATCTTCTAGAATGCCTTCTGTGCCCTGCAGAAAGCTGCTTTCCCTCCGCTGTTTGGCTCAGGGTGGCTTTGCTCTCCCTGCAAAGGGAAGTGTGTGTGTGGAGAGCACCCAGGAACCCCCCCGCGCCCCCCAAAAAAGAAAGACCTGGGCTGGGTCAGCCAGCCCCAGGACCCCTGAGAGGAGGAGGCAGCTTAAAGATGAGCGTTGCTTGTTAATGCATGCCTGGATTTCCCCCGAACCCACAGTTGCTTTCTTTTGGCCTGCTATTTTATGGAATACTAATTATATCCTAGGGCTACCGACTTCCTAATGAGCCAGTACCTGGGAGATTAAATTGGCACGCGCTTCTTCTCAGAGACGTTAATTTTTTTTTTTTTTAAACAGAGCATTTGAATATGCAGATGGAAGGTAATGCTTTTTCATTTAAACATGTAATATTCCTCAGTGGACCAACTTATCATTATGCCTGATTATTCCACCACACTGTGAGCGTTGGTTAAAAGAAGAAAAACAGCTCATCTTCCCGATGGTAAAAAAGGGGGGGGAAAAATTACAAAATAAAATAGAATACATCATAAATACATACATAAATAAGAGACACGGACTGAGTGTAAGTGATCCCATATGTAAAAGCTCCCTGGGTTGCTGTGGTAACCAAAGTTCTAAAGATGACAGAAAGGAAAGCACACCGGCGAGTTGTGACAAATGACACTTGAGAAGTGACAGGTTTCTTGCAGTGCTTGCTTTTAATTAATGCAGCTCTGCGAGGAACGTTAATGCCGAATAGCAGGTTCACGCGGAAATCGGGAACCTGGCCGGAAGACCTGTTTTCCAGGATTGGGCTCATGAGCCAGTGCAGAGTCCCGGAGAGGGAGACCCCTCTGCGAGAGCAGATGCCTGAAGGCGGCTCTCCCCCGCCCCGTGACCAGCGTGTGTGCCATCCCTGCTCTCCTGGGTTATCTATGTATCTATCCAGGAGGCACATGTGTAATATAAAACATGTATATATGTGTATATACATCTGTATAGGGTGTCCCCTCCGCCCCCAAACCTATACACACTGTGCATACTGATTCATTCCGATGATTCCTTTCAGATTTAAGCCATTGGAATGAATGAGTATGCAAAGTGTGTGATACTTTCCTTGTGGTTTTTTTTTTTTTTGGGGGGGGGGGTGGGGAGACACACCCTGTGTATTACACATGGGCAGGCAAAAGTAGGTTACAGCTGTTCACGTGGACAATCACACCATCATTAATAAATAATGATACAAGAGTGAACTGCGTCCTGTGCTCACGACGGTAAACCTACTTTTGCCTACCCCTCTCTCTCTGTGCGTGTGTGTGCATGTGTGCGCGTGTGTGTGTGCGTGCGTGTGTGTGCATGTGTGTGTGCGCGCGTGTGTGTGCGCGTGTGTGCGTGTGCATGTGTGCGTGTGTGTGCGTGTGTGTGCGCGCGTGTGTGTGCATGTGTGTGCGTGTGTGTGTGTGCATGTGTGTGTTCCCTGTACAAGGATATCAAATACACCCCCTTTTAGTAAGCGTTCTCTCAGCAGAATAAGATCCCCCGGCGTGTGGAGTTCTGCACTATCAGTGCCCTCATGTTATCAGGGGGTGCAGGAGGCACCTGCAAAGGTTAAAATCAGGCACCGTGGCCGGGGAGCTCCGTGGGTTGGAGCGTCCTCTGCCTCGGGTTCGAGCCCCGGGTTCGAGCCCCGGGTCAGGGGCACATCTAAGCATTCCCCCATGGGTGCATATAAATAAGTGGAACAGCACATGCCTCGCCCTCTCCCCCGCCCCCCCCGTCTCGCTCTGTCCTCGGGCCAGAAACCCTGGGTGGGGGCAGAGACAGCAGGGAGTTGGCTGGACCTAAAAAAAAAAAAAAAAAAAAAATTGCGTTCCCTGGAAGAGACGGTAATGATGGTGGGGCGCGCATTTTTTTTTTTTTTAGACCTGAGTCCAAAGAGGGGGGGAAAAAGAAAAAAAAAAAAAGGTTGTGGCGTTCCCACACCGGGAGTCGAACCCGGGCCGCCTGGGTGAAAACCAGGAATCCTAACCGCTAGACCATGTGGGAGACGGCGAGAGCGAGCGCCGGCTGAAGCGAGTTCAATCCTACGCGGCTGCTTCCGGCTTCCGCCTTCCGCCTTCCGCCCGGGCCCCGCCCCCGGCTGCGCGCCGCCGTCCCGCCAGCGCTCCGATCGGCGGGCTCGGCGGCGCCCCGTGCCCTGCAGACCTCAGCCCCGCCCTCTCGGCTCCAAGGCCCGCGGGGAGATTTGGGGGAAAAGGAAGCTTTTTGAAAGGCTCCGAGCGAGGCATGAGCGGCCCCCCCCCCCGCCCCCCCGCCCCGCCAGGCCTCTGGTTGGTCGCCAAGGTGACCTTTGTGGACCACATTTCCCATCGCGTCGTTGAAGGTCCCAGGACGTTGCCGTCGGAATGGTGCCCGTACCCCAGGCTGTTACCGAAACCAGAGCAGAACACCCCAAACAGCTGTCAAAGGAGACGTCCGCGCCCTGCACGACTTGAACACTCATGTCGGGGAGGGGGAGGGGGAGGGGGAGGGGGAGGGGGAGGGGACAGGGACCCAAACCACTGTGAACAGAAGAAAACATTCAAACCTGTAGAGAATTTTTGTGAGTTTATTTGAGCCAAAACTGTCGACACTTGCCGGGAAGCAGAACCTCAACAGATTGAGACAATGCTCCGGGGAACAGCGGCTTTTTCACCTGTTTTTATACATTCCCACCCAAGGAGGGCAGGTACCTGGTTACCTGAAACGCACTGGTGATGGATGAGCGAGGCGGGGAAAGCAAAGCAGGGGAAACCCCATGGGATTGGCTAAGAAGTAAGACGATAGACACGTGCATCTTTCACACAAGCGGGTGCAGGGCACTTAACACTCACCCGTTAACAGGATAACAGTAAGTGGCCCTGACATCCCGCAGGTATGTCATCTGGGTGCCGAATAGGCTCAGCAAGGATCGAGGTTGGTCTTTGTCGGGGAAGCTACTGGCCTAGGACATGACTACCCACCACAAACTGCATTTTTAAGCAAAGGTTTTCGTTTCAGGCCATCCCTGGTGGTTACTTTTGAGTTTGCAAGGCCTCCACGCAGGCCTTCTCTGAGTTGCTGAGGTTAGTATGTGGCCCCTTTTTGTCCACACAACAAATAAATAAACACACACACACACACACACACACACACCAACTGCCTTGGAGATACGTATGCACTAGCCAGGTCAGAGACTGGCGTCTGATGGGAGTGAGAAACTACGGGGTTTCCTCAAGGCACCTTGCAAGGTCAAGTGTGAGAACTTGTGAACAGGTCAGCTTCTAAGACGCATTTGGGGGGGGAAATCTCAGCCTCACTGGCTCCCAGCGGCCATGGGGCCAAAAAGCAAAAGCGTGGCCATGTCCGGGGCTGGCCCGTTGCGGGGAGAGGGAAAGGAAGCTCTTAGAAAACCAGTAACCCGTGCTCACGGACGCTCACTGTCAGGGCTTCCTAGCCCTGCAATGACCAAGCAATTCTACGTTCAGCTCTTTCTTGGCCAACCGCGTTTATTTTCACCACGCCGTAAAAGAAGAAAACAATTTAAAAAGCCAGGCATTTGTGCACCTTGAAAGGAAACATCCAGTGGGGATGATTGTCTCTGTAGTTCAGCCACACGGTTTCCGGAAATGAGGTCTGGGTCTGAAAAGGGAGCATATTCTCTCAGGAATGAATGGGCCCGGGTAACGGCGAATTAGATCTCTGAGGACAGCTGAGCCCTCCACGTCCCTGCTTGACCCATATTCCTTTGCGGCGGTGTCCCTTTGAACTATGTCTCTGTGGGCTGCTTTTACTTTCCCCAAAAACGTAGACCAACCTTGCTTACGATGACCGAGTGTCTAAAATTCTCGTACCTTCTATATTTGTTCTTGTTACTGTCTTTCGCCATTTTTCTGTAATGGCATTTAGTCCTTTTTTTTTATTGTTTTTAAAGCCTCGTTACAAATTTGTAAATACTTTTTTTCCGGCGTTAGATTACATTGTAATTGGCCGGATGGTGTTTTCTAGGATATGCTAATCACTTCATTTTATTTTTAAAATGCTGTTTGTTTGATACCAAACCTGGATTTTAATGCCTGATCACATTGTAGCTTCAACTGCTTCCCAGAAATGTCATCCTAACCCACCCGGGATCCTTTCCAAGCATAAACATTACAGGTGCGACATGCACCCGAGCTGTTCTTCTCCACAACATGTCGGAGAAAATCGCAAGAGGACACAAACGGTGACGTTCTCCCACGGAAATGGTGACAAGGAAAGGGGTAACAATAAATTCAGGGTAACAATACCCCGGGAATGGCGAGGCAACTGGCTGGCGTTACTCAGACAGGCACTCAGAGGCTCCCAGCAGGTTGCCCACCGCCCACCTGCTCCCCGATCCCACCGTGGACCCCACGCACTGTGCTTCCCACAGAAGCTTCCTCCCACCCGGAGGTTCCCACGTACACGCGTGGCAGGCACCCCTCCCTCTCCGCTCCCCCGCCCCCGATGCTTTTGACAATCTGAGTTCTTGCAGCATCTACTTCTCCGTCTATTAGTTTGTTGTTTTTTTAAATGTTTTTATTGATTTTTAAAAATTTATTTTGTAGGAATATTTTTATCTTCATAAAATAAAGATCCTTCTAGGCACAGGGCGGCCTACACTCAGGGGGTGCTGGGTGCCCGAGGCGGGGCACAGGCGGGCAGTCCTGGTAGGTGCCACCCTGCAGCAGCCCCCATACCGCTGCGTCTCTGGGTAAGGACGGCTTCGCCGTACTGACTGCCTCTTTATGTACTTCCTCAACTTATTGATTTCAGAGCGAGGAAGGGCGAGGGAGAGAGAGAGAGAGAGAGAGACATGGATTTGTCCCTCCTACGGAGCTACCCGGCCAGGGCCCAGGCCGGTTCCTCAGTTCCTCTTGGGTGGGTCCGCGCCCTGGGCGTCGGGGACTCGGAAGCGCGTGGCCTTTGACCTGGGCGGGCCGTGGCTGCGTGGGCCTCTGTGAGAACCCGCATCACAGTCACCAGTGTGGCCTCCGTGCCCGGGCGGACTCCGTGGCCACACGCAGAGCATGCAGGTGTGTTCCGAGGCTCCCGTGGCAGACGGAGCCAGGTGGCAGGGTCTCGGGCCGTGGGCATTCGGCGAGATGCCCGTGGAGATGTGATTGACAGCCGCCGGTGCGGGTGACAGCGGAGCCGGGCCGGGCCGAGTCCCGCGACGGAGAAACCTCTTCTCTCCTTCTTTCTGCCTTCCCCTCCGCGGAGCTGCCGAGGATGATGGCATAATGGGCATAATTGCCTAACTGCCCTACTTAGCCGTCATTTGCTCATCTGCGTCCCGGTGTCAGGAGAAGGGTGCTTGAGGGAGCTCTTTTCCTCACGGCGTCGCCTGGGCTCCCGCCGTCTCCTCTGTCACACGCCCGTCCAGTGGGTGTTGATGGCCTGTCTTCCCCTTCCTGCGGGGAATTTCGCGTTCGACGCGAGGAAGCGTAGGTCGTGGGAGTGCGGTTTTGCGGGGCAGCGTTTCGTACCCCCAGGAGGGAGAGACGTGGACGAGCAAGGGGCTGTTGGGCGCCCCCACCCCCCATGTAGGCGCCCCCCCCACCCCCCCGCGTTCTCTGCATTCGCTGCGCGTGGCCACCGGCCCGGACCAGGGACACGTTCCATCTCTCGGATCCAGCGACTGCCCTTGGGGTTGACCTTTTTTTATTTTTATTTTTATTGTTTTAAGTATTACAAATAGTAGTACATATGTCTCCTTTTTTTTCCCCCATTGACCTCCCCCCGGCCTCCCCTACCCCCCAGGACATGCCTTCACCTGCCCGCGCCCGCCCCCCCCCCCCAGTGTCTTATATCCATTGGTTGTGCTTCTATGCATGCGTACAAGTCCTTCGGTTGGTCTCTTACAGCCCCCCTCGCCCAACCTCCCTTGTCTTCCCAATGTAGTGTGACCGTCTGTTCAATGCTTCTTTGCCTCTGTATCTTTTTCCCACCATTTCTTTCCTTTAAAAAGTTTTGCCTTTGCAGACTAGAAATAAACATATAATAACAAAACAAGATAAAACAAAAAAATGTGTGAGTCCCAATTTCAATGTCCAACAGTTCTGAGTCCCCGTTTCAATGTCTAACAGTTCCTTATGTGTACATGTCAGCAATGGTATCTGGATGGTGGGCACATGGTGGCAATGCAGGTCCGACCCTCTCTGGTTTGGTCCTAGGTAACCTGCAGCGGTGCACAGCTGCTAACTGCTCGTGCGGCAAGGCGTTGTCAGCATCTTCCATCTCTGGACTGTTTCTCCTCTTGTCTTCGTGGTTGGAGCACTCCTGTCAATTCCTCTCTGTTGCAGGAATCCACCTTGTCTTGGGGGTTGACCTTGTGGCTGTGATCCCTGTGCTGATCCCCGCCTGACCGGCCAGGGCAGGGGCCTCCCGGGGCAGCCCCTTTACTTCCCGAAGGAATTACCCTCTCGAGTCTGTTTCTAGCAAAGCAACCAGGCGCTGGTGGCAGGAACGCCTGCCCCAGCGAGCCAGCCCCAGGTATTCAAGCCCCAAGAAGCCCTGAGATGCCCCCCATCCCGCCTCCTGGGCCGTGGCCTGGCAGCCCCCGGGGCCCTGGATGCTGAGCGGGCCTGTGCTCCGTGTCACTCACTTTGCAGCCCGGGGTGGACAGCTGGGAAGCCAGATCTTTTTTAAAAAATATATATATATGTTTTTATTGATTTCAGAGAGGGAGGGAGGGGAGAGGAGAGAGAGATTGAGAGAGAGAGACCGATGAGAGAGTCATCGATCAGCTGCCCACACTGGGGATCCAGCCCAGAACCCGGGCATGTGCCCTGAGTTCTGAACGTGACATGATTTCAACCAGAAGCCCTCACATAGATGAGGGGCGCGGAGATGGAGTGCCCACTGCACTTTGGGCTGGAACGTTAGCCTTGGGCACCAGCGGCTTCTGGAGCCTGGTCCCCAGAAGGTGTCCAGAGGCAAGGCCGGGGGTGCCCCGGGGGAGGTGAGTTTTGCTGCTGTGAAACCTGCAGGGGCAGTGGGGCTGCCTCCCAGATCCCGCCTCCCAGCCTGCCCCTCGCGCGCGTCCCAGGGCCGATCTGCAGCTCCGGGCACGGATCCCAGACGCCCAGGCCCAGAGCCAGCCTCTCGGCTCAGCCCACCCTTTGCAAGCATCCAGTTCCCCGCCTGCTCCGGAGTTCCTGACTCTGCAGACCGTTGCAATTCTTCCCTGCAGCCGAGCTGGATGATGAAGCTCGGATTCATTATTATCTTGATTCGTGAAGGAGCTCGTTAGGGGGTCAGGGAGGTTAAGGACAAACAGAATGAGCGTAAGAGCCTGGACTTTGCTTCAGGCCTGCTACCTCTGAAGAGAACACATTGACACTGCAGCTCTCTACCGCCTCCAACGCCAGGAGGAGCCCCGAATACCAAGGACGTGGTAGTTGTTCTCCTGACAGAAATGCAGAACACAGTCCTGGCCGGTGCGGCTCCATGGGTTGGGGGTCGTCCCATGCACTGTTGGGGGTTCCATTCCCCGTCAGGGCACATGCCCAGGCTGCCGGCTCCGTCCCTGGTGTTACTCTCACATCGATATTTCTCTCCCTCCCCCTCTTAAAAAAAAAAAAATCAATACTGGGGAAGCCCCTGTGTTCCCCAACACGGAGGATGCCTGCAAATTGCACGTTTCTCTTTTAGGAACAACAAGGACACCCATAGGCGAAAATGGCACAGGAGCTTTCCCCACGGGTGGGCGCGTGGCATCCGAAACGAGGCCAGGGTCCTAAAGGCCTATCCCAAGTCAGGACAGGTGAGTGCACCGGGGTCTGCCCACGTATCGGGATATTAGACACAAAAACGGGTGCAGCGCAGCTGGGCTGGACAACAGGAATGGATTTCAGGCCCTGCCCGTGTGCTCGGGGGTTGTGCCCGAACCAGGAGGTCACGGTTTGATTCCCGGTCAGGGCACAGGCCGGGGTGGCGGGCTCGGTCCCCAACGTGGGGCGGGCAGGAGGCAGCCATTCAATGAGTCTCTCTCATCCTGGACGTTTCTCTCTCTCTCTCTCTCTCTCTCTTTCTCTCTGTCTCCCTCTCCCTTCCTTTCTAAAAATCAATAAAGACATTAAAAAAAAGAATGGATTTCAGTATCTAAGGAAGGAATCAGGGCACACAACACCACCTCCCTCCATCCTTGCAGTTCACCTCAGGTTCCCACAGCGGACGGGATTGGATGATGTACAATTGGGGTGATGCGGGAAGAGGGGGAGGGTCATGGTTTATGGAGAGCTCACGGAGGACCCCTGGAGCGCCCGCGGTGAGGTGGCTGACGTACCTCACCTGCGCCTTCTCCCATTGGGGGTGTATACCGGTGCATAGACGAGAGAGAGGCTGGTGGGGGGCGGGCAGGCAGGCAGGGGCAGTGTTTTGGGCAACAGGCACGGCCATCGGCCGAGGGCCCCACAACGAGAGTGCAGAGGAATTGGGAGGTAACGACGCTGCCTAGCTCGGCCCGGTTACACAGTCTCACATTGTGTCGCACTACTTCCCTCTCAAAAAAAAAAAAAAAAAGCAGCTGAATGAAACACGCACGCACTCCTTAATGTCCCTCTATAAATAGGTCGGCATCTCAAACGCCATAAAACAAATATAGCGCCGCTTTGCATCTGCGGATCAGAAAACATTTATCGCTAACGGCGTGTAATTAGTAAATAGCACAACATTAGCACATGATAACTCTCAGCTTCTATTAGACTTCAGAAGAGGTTATGTTCTCGGGGATTACAGTAATGTCTGTCATTTCTTCCTTTTAAGGTGATAATTTATCCTTCACTATTTTTCCAGGTATCTTTTTATCCAAACATGGCAAAAAGAAGAATACATTCCATAATTCACATCTAAACGGCTAGCATGCATATCTTAATGGTATTCCAACAAGGAGCTAAAAGGAATAAATTACTTCTGAATATGCTGATTGAATAAATTTTGTGTAAACATAAGTTTCAAGTGCAAAGGGAGAAATTTAAGAGAAATTTTTGGAAATTTTTGAAATTATGTTGCAGATGTGTTAATTCATCGCTTTTAGAGAAGAGAAGCTGTGAAACTAATAGTTGGTTGTTATGACTGACAGAGAAGCAGCACACTACTGACTTAATTCCATTTTAAACATGCTGATGGCAAACGTCTTTTTTTAAAAATATATATATTTTATTGATTTTTTTACAGAGAGGAAGGGAGAGGGATAGAGGGTTAGAAACATCCATCAGCTGCCTCCTGCACACCTCCCACTGGGGATGTGCCCGCAACCAACGTACAAGCCCTTGATCGAAATCGAACCTGGGACCTTTCAGTCCGCAGGCCGACACTCTAGCCACTGAGCCAAAACCGGTTAGGGCACAAACATCTTTTTTTTTTTTTAATGTTTTTATTGCTTTCAGAGGGGAAGGGAGAGGGGGAGAAATAGAAACATGAATGATGACAGAGAATCATTGATTGGCTGCCTCCTGCACGCCTGCAACCCGGGCATGTGCCTTGACTGGGAATCGAACTGTGACCTCCTGGTTCGTAGGTCAACGCTCAACCCCTGAGTTACCCCAGCCGGGCAAAAAAAGGCACAAAAATAAACGTTTGAAAAGTTAGAGAGGAGTCCCAAATCTACAGAATGCGGTCTCCAGCTGTACAGCTGCTGAGTGTGACTCCCCACCAGGTCAACCGGTGCGTTCTCACGAAACCCCTCTTCCTGAGAAAAAGGGAATCGTCTGCCCCATCGCCCGAAAGGCGGGTCTTTCCCGAGCCTCGGAGGGGCCTCATGCAGGTCAAGGAAAGCATCCATGTATTTCACTTTATAAATCGGGCCTGATGGCCGGCCCTCGGGATACCAATGAGCAGGAGTTCATGGCATCGACCACGGCTGCTCCTTGTTGCATGAATGAGGTTCGTGGCGTCCAAGCCATCACTCCGTCCAGACCACACAGGAGCCGGGTCTCCGACTCTAGCTAAACCTCCATGCATCCTGCACGCCCTGGTGAGCCCGTGGCCCTTCACCCATGCCGGGGCAAAGACATAACGAACGAGGCCGAACGTGGAGGTTTACCCTCCAGGGGACCCGAAGAACTAAGGGCACGTTCACTGTGGCCCGGCTGGTGTGGCTCAGGTGGTTGGGCCTCTTCCCATACCCCCGGGAGGCTGCCTCTGGCGGTACTGAGGGCTTCCCATGGGTGAGTCCGCGCCCTGTGCATCCGGGACTCTGTAGCGCGTGGTTCCCATCAGTGATGCTCTCTCATCATTCGTGTTTCCCTCTCTCTCCCTGTCCCTCTATAAAATCAATGAAAATATGTATTTATAGCCTTACAAGTCCGTCCACTCTGAGCTGCTGGTGTTGAACAAAGAGGATGAGGAAGAGGCCGTACGGCTGAGGAAATCTGTAGTAACGAGACGGGAGGGTGAAAATTGCTTACTTCACGTAGATAGATGCCATGACGTCACTTCTCCTACATAAAGAGCGATGGATAACATACTGGTTTATTTACACTGCAGTGTTTTGTTTTGCTTTTTTAAAAAAGATTAATCGAGAGGAATGTGAGCAAATGTGCAGGGCTTGTTAAGGGTTCTCTTAGAATGCGTGGTTAACACTTCCTGGAGAAGGGCGCTGGTAACGCGCCGGTGAAGCTATTTTTAGGGCCCCCGGGGAGCTCAGTAAGCTCTCACCTTACAGAATCATTCTCAAGTGGAGACTCGGCCTGGGGGTGTCATCGCGTCGGATCCGTGGAACGTCCCAGAGCCTTCGTGACGGGAATTTGGTCTGAGAGGTCTGGAGATCTGATGGATGTTTCCTAGACTTTAAACAAGCCTTCATCCGCCATCATGGAGGAGATCCCACGATGCAATGGTGGTCTCAGCAAGGGCACCTCTATCTTTTCTTATATTTATGCTAGAGGCCCGTTGGCATGAAGATTCATGCAATAGGCCTTCCTTCCCCTGGCTGCCGGCACCTGGGACCCAGGCCTTCGCTCTGGCCGGAGCTTTCAGTCTTCTCCGCTCCACCGGAGCGCCGTTCCTGTAGCTCCCTCCGCCCCCCACCCTCCCCCTCATAGCAGGTGTCCCGCCCTGCCCGGCCACTCCATGCCTGCATATGCAAATCAACCCACCCTCTTTATTGGGTTAATTTGCATACACACACTTGATTGGCTGGTGGGTGTCGTGGAGGTATGGTCAATTTGCATATTTCTCTTTTATTAGGGTAGGTGTATTTATATTTATATTTGTTTGTAGTATGACAGATATCTCCCATTCCCTCCCCCACGTCCCCCTCCTCCCACCTTCTACCCTCCCACCCATTAGGGCTGGTCTTCACTACCCTATTGGCCATGTCCATGGGCTGTGCATGGACACCGCTCTCTTCTAAGATCAGTAATCCTTCATGATAAACAAGATGCATGAGTTTCCACACTCTTCAGTGAATCCAGGAAAGGATGACCCTTGACTTCAGCTCCCCAGAACATTCTGTTACAGGAGATCAAGAAGCCAGTCAGAGAAAGACAGGGACCATATGATTTCACTCTAATGGCCTAAATCCGTGGTCGGCAAACTGCGGCTCTTTGGCCCCTCGAGTGTGGCTCTTCCACAAAAGACCACGTCCTGGGCGAGTCTATTTGGAAGAAGTGGCGTTCGAAGAAGTTTACGTTTAAAACATGCGGCTCTCCAAAGAAATTTCCATTGCTGTCCTGTTGATATTTGGCTCCGTTGACGAATGAGTTTGCCGACCACTGACCCTAAGGAGATGAGATCTGGCCTAGTGGGGACGAGGAGGCGTGGATGGAGCCTGGAGGAGCCCACAGCTCTCACTGTGCTGCAGCTAGCTCCCTGGCTGCCACATGGACGGCGGGTTTGAGGGATGTGTTGGAGTACTGGAGTTTCAAAGACCAGTTCTGAAGTCTACTGCTACAGTCCTAGCACCGGTTCGTGAGGCCGGACACTGGGGGATCGGGATTGGGGCGTAGAGATGTTATTATTCACACTTGATTAGCCACTGTATTCCCCCACAAACACAGAACAAAAAGGACACAATAGGTGTGTGTTTTCTTTTTTCTTCGAAAAGTTATAAGCAGCCGAGATAAGCGTGGGGAAGGAGGTATGACACTCTCATTCCCACTGTAGAGAGTCTGGCTTCGGAACACGGGGGGTGCGGGGGGGGGGGGTGCAGAGGCAGGATGACAGAGAGAACACAGCTTTGGTCGATGCAGTTCCACTTCTTCGGGCACCGGATTGCCTGGGATGGGGAGCCGGACCCAGATGGTCCCACGCCTCGCCTTGGAGCGCGGAATCCCCCAAACGCGGACCAGCCACCCCGCCCCGCCGCCGGGCTGTCTGTTAATTGGCATCCACCGCAGTTGTTGGGAGTCCTGAATTCTAGGAGGAACACAGACATATGGCACCAATTCCGAAGCCATCACGCCGCCGACCAGAGTATAAATTAAGAAGTAAACATTTCCTTCCCCGGCCCCGCTCTCCGCGGCTCTCCCCCGGCTCTCCCTGGCTCCCCGGCTAATCGGCCCGGCTGCTTTTCCAGAGACGTAATGACTATAAAACATTCACGCGCATATGCCCGTTCAGGCGGCGTCCCTGGACGTGTCTCCGAGACGTATGGAAATGAACTGGTTCTCAGAAGCAGAGGTACTGCCTCGAAGACTGTGTTGCCTGCATTTTTTTAATGGGTTTCCCGAAATTGTCCTCCCCCAAAAGACGGCACACGTTTCTCTCCCACCCACAAGCTGGCTTATATATGTATCTGTGTATGTGTGTGTGTGCGTGTGTGTGTGCGCCGTTTTATTAGGTATGTGGTAGTGGTACTTCGTGGTGATTTAATTTGCATCTCCCTGGTGATAAATCGTGGTGCACATTTTTGCATGTACTTAACATGCTGTCTGTCTATTTACCTTTCTATCATCTATTTACCTATCATCCATCTATCATCTATCATCTATCTATCTATCTATCTATCTATCATCTATTTACCTATCATCCATCTATCATCTATCATCTATCTACCTATCTATCATCTATCTATCTATCTATCTATCTATCTATCTATCTATCTATCTATCCATCTATCTATCCATCTATCTATCTATCATCTATCATCTATCTATCTATCTATCATCTATCTATCTATCATCTATCTATCATCTATCTGTCTATCATCTATATGTCTATCATCTATATGTCTATCATCTATCTATCTATCTATCATCTGTCTATCATCTATCTGTCTATCATCTATCTATCATCTATCATCTATTTACCTATCATCTATCTATCTATCTATCCATCTATCTATCCATCTATTTATCTATCATCTATCATCTATCTATCATCTATCTATCTATCATCTATCTATCTATCTATCTATCTATCTATCTATCTATCTATCTTTTTGGTGAGGTGGCTGTTGGGATCCTTTGCTCTTTGTGATGGGCTGTTGGCTTCCTCACTGGGTCCTGGCGGTTCTGCGATACCTTCTCCGTCCACATGTGTGTCCTGTGAATAAAGGCTCCCAGGTGGAGGTTTGTCCTTGCATTCTCTTAACCGTGTGTGTGGTAGAGCAGCCCTTTTAAACTGTTGGTGTTCGGTACGTTATTAATTGGTTTCTAGTGGTTTGCGTTTTTTGGTATTGTAGCTAAGAAATCTCTGCCTAACCCCAAATCAGATCCACGGTCCATAGAAGATGCACAGCAGCAGGTATGGGCGAAGGGTGTGTGTGTGTGTGTGTGTGTGTTTGTGTCTGTTTTGTTTTTGCATATTAATGTACAATTGTCCCAGGACCATCGTTTGAGAATTCTAACTTTGTAATCCTCTGTCCACAAGTGTTGGCCAGCTATTCACACATGGTGGGTTCCCGGGCTTGGGACTGCATTTCTGTGTCTCCGTGTTCACCGCTGCACCGATACCACCCTGTCCTGATTAAAGTGGCCTTTGGGTTTTAAAATCAAATAGTGAGAGGTGGTTGACCATCATCTCATGCACCCAGCGGTCACCTGTTTGGTTCCCGCCAGGGCACATGCCTGGGTCTCGGGCTCGGTCCCCAGTGTGTGTGTGTGTGTGTGTGTGTGAGGGGGGTGGGGGGGAGGCCTGCAGGCTGATGGATGTTTCTCTCCCTCTTTCTTCCTCTCTCTGTAAAATCAATTTTAAGATTCGTATTAAAAAACATTCAAAATCATTTTGGGTCTTCTAGCTCCTTTTACTTTCCATATAAATGTAATATTGGCATATTATACTCGTGGATATTGGTATAAATCGCATCACTGACTAGGGGGGTGCTGGGCAAGTCACTTTCTCTAAACGTCAATGTCTTCGCCTTTCATGCATTTGCAAATAACTGTGTTCCCGGATCACCTACGGGTGGATGGTGACGCCGGCGTCTTGGCGAGGAAGGACCCGCAGTGTCCCGGTGTCGCCTTCGTCGTACAGTGACGATGCACGTCAGCACACATTCCCAGTCCGGGGCTGGCACGTCTCCTCCCTGTGGAAGGCTGGGACTCGGTGTTTCAGGCTCGGCGGCTCCACACGCGGCCTTATCTCAGCGGCCCAGCTCTGCCCGCCGTGTCCAACCAGCCACAGGCCGTGTGCCGCTGAAGGCGCGTGGCTGGGCTCCAATAAAACTTTATTGACGGACCTTGAAATTGGAACGTCATACCCTCTCCGCATGCCAGGAGACATTCTTCTTCTTCTTCCCCCTCAGCCACCGGGAAGGGTGAGATCCATTCTTGGATTGTGAATAGACACTGCCCCACGGGCTGTGGTTGGCCGAATCCTTGCTCCAAAGCAGATTGAACAGCTGTTCATGTCTTTCTTTCTTGCTTTTTCCGAATAGAGAGAGTGGAAGAGAGAGGGCGGGGAGGGGGGGGGAGAGAGAGAGAGAGAGAGAGAGAGAGAGAGAGAGAGAGAGAGAGAGAGAGAACATCGAAACCTGAGACCCTTCAGTTCAAAGGCCGGGGGTCTGACCACTGAGCAGCACGGGCCAGGGCGAGAGGAATATCTTTGACGCTTGCTTATTCTATTCCGTGAGCTGCTCCCATGCCGGGGTGCAGGCCCCCCCCCCCTCCCGCCAGCGTACACAGATGCACCCAGGAGGGGTCCCACCCCTTGGAGCTCGGCGGAGGCAGGCGGGGAGGCTGACCGCAGGAAGCTGGACGGCTATCCGGGGGCCCGGCCCCCATTTTAATTAAGTGGGTGGTCTAGGCCGGTGGTCGGCAAACCGCGGCTCGCGAGCCACAGGCGGCTCTCCGGCCCCTTGAGGGTGGCTCTTCCACCAAGGACCACGGCCTGGGCGAGTGCGTCTGGAAGAAGTGGCGTTAGAAGAGGTTTACGTTGAAAACGCGTGGCTCTCCAAAGCCATGGCCATCGCTGCGCTGTTGCTACCGGGCTCCGGGGACGAAGGAGTCTGCGGTCCACCGGGCTAGGCCCTGGACTTAGGGAGCAGGGCGGTGACTCACGTCCTCTAGTCCCCGCGCTGTCAGGTAGAATTAGCATCACCTCCACTCCTGCACGGCGGCGGGCGATGACTCAGAGGCTGAGGTGCGGAATCGTGCGGTGCCGGATGCTTCTTACCGGGAGGCTGAGCACGGAGCCACCCTCCCCCACCCCCCCCCACCCCCCCGTCAAGCTCCCTTTGCAAGCCCCTCCGTGCAGGGAGAACGGACTTCCTCAGAGGTCTGGTCTAGCTGCCGATTGCTAATCACTCTTACCTGCTCATCAGTGAGCCGCGCCCCCCCCGGAACTCTCCCCACCCCCTGAGCTCCACGCTCATTACAGGTCTGGTCTTGGCGTTGGGCAGGCGGTAAAGGGCGGGACCCAGACTCCAGCTTGCTGTCGGTGTAGTTCTGGGCAGGTGACCCCGCCTCTGTGAGCCCCAGTTTCCTGGCCTGTGAAATGGGGGACAATTCTCCGTTCCCGGGTCTGAAGGCGGTGACGGGGGAAAATGGGGAGCCAGTCCCCTTCCCCCTGCCCCTCACCCCACCCCACCCCACCCCCTGCAGTGCACCCCACTGACCCGCATTTTGACACCAATCCCCACTGGTGTCCTTTCTGTCTTCTTCTTTCTTTTTTTTTTTTCCCCTTCGGTGGATGCAGGACGGGTAACAGTCCACGGTAACAATAACACCAAGGGCATGTGTGGTCTCCGCCCGGGCGCACTGGTCCTGACATTCCAAAGGTTTGTTCACGGAGATGCCAAGACAGCAGCTCAGCCAAGGCCCAAGCTGATCTTTGTCAGGGCAGATGCTGGCCTAGGATGTGACTGCCCAGCACACACTGCTCTTTTAAAATAGATATATTTTATTGATTTTTTTAGAGGGAGGGAGAGGGAGAGAGAGTTAGAAACATCGATGAGAGAGAAACATGGATCAGCGGCCTCCTGCACACCTCCTACTGGGGATGTGCCAGCAACCCAGGTGCATGCCCTTGACCGGAATCGAACCCGGGACCCTTCAGTCCGCAGGCCGACGCTCTATCCACTGAGCCACACCGGCCAGGGCATACACTGCTTTTTACTTTTTTAAAAAATGTTAATGTCAGACCACCCTTTGTGGTGACTTTAAGTCTCTGAGTTTGCAAGGCTGCCCCACAGGCCTTCCCTGAGCTGGTCAGGTTAGCACGTGGCCCAGTTTCTTCCACAGATCAAATTATTTTTTAAAAATATTTTTTTATTGCTCTGGTCAGTGTGGCTCAATGGATAGAGCGTTGGCCTGCAGACTGAAGGGTCCCAGGTTGGATTCCGGTCAAGGGCACATGCCGGGTTGCAGGGTCCAGTCCCAGTAGGGGGGCGTGCAAGAGGCAGCCGACCCATGATTCTCTCTCCTCCTGGATGTTCCTGCCTCTCCCTCTCCCTCTCTCTCTGAAATAAAAAAAGTATATCTTTTAAAAAACAATAAATACAATAAAATGTAGATCTTGTACCCCAGGCCCCTAAACCACGGCCCCCGTGCCTGCGTTGGAGGGAGCATTTATTCTACTGCGCGCGTGGGTTATCTTGTTCTCCGTCAGGCCACGGAGGGGCTCTGGGGGCGGGGGGGGGCGTCTCCCCGAAGTCTGGCTGTGGCCCGAGCGGCCTCTCTCGGGGGCTGTGGCGTGCTGAGACGGTCCCGTCCCTTGTCAGGGGAAGAGGCATGTTAGGGGCACAGCCCCTGAGACCTCCCCCCAGGGCTGCTGGGGAAGGGCCGGAGCCGTCTTCCCACCTCTGGCCCGGGTGGCGGGGGGGCGGGGGGGGGGGCGGGGGGCCCACACGCAGCGGAGGGATGGCCATCGCCCGCTTTGCCAGGCTTGGCCGATCCCATTGACAGCCGTGCTGGCCCCCAACAAGGCCCAGGGGATTATCCATGCTCACGGCTTCCAGCGGTCTCCATGGTGATGATTTATGCTTGGGTCTCCTAGGAGACAATTACACGTGTGACAGACTTCAGTTCATCTTTCTGCCCCGCATGCACAGCGCCTTTCCCGTCTCCCACAGAGCCATGCCCAGAATCCCCCCCGTCACAATTCCGTTTTTCCAACGCATGCCCTAGAAAAGGTGAGAGATTTCGAAAGGGGGAGAGAGAGGGGCCTTGACGAGAAGGAAAAACAGCAGCAACTGTGCCATTTCTCCAAGTGTGGTACAGACAGCCCAAGGCAAGGGGTCGGTTTATGCGGAATCGTAGGGACAGTTGGGTCCCGGGGACGGGGCTCTCTGTTTCAGTTGGGGAGGTACTTCCCTTTCACCTGGGATGACGGACAGCACAGCTCTGATCGGGGCTAGATTTACACACAAGCCCGGCCGGCGTGGCTCCGTGGTTGAGGGTCGACCTAGGAACCAGGAGGTCACCGTTTCATTCCCGGTCAGGGCACAGGCCCGGGTTGTGGGCTCCATCCCCAGGGTGGGGCGTGCAGGAGGCAGCCGATCCATGATTCTCTCTCCTCATGGATGTTTCTACCTCTCTCTCTCCCCCTTCCTCCCTCCTTCCTCTCTCTCTCAAATCAATAAAAAAAAAATAAACTCACCGACTGAAGTTGTTGGAGAGCTCCCTGGGCCAGAGCCCAGAAAAATCTCCTGGTGCCCCACCACCACCTCCCAGGTATTTGCAAGTCCAGAACCCCCGCACCCCGCCCGCCCCGCCCCGCCCCGGCTCCAGCCTCCGAGGGGAACACCTCAGGGCCCCTGGACGGGGGTCGGTGCTGAGTCTCCAAAGGGGCCCGCGAGGCGGCCCCAGGGGTGCAGGCGGGCTGGGCGCCAGGGCTGTCTGGTCACGAAGCTCTTCCCACGCTTCCCCGAGTGGGTGTTGATATTCCGCTCACGTCCATCCACAAGAGGGCCGCCGGTTATGATCGATCGATCGCAGCTCAGCCACCCCGCGGGGCTCGGAGCGCTAAGGCCAGGCTGCAGGTGGTGCTGGGCTGACGTGGGCACGGTGGTAGGACAGAGCCCGACACCCCGCAGCCGCTAGCTGGAGACAGAGTCAGTCTAACCCATGACTGCTTTTTTTTTTTTTGCTTTTTTTTGGGGGGAGGGTAGTTAATCCTCACTGGAGGATGTATTTTTTTTTTCTTCCATCGGTTTTTAGAGAGAGTGGAAGGGAGGAGGAGAGTCAGGGGGAGAGACACATCGATTGGGGGGACTCCAGCAGGCCAAGCCCACGAGCCTGCAACCCGAGGAAGGGGCCCCGTGAGGGGTCCTCGCACCCGGGACCCTTCAGTCCGGGAGCCGGCGCTCTACCCACTGGGTCACGCCGGCCAGGGCTGGAATCCTTTTTATGTAAAAGGTCATCTGAGCTACCAGAGGGGGCGGGTTTGGCATTAGACGTGGACCAGCAGGCCGCGAAGGTCGCGGAGCCAAAAGTCTGGGCGGGAAGTCAGGGCCGCGAGGAACTCGGGTGATCTGAATCCAGGAAGGAGAGTAGGGTGGGCCGGGCTTGGCCAGGCTGTGGGACTGTTCCGCTCCAGGTGAGAGGGGAAGCGGGGTGGAGACCCACATCCTAAGACGCTGCCTCCTCCACCCGAGGCTCGGGGGGGTTGGGGGGGGGCCTCGGTGAGCAAGAAGCCCCGAGCCGCAGGCGGGCAGAGGAGGGGCAGCGATGGAGGGCCCCCTGCTGAGGAAGGACTGGCTTTGCGAGTAGCGCTGCCGGGTCAGAGACAGGGTGCTGGGGTACGTCGGGGTTTCAGAGGCCAGCAGCACTTTTACTGTGAGTTTTTTTTTTATTCGCCCCAAATATCGCACCGGATGGAGGAGCAGGTGGGGCCGGAGAGCATGTCCAGCTAGTGCACCCCCCGACGGCCGATTTCTTCTTCCAGGGACGCCCTCTCCTCGTGCCCCGGGCCCCCTGGCTGTCGCACCGCCCGTCCACGCTCCTTCACGCCATCGGAATACGGTCGGAGGCTGTCGGTACTGGGTGGGCCCCGACCCCCTCGTGCGGGCATCTCCATGCCGTTTCCCGGGGAGAGGAAGTCCCATCGGAGCCGGCACGCACCTGGCTTCCTAGCTCACGCTCACTCCAGCGAAGTTTCTGTAATTCGGGGGGGCGGGGGGAAGGGTGGGGGGAAGGGTGGGGGGGAGGGAGCCAGAACCTGAACATTCGGTGGATTGGCTTTTGTCCTACATGTTCCCCGTGTAAACACGAAGGATTACTCTTTACGCCTTTTACGCTGGAGGTCTCTGGAATCCGTAGACGTTGGCAGAGATAGCTTTTTTTTTTTAAAAAAAAATAGATTTTTATTGATTTCCAGGAGGAAGAGAGAGAGAGAGAGAAACATCAGTGATGCGAGAGAATCATGGATCGGCTGCCTCCTGCTCGCCCCCCACCCTGGGGATCGAACCCGAAACCTGGGCACGTGCCCTTGACTGGAACCGAACCCAGGGCCCTTCAGTGCGGAGGCCTACGCGCTAACCACCGAGCAACACCAGCCAGGGCCCAAAATGCCTTGTCAGTGAACACATGAAATGCAACAAACACATCTGCATGTTTCCAAAAAAACATGTAACGACTGGATTTTGGTTCCCGGAGCTTCTGACCTAGGTTTGGAGGCGGGGCATATCCTCCCGCGCGTCTCTGTGGGGTCCCAGTCACGCGATTCCCCTCTTTCGGATTTCTCACGGTGTCTCATCCTCACCGGGAAGAACTCCCTCTGCGTCCCCCGAGAGAACTCTCCCTTCGCCGAACTTCTGATCCGACCGGAAGCCATACGTGTAAGGAGCGTGTAAGGGCTCCTCCCTCATAAATTCTGTCTGATGTGGTATCAGAGGAATGCAGATGAACGCTGGGCCAATACGTTCGCCATTTACACTCGTGCGTGTGTGTGCAGCTCTCATGCAGCAAAAGCTTCAGGAAACGAAGGAGAGATATGCTTAACAGTAACAGTAAGAGAAGGATGGGATCCCGGGCCTGGTCGGGGAGCTCAGGTGGTTCAGGTGTCGTCCCGATACACCGAGGTGGGGGGGGGGCCCCAAATGAGCCGACACCTGGGCCTGGGGCTCCCCGCCTGAGATCACGCATCGGTGGTGTGGGCCGCCCGCTCCGTGGGGTTCCCCTGGCAGCCTGAGCTGAGCAACACGCTGAGCGTCACCCCCGTGCTTCAGTGCCCGAGGGACTCCAACTCCAAGAAAGGACCGCGTGGGTGGGCAGGACGCGGGAATCGGAGAGTCCCTCGGGTTTGCCGGAGCGAAAAGAATGTTCTGGGGAAGGGCGGCCCGTCCGCCGCAAACAAGGTTTAAAAATTCCTCTTGTGGCCCTGGCCGGTGTGGCTCAGGGGTAGCGCATGGGCCCGCGGACTGAAGGGTCCCGGGTTTGATTCCCGAGGTCAAGGGCACGCACCTCGGTTGCAGGCTACTCCCCAGCCCTGGACGGGCGCGGGCGGGAGGCAGCCCATCGGTGTGTCTCTCACGTCAGTGTTTCTCTCTCTCTCTCTCTGTCTGTCTCTCCCCCCCACCCCCCGCCCCCTTCCACTCTCTCTAAGAATCAATGGGAAAGTATCCTCCCTCGGGCGAGGATTAAAGAGAGAAAAAAAAAAAAAAAACCACGGAAAGGCATCCAAGACTCCCAGCATCCAGAGTGACAGATGTCCCCCCCCCCCCGCCCCGTCCTGTCTGCGAGATAATGAGCCTGAATGTGGATGAAAGGGGGGTACCGAGCGAAGAGTCGCTCTGTCATGCACTCTGCGGCGTCAAATGCGTTGCTTTGGTCGTAAAATCAGCCTTTCGTAGTCGCATCCATTAGGCCAGAGGCAACGAGCTGCCTGTGTGTGTGTGTGTTTTTTTTTAAATTCAAAAGCAGGTTCAAAAGTTAAAACACGATTTTTAAACGCCTCCCTCGGAACCCAGTAAAGACCACATGCGGGGACACCGCGTGACGCTGGGATTGTAACGGCTTCGAGTCGGGTAGCGTTAGCCCTCCGGAGAGACGGGGAGCTCTCTGTGCCTCCGTTCCGATGCTCCCTTTACGGTGGGGGCGAGAAACGGCAGAGACGCCACCGGAAGGAAGGCGCGTGTTCTATAGAAGAGGGTCACAGTGAGGGGATCCCCCTCGCCCTGTCAGAGCGGCTGCCATCAGCAAACTGGACACGTGACGAGGGCTGGCGAGGACGCGGAGTGAAGGGAACCCTCGCGCACTGCGGGGAACGGTATGGCGTTTCCCCGGACGCATGAACAACGGGAGAGGCCATTTGACCCCGGGATCCCACTTCTAGCGACAACACAGCCTAAGGAACCCGAAACACCAATCAGAGAGCACGTGTGCACCCGCATGTTCATAGCGGCACCATTGACAGTAGCTAAGGTTTGGAAACAGCCCCGTGCCCATCAGCAGATGCGTGGGGGGGAAGAAAAAAAAATTGTGGGACATTTATACCACGGAATACTATGCAGCTGTAAAAAGGAGGGATCTCTTACACGTTGAGACGGCACGGAGGGACCTAGAAAATATTATGCTCGGTGAAATAAGCCAGACTGAGAAAGACAAGCATCACACGATCTCACTTACATGTGGAATCCCATGAACAGAACGAACGGACCCAGGACATAAGGCCCGAGGAGGAGATAAACCACAGAACCCATATAGGTGCCTGCATAGGCCCATGGGCAGGGGCAATAGGGCGGGGAAGGCCTGGAGGTGGGAAGGGGCTGGGAGGAGGGGGGTGCAGAGGGTGTAAATGGGAGACATCTGTGATGCTATCAACAATAAACTATACAAATGTGTTAAACAGTGAAATAGCCCTGGCCGGGTTGGCTCAGTGGATAGCGCGTCGGCCTGTGGACCAAAAGATCCTGGTTCCGGTTCCGGTCGAGGACACGGACTCCGGCTGCAGGCTCCTCCCTGGCCCGGGCCGGTAACCCACCGATGTGTTTCTCTCACATCGATGTTTCTCTCTGTCTCTCCCTCTCTCTCCCACTCTCTCTAAAAACCAATGGACATATATCCTTGGGGGAGGATGAACCAAAAAAAAAAAAAAAAAAGAAGAAATAAAATAAAAATAGAAAATGGGACGTGGTTCTCATTAACTAGGAGGGACCTGCCACCCACCATGACGCCAGCGATTGCCCCCTGGACGGGGTGGCCTGGGTGGGCTCCACTGGCTTTTACAATTGGCTTTCCATAGCTCACGAGAGGCCCCAGGGCCGTGTCTTCGGTCAGACCGGGGGAAGGGCCATCCATCACGGAGGCTGCCCGAAGAGGGGCATTTTTCAACCACCAGATCCTCCTTCGCGGCTTCCGAAGCCAGGCTGGCCCAGGCAAAGGACACCCTCCCCTGAGGTGTCGGGAGGCCGGTCGATAAACATCTGTCATGCCCTCCCCGCATGTCACCACCCAGGGACGATCGGAGAAGGTCAGCGAGAAACACCGACGCCCCCAGGGGACCCAGGATTATTGTTCTCCAGTGAATGACGCTGGCGTGGGCATGCACGGTATGAAGAGAGGCAGAACGGGGTGCTGTGTTTTTTATGCTCTCAACAAACTGTTTCAGCCCGGCCAGCGTGGCTCAGGGGTCATGGCTCGATCCCCAGTCAAGGGCACAGGCCCAGGTGGCAGGCTTAATCTCCAGTAGGGGGCGTGCAGGAGGCAGCCGATCCATGATTCTCTCTCATCGTCGGTGTTTCTTCCTTTCTTTCTCTCTCTCCTCCTTCTCCCTTTTTCTCTGAAATCAATACAAATACATTAAAACAAAACAAACCACAGACAGGTTCCAGAGACCCTGTTTACTAGGATGAGCGCATCCACCAATAGGGGTCTTCCCAACACAGCCTAGACGTGTGGCCTGTTTTGAGAGAAAATCCTGTTCAGAAGGATTTCCTAAGCACCAGGGTGCCATCACCATCACCATCATCATCACCATCATCACCACCATCACCATCACCACCATCACCATCACCATCACCACCATCACCATCATCATCATCACCATCACCATCATCACCATCATCATCATCATCACCATCATCACCATCACCACCATCACCATCACCATCACCATCACCATCACCATCACCACCATCACCATCATCACCGTCACCATCATCACCATCACCATCACCACCACCACCATCACCATCACCATCACCATCACCATCACCATCACCACCATCACCATCATCACCGTCACCATCATCACCATCACCATCATCACCATCATCACCACCATCACCATCACCACCATCACCATCACCATCACCATCATCACCATCACCACCACCACCATCACCATCATCACCATCACCATCACCATCACCATCACCATCACCACCACCACCATCACCACCACCATCATCACCACCATGTGCAAAACAGCCTCCCTGGGCTTCAGCAGTGGCTGCTGGGAACGCACCATTTGCCGGGTCATTTATGCCTCTCGCCACCAGAGCAAACATCACCGCTTCGTCTGCTTGGTAAATTCCCACCACGTCCCAGGTGAGAACTGGGAGTTACAGAGGCCTTCCTCGCCTTTGAAGGAATAGATCTGACGCTCTAATACTCGGTAACTCTCCCTATACCTAGGTCTCATTTTTTTTTTTTTTTTTTTTGGTAAATGTATCTTTATTGATCTCAAAGAGGAAGGAAGAGGGAGAGAGAGAGAGAAACATCCATGAGGAGAGAGAATCAGGGATCGGCTGCCTCCTGCATGCCCCACACTGGGGACGGAGCCCACAACCCGGGCCTGTGCCCTAACAGGGAATCGAACCGTGACCTCTGGTTCATAGGTCGATGCTCAACCACTGAGCCACGGCCGGCCGGGCAGCTGGGTCTCACTTAACTTTACAATGTGTGGGTTTCCCTCAGATTAGTCTTCCCCCATCCTGGACCCTATCTTCCTGGAAATGCTCTTTGTAAAAAAAAAAAAAAAAAAAAAAATGCAACATCTTCATTCTCATGAGGGAAAAGCATGGGATCTCAGTGGGCTTGGCTGACTGGGTTTCAAATGACAAAACAGAGGTCTAACGTGAGCTTGCCAATGGATCGAACACACACAGAGCATCCGCGCTGGGTGCCGAAGCGCCCCGCGGCCACCAGTCTGCTTCTGGGTCTCTTTGCAACCCCGGATGCATCTCCCCACCGTCTCTCTCTCCTCAGAATCCCTCAACTCCTCTTAGGAACCGTCGTCGCCGGGGGGAGGGGGCGAGGAGGGCGCGGGGGGGGGGGGGGCGCTGTCGATAACCCCTTTGCCAACGTGTAGACATGGGCCAGGCTCACCTCGGAGCGGGGAGGCCCCGTGTTCCACCCGAAATCATTACCGGAAGGTCTTCCTGTCGGTGAGGTTCTCCCAGACCGTTATCTGTAGCGGCAGCAGAGACCCCCCCACCCAGGCCCCCTGGCCGGGATATGGCTCAGGACAGTCACGGATAACGAAGCGCACGGACAAGAAGACGAGCCCTGGCCCGGTGCTCGGTTGGTCGGACGGATGGTCGTTCGTTCCGACACATCAAGGGTCAAGGTTTTAGGTTCCACCCACCCCGGTCAGGGCACATACATGAATCGCCCAGGGAATGCATACAGAAGTACAACCACCCATCGATGTGTCTCACGTCAGTGAATAATAGAAGGATGAGCGAGGAGAAGCCGACTGCTGCCTCGTGGGGGGTGGGGGAGGGGGGCGGGCGGCGATGCTTTCGGAACGCCCAACGCCAGCTCCCGAGGTGCGCAGTGGCCTCCCTGCAGGTCCTCGCCCTGGGCCTCCTAGAGGGTCTGGGAGCATCGTGTCGATTTCTACTCTATTTAAAACAACGCTTTAATCCTCCAGGAAATATTGTATTTTCTGCAGAAATTGCTGTACAGGTTGCTCCTAAATTGAATCTTTCAAGCAGCCCTGGGAATCACAGGGGAAACCAAAGTTCACGTTGAGTGGATTTCTGTCAGAAATATGTTGAGATGGCAATTAGCTGGCGGTCAAGTCCACTCGGCGCAGTCTCGGCCGCGTCCCACAATATCGATGTGTTTTTCTTCGTGACAAAAAAATTGATCTTTAGATACACTTGTGCATTTAAAAAAAAACAACAACAACACAACACAATAAAGATCCATTGGCCCCACGCAACGAGCCAATTCTGTAATAGAGTAAGCACAGTAGACTAGGCGGGTGTTTAGGAGGGGAAAGTGAGCGCGAGGTATCATTTCTGTCATTATAGCGGGTGGCTGAGAGCCATCGAAACCCTTCCCTTTTAATATCATTTGCCCACGTTTAATACCATTTATCCACTTTCCGGAAGCATCCTTTCCTGGCTGACAGGTAAAGCTCGGCTATTGAAAGGCTCCCCAAGAAAACGCTGGTGGTTCCCAAAGCCCACGATGACAGCCTTCAGCCCGCGAAGTAGATTGTCATTTAAATGCCTCTATTCCTCATCTTCCCCGGGGAGTAAGCAGCAGCCACCTTAGAAAAAGCCAGCTTCCCCGGCGTGGCTCAGCGGTCGAGCGTCAGCCCGTGAACCAGGAGGTCACGGTTCGATTCCCGGTCGGGGCACAGGCCCAGGTTACGGGCTCCATCCCCCGTGTGGGGCGGGCAGGAGGCAGCCCATCGATGATGTTCTCTCTCATTAATGTTTCTCTCTCTCTCTGTCCCTTCTCTCTCTCTCTCCCTCTCTCTCAAAAATCAATAAAAACTATTTGTAACCAAAGTTAACACAAAGAGACCAATGCGATCACCCTGTGGCCTCCCTCATCACCCAACTCTGTCCATTTCGAACACGCCGGGAGACTCAGGCCCAGCAGCGTCCTGGCTGCCCCTGGGGCCTCCCGACTGGATGGGCCTGTCACCTCCTGCCTCTCATCTCATCAGCGGGAATCCTTTCATTCTGTGGAAACAGGACGTCACCAAAACAGCAGCTGCCTTTGTCCTCCGGGAAGCGTGCTCATGAGCCACCACCAGCTGATGGCCGGCGACAAGGGAACCAGCTCGGAGTAATTACACGCTGGCTGCCTCCTCGCGCGCGCGCGGGATTCCACACCTGCATGTGGGATCCGGAGTGCTTTTAGGTTTTGGAATCCCCCCCTGGCCCCGATCTTGCTTTTGACGTCTTCATTGCACACAGATTCCCTTTTTGTTTGCAGTCGTTTGCTCAGCGGTCTCAGATCTGCGGCCAACAAATCTTGCCCAAAATAGCCCAACGCATCTTCCCCAGGCACGGCTCCCGTTGGTAAGTTCCCGCCCCTAACTTGTCAGCGGGACCCCTGTACTGCATGCACATCACAGCCCTGTGTGGAAAAGGCTTTGCATGGCCGCCGGCCGGTGGCTCCGTGGATGAGGGTCGACCTAGGAACCAGGAGGTCACGGTTCGATTCCCGGGCTGTGGGCTCGATCCCCGGGCTGTGGGCTCGATCCCCATGGATGGGCGTGCAGGAGGCAGCCGATCTGTGATTCTCTCTCCCTCTCCCTCTCTCTTCCTCTCTGCAATCGATAAAAATATTTTTTTTTTTTTTTTAAAGAAAAAGGCTTTGCATAAAGGAGGCCTAGCCCACTCTCCAGCCTCCTCGGGCCATCTCTGAGGCCCCGATTCCAGGGGTGATGGGACCCGGGATCTCTGGTCGCCTGTCCTGGGACCATCCCCTTGCAGCTGGCTGTGAGGTGTCCTCTCCCGTCCTCTACTGGGTCCCCTCATTCTGGGGGGATGCCCAGGCAATCGTCAAGGGGGCTACAAAGACCGGAGCATAACGATACATTCTCACCAATAAGATATAAACCCGGGGTATGGGAAAGGGGGTGCCACCTGCTGACATGCTGGAATTGGCTTCCGGCAGATTCTCTCTCTCTCATCACGGATGTTTCTCTCTCTCTCTCCCCCTCTCCCTTCCTCTCTGAAATCAATAAAAAAATATATTTTTAAAAAGAATTTAAAAAAATATCATTACAGCTTATTAGAGACTGGCCCGCCCCCAAAACCTCGGTGAAATTCCCGTAAGGGGAGACCGTGGGGGAGAGGAAGTAGCCGTGGGTATGTTTATGGCAAGTACCCGCTGTGTGCCAGGCACCAGGGCAGAACCAGAAACCAAACATGAAAACAAGTCAGAAAACCTCTGCTCTGGAGAGCCTCCTCCTGTGCAAACAAACAAACAAACAAAAAAAACACCCCCCACAACATTATATAATGTGTACGTTCTGCCAAGACGGCAGGAGAAACGTCCTTTGTAAACACGGAAGGACAGTCTGTGGGCGCTCTGTGCCTTGCTTTTGGCACTCGGCGTGTTCGGAAGGTCGCTGCCAATCCGCGTCAGAGCGCCCTTTGATTTCATGTCATCGTGAACTTTGTCGGTCTGTGGCCGTTGTTTATTCCACACTCTTGTTGGACTCGGGTTATTTTAAAATATATATTCTATTGGTTTCGGAGACGGAGAGGGAGAGGGAGAGAGAGAAACATCCATGGTGAGAGAACCACGGATTGGCTGCCTCCTGCACGCACCCCTCCACCCCACCCCCCGAGGATCAAGCCTACAACCCGGGCCTGTGCCCCTGACCGGGACTCAAACCGTGACCTCCTGGTTCCTAGGTCGACGCTCAACCACGGAGCCACGTGGTGGGCCGGGCTCATGTCTTTACTTGGGTCCAGCTCTCTGCCATCACTTGCACCAGCCACCGTGGAGTCTGACAAGCAGAACCGGCATTGCCTGCCTTCGTCAGCACTGCAGCCGGAGCCCAGGAGGTGTCCTGTCAGCAGTCCCGTTAGGGAAGCGTCTCCCAGAGCATCCGCGCTTGGCAGCCGCGTGAGCAAGGAATTGCATTTTTTTTTTTTTTATCATCCTCACCCTCACCCGAGGATATTTTCCCCATTGATTTTCAGAGAGAGAGTGGAAGGGAGAGGGAGAGACAGAGAGGAACATGGATGGGAGAGAGACACGTCGCCTGGTTGCCTCCCGGCACGCCTCCCGGTCAGGGCCGGGATCGAGCCTGCAACCGAGGTTCATGCCCGTGGCCGGAATCGGACCCAGGACCCTTCCGTCCTCGGGCCGACGCTCTGGTCCCTGAGCCCGCCGCCAGGGTCGGGTGGCATTTGTGACTGCTGCGGGCAGCGCTGTGCCTCTGGCCTGCCTCTACCCTGGCGAGCTTAGCTTGAGAGAGGACTCGCGGGGTTTTCACTTGCGTTTTCCCGTGGGCGCGTGCCACTTCCTGGGCAGACGGCATCAAAGGTGCGGATGGGGTTGGCATTCCTGAGACCTCCCCGCTGGGACCCAGTTCCTCAGGGGTCCGGGATGTGTTTGCCTTGGGATATCAAGCCGAGAGAACGTATTCCACCTCAAAAAAAAATTGTCAGCTAGGAACACTCAATAATTAAAGACAGACAGACAGACAGACGGAGGGAGAGAGAGAGGGATAAAGAAAGAAAAAGAAAGGAAGACTTTCCCAGCCTTGTCCTGGCCAGTAGCTCAGTGGGTGGGACCCTCACCCCCTACACCAAAAGGTGGCATGTTGGACTCCCAGTCAGGGCACGCACCTGGGTTGCGGGTTCGATCCCCAGGCGGGGTGCCTCTGGGAGACAACCAATCAACGTTTCTCTCTCTCATTGATGTTCCTCTCTCTCCCCTTTCCTCTCTCTCTAAAAATCAATAAGAGCATAGTCTCAGATGAGGACTAAAAAAAAAATTTCCCAGCCCAGCTGGCGTGGCTCAGAAGTTGAGCATCAACCCAGGAACCGGGAGGTCACGGTTTGATTCCCGGTTGGGGCCCACGCCCGGGTCGCGGACTCGACCCCCAGCGTGGGTCACGCAGGAGGCAGCCGATCCATGGTTCTCTCTCATCATGGATGTCTCTCTCTCCCTCTCCCTCTCCCTCCCTCTCTGACAGCAATAAAACTATGTGTTGTTTTTTTTTTTTAAAAAAAAGAACAACGAAAGAAGAAGCACCAACACCCGCTTTTTAAACACACTTGGAGCCTTCCTTCTAGAACCGGAAGGATGCCCACGATTTCGTGGATATTTCAGAAAGAGAACGCATGCCGCGCTCTGCGTTCATTCTTCCTTCTTGCCCATCACGTAAGGGTTGTCTCGCCCTCTCGCCAGCCTCGATCTCACCGAGCGGTGCTCCTTTTATGCCGTCCCAGCCACCGGCCGCCTGCGCTCTTAAAATAGCAGCGGCCTCAGCGCTTCCATCCATCCCCCTGACGTGTCGCGGGAAGGACTCTCTGAGTTATTGTCTCCGCTCTGGGCACCGGGTCCCCCGTGGTTATGACTATGCAACCACCTCTCTGCAAAAAGCGGCAATTCGATTAAAACAACAACAACAAACAACACACACACACACACAAAAACCCTTACAATCTCACAGACAGAGAGTACACGCGTGCCTTTTAATCTCACCAATAGAATGTGAGATTAAAGAGACTGTACAGAGCCACATGTCGAGGCAACGTGCCTGCCGAGGGCATCGGTTTCTACGTGACCGTTCTGCTTTCTCAAGTCATTAAAACCTGGAAGGCATTCTTTTTTTTTTTTTTTTTTTTAATGTATTTTTCTTGCAGTGCTCTGTCCAAGTGTACAGCGAAGGCTTGGAGACCGAGGGGAACAAACCTTAGCATAAACCTGCTTTGCACTTTAGTATCATGAAAGCCACAGGGCCCTGGCCAGCGTGGCTCAGTTGCATTGTCCTGTGCACCAAAAGGTTTGGCTTGATTCCCGGTCGGGGCACACACACCCCGGTTGCCGGTTCCATCCTGCCCGGCCGGCGTGGCTCCGTGGTTGAGCATGGACCTATGAACCTAAGAGCAACAGAGGCACAGTGTCACCTAAATCTTATCGTGACGATCATGGCCAGGTTGTGAGGTGTTTGCAAAGTGTAGACATTGACATAGGTTGCAGATCGATACATGGCCAGTTGATGTTTCTCTCTTGCTCCCTCTCTCTCTCTCTGTCTCTCTCATTATAGACATGAGTCTCTAATGTTTTCTTCCCCGAAGAAGTTTTTAAACACACACACACACACACACACACACACACAGTCATTCAATCTGGACACGAAGCTGCTGCATCGGGGGGGATACAAATCAGCAAATTCTTTTAAAGTCTCCGGCGGTCCCAGGCTTTGTCAGAAGGGCTGTTAGAGACGTCACTTGATCTAGCATCGAGGTCCCTGCCCCCTGGGCCATGGGGGGGGGGGGCGTGACAACAGACCAGGAAACCCGGGAAAATAGCCGAGCGAAAACAGAGGCCTCTCTCTCCAAAGGTGCCACCCACAACCACCCAGGGAGTCCCCGGAATTTAACGGCAGCCAATGGCTGCCTCGCTCCCTTCACCAAGAATGCTATTTCTGGCCCAGCCGGCGTGGTTCAGGGGCTGAGCATCGACCTATGAACCAGGAGGTCACAGGTTGCAGGCCCAGGTTGCAGGCTTGATCCCCTGCAGGGGGCGTGCAGGAGGCAGCCGACCCATGATTCTCTCTCGTCACTGATGTTTCTCTCTCTCTCTCTCTCTCTCTCTCTCTCTCTCTCTCTCCCCCCCTCTTCCTTTCTCTCTCTCTGAAATCAATCAAATAATATTTTTTTAAATCTTAAAAAAAAAAATGGCGGCTCCCTTTCCAGTTATGATGGTTTCCAAACCTTGAGGCTGCTAATTCAATGCTGAGCCCGTAGGAGGTTTTCCTAAAGGATAGCGGCCCCGTGTCCACTTAACACTCTGGTGAAGCAAACATGTTGGCGTCGCCCTGAGAAATCGCTGTGTCAGGAACAGAAACGCTCTCTTTGTGTAGAATCAGCACAACCTCATTTCCATCTCTGAAAATGCAGTTAATACGCACGCCTCCTTACCTCTGTAGACATTTGCCAAAACACAACAGGGCAAAAAGCCACCAACCGCCACAAAACAGCAACTCTGTTCCGCGTGTTCCCTTCGCCACGGGAACGAGACAATCCTCCCCCCACCCGCCCGACAGACACAATTCCCCTCGGCTTGTCTGTGGGGCTGGATTGAATATGTCTCAATTCAAAGAACTTTGTTTACGAGCAACGACCGGGCGAAATCTCCGCGGGTGTGGGGTGCAGAGGCTGCTGCCTTTGTCCCGCGGGCGTGGGTGTAGAGGCTGCTGCCTTTGTCCCGAAATCCCACCTTTAATTCAGAAGAGGTGACGCTCACGCCGACGCCAGAGTCTCCTCCAGGATCCGCCCTGGTGGATCGAGGTCATAAACAACCTCTGAATCCAGGTGCTTAAGACAACTAGGCTTTGCTCCCCACCGGGCGCTGCTGGGGTGTGTGGGGGGGGAACCCAGGCCTTGGGCTACTCAGCCCTCCGGTCGGCAGAGCAGCCTTGTCGCTGTGGGCAAGGCTTAGGGTTTAGGGTCTCGGGGACCCCGCCTGGAGAATTCACTCTTCCTCTCATCCTCCCCCGCCTCTAAGGGGCTAAGGACAAGCCCTCCTCCGCATGGGCCCAGGGAGTGGAAAGCTGGAAATGCAAGAATCGCTGTAGCCCGGCCGGTGTGGATCAGTGCCTCAACCCATGCACTCCAAGGTCACCGGTTCGGTTCCCGGTCAGGGCACGTGCCTGGTTTGCGGGCTTGATCCCCAGTGCGGGGCGGGCGTGCAGGAGGCAGCCTATAGATGTTGATGTTGCTCTCTCATCGATGTTTCTCTCTCTCTCTTTCTCTCGCTACTTCTCTCTACAATCAATAAAAAAACACGTTTTTTAAAAAATTGCCAGTCATTTCCCTTAAGAAAGGAAATCGTTTTAATGATGCTATGTGATTTTATAAGGTTTATGCTTCATTGTTGGTGAGCAAACAAACAAACAAACAAAAAGTGTATTTCCATAACTTGGAAGAAGTGCCAGTCGCACGCACGCAGCCACCTCGCTCTCTGTTTACGGGGAGGACCCCTGGGCAGGTGGGCCTTGAAGAAGGAGGTGCAGGGAAGATGGAGCCAAGGCGCCCAGAGGGAGGGAGGGCTTCTGTTTCCATGGAAGCTCACCTGCCCAGGTGAGAGAGAGCAGGCCCGCGCGGAGGCCCTCAACGAGACAACAACCAATCAGCTTCCTGGGCTTCTGATGGGCCCACCCCTACCCCCCCCTTAGCCAATGGTTCCTTTCCCAGGTTAGACTGACAGGCCCCTCCCATCCAGCCCCGCCCCCTGGGGGTGGGGTCCCTTTGATCTCTATTGCGCATGTGCTGACATCCCAGCGCACCCCCTCCCCCCCTCCCTCCCGGAGGAGAGCCACGGGAACAAAACGTGACCCACGAGATTGTTCTTGAGTGAGTTGGTGTTTCTGGGGTGCCCCGTGGAGGAGGGGGGCAAAGGAAGCGTGTTCTCAGGGGAATTTCCGTCTGATTCCGCGAGAAAGACCCAGCGCCGTTGGGAGGGAGATTGGGATGACGTCTGAGAAGCAGGACCTGGGAGCCCTTGCAGCTGGCTGGCTTCCTCCTAATCCGAATACACAAAAACCCTGGGCCACAACCACCGGTAAGGACCGGAGGCCGACCAACCGGAAGTCAGTGCTGGCCCCACCCCCAAGCAAGTGGTAAGGGGCGATCAGGTAGGCAGACCAGCGGTTAGGGGCGATCAGGTAGGCAGACCAGCGGTTAGGGGCGATCAGGTAGGCAGACCAGCGGTCAGGGGTGATCAGGTAGGCAGACCAGCGGTTAGGGGTAATCAGGTAGGCAGACCAGCGGTCAGGGGTGATCAGGTAGGCAGACGAGCGGTTAGGGGTAATCAGGTAGGCAGACCAGCGGTCAGGGGTAATCAGGTAGGCAGACCAGCGGTCAGGGGTGATCAGGTAGGCAGACCAGCGGTTAGGGGTAATCAGGTAGGCAGACCAGCAGTCAGGGGTGATCAGGTAGGCAGACGAGCGGTTAGGGGTGATCAGGTAGGCAGACGAGCGGTTAGGGGTAATCAGGTAGGCAGACCAGCGGTCAGGGGTAATCAGGTAGGCAGACCAGCGGTCAGGGGTGATCAGGTAGGCAGACCAGCGGTCAGGGGTGATCAGGTAGGCAGACGAGCGGTTAGGGGTGATCAGGTAGGCAGACGAGCGGTTAGGGGTAATCAGGTAGGCAGACCAGCGGTCAGGGGTAATCAGGTAGGCAGACCAGCGGTCAGGGGTGATCAGGTAGGCAGACCAGCGGTTAGGGGTAATCAGGTAGGCAGACCAGCAGTCAGGGGTGATCAGGTAGGCAGACGAGCGGTTAGGGGTGATCAGATAGGCAGACGAGCAGTCAGGGGTGATCAGGTAGGCAGACCAGCAGTTAGGGGTGATCAGGTAGGCAGACCAGCGGTTAGGGGTGATCAGGTAGGCAGACCAGCGGTTAGGGGTGATCAGGTAGGCAGACCAGCGGTTAGGGGTGATCAGGTAGGCAGACCAGCAGTCAGGGGTGATCAGGTAGGCAGACCAGCGGTTAGGGGTGATCAGGTAGGCAGACCAGTGGTTAGGGGTGATCAGGTAGGCAGATGGCCCCTCGCCAGGCTGGCCCTACCCCCAAGCAAGTGATTAGGGGCCATCAGGCAGGCAGACCGGCAGTTAGGGGTGATCAGGCAGGCAGACCAGTGGTTAAGGGTGATCAGGTAGGTAGGCGAGCAGTTAGGGGCGTTTAGGTAGGTAGACAGTCCCACCCTGCAGCAAGGAAAGAGGGAGGCCCAGGCCAGCCAAGCCATTGCACCCCAGCCTGTCGCCTGCGGAGGGAGGCCACCGGTGGCAGGGGAGGGGGTGGGTCCAGCTGCCTGCAGCCCGGGGAAGGAAAGCCCCGATAGGCCCTGATCTCTGGCCAGGCCCAGGGGACCCTACCCGAGGGGTCCTGGATTGTGAGAGGGTGCAGGCCGGGCTGAGGGACCCCTCCCCCCCGTGCCCCAGTGCATGAATTTTCGTGCACCGGGCCTCCCGTGAAGATCATAATTCCGAAAACAGTCCCAGGGACCTGCTTTTCTGTTAACTCAACGTGTACCACAGGGCCGGGCGGGGAGAGACCGCGTCCATGGTAGCGTGGTGCCTTCACAGTTTGCCAAGTCGCGATCAATGAATTTGGAACACGCAGCTGCAAGCTCCTGGGAGGACTAGTCGGAGATATTTCTGATCAAGGCTGTGTTTTTGTCAGCAAATTAAGTGGGGAAAAAATTTTTTTTTTAAAATTTAAAATCCGATACTTGGCGTGAGATGCCTTGGGGGAGAACGCGCGTGCCCTTGACCGGGTAAATATTTTGTTCTCTTCGGATCAGCTGAGACGCAGAGATGTTAAATGTGTTATCTCCGGCACAACTTGGATTGCTGATCTGATGTTTAAAAGGACATCGAGTTTTCCCGTTTCAATTTGGAGATAGATGGAGAGAGCTGGGAATGGCATTATCGCTTCCCAGCACGGAACAAAAAAAAGAAAAAAAGGCTGAAAAACTTCAAATGAAGAACTTTTTTTTTTTTTTTTTTTTTGATGCGAAGTAGAAAGATGAGATCTCCGAGGAAATAATTAGCACGGAATCTGAAGAAGGTCAGGAACCAGCAGGCTGGCTGACCCCGGACGCCAGTGGGACGAACTAAGCATTTTTAACAAGTTGCTGAGGCCGAGCGGGGGCTGGCGAGAAGGCGGGAGGCCTCCCCGGGCGGCAGAACTGGGGGGTGGTACCCTCGTGGAGGCTGGGCCCCACCACAGAGGGGGTGACAGTGGCTGGGGGTGGGATCACAGTAGCCAGCGACGGGCCTGGTAGAATGTCATTTGTCATTTACAAGGGCAGCTGCAAATATTGAGCGAGAAGGATAGATTTAAGCGTTGTTGGTACGGGGCGGGGGGTGGGGGGCGGGGGGCGGGGAGCGACCTGCAACCCAGGGGTGTGCCCTTTGACGGGGAATCGAATCCTCCACCTTTCGGTTTGAGGGCGATGCTCTAACCACCGAGCACACCGGCCACAGTTCGTTGGTTGATTCTGTTGTGGTGGTGAATCCTCACCCCGGGGATATTTTTTTTCCCCAGTGATTTTTCAGAGAGAGGGGAAAGGCGGGAGAGAGAGACACACACACAGACTGGCTGCCTCCTGCACACACCCCAGCGGGGCTGGGGATCGGGCCTGCAACCGAAGTACACGCAACTGAGGTCCGTGCCCTTGCCCGGAATCGGACCCCGGGACCCTGCAGTCCCAAGGCTGGTGCTCTCTCCCCTGAGCCACACCGGCCAGGGCTCCTCGGCTGGTTCTCGTAGGCACCCTGACCTGACACCGAGGCTCGAACCCGCCACCTTGGCGCATCAGGATGAGGCTCTGACCGACTGAGCTACGCGGCCAGGGCCTAGGATGGCGGCCGTTGGCATGGTACCGGAGCACACCCCGAAGCCGGCGTGGAGCTCCCCCCTCCCACCCTGGCGCCCGCCAGGCTTCCCCAGGCCCGTCGGTTGTCGGTACGCATGAGCTCCCGTCTATCCGTTCCCCTGTCAACCCGGGGAGCCGGGGGTCTGTGTGAGCCCAGCAAGCCGTCTCCATGACAACGGTACCTACGGCGGGGCACTGAGCACGTGGGAGCGGGAGACAGCTCCCACTCAGGCCCTGTGATGAATAATTGACGATCAGGCGGGCGAAACACTCTTTCCATGCTCTCCAAGAGGGCTTGCATGCTACGCGGGCACCTGCATCTAATTCAGACCGTTGCCCACAGCCGCGGCCGCACTGGCATAGGAGGGGGGGGGGGCGGTCCACAGCTTACTTGGCTTCGATTGAAACCACGTCAGCTCGGTGGGTGCGTGTCGCCCTAGGAACCAGGAGGTCAGCGTTCCATTCCGGGTCAGGGCACAGGCCCAGGTGTGCCGGGCGTGACCCCCAGTAGGTGGGGCCTGCAGGAGGCAGCCGAGCCATGATTCTCTCTCATCGTGGATGTTTCTCGCTCTCTCCCTATCCCTTCCTCTCTGACATCAATAAAAACATATATTTTATTTCCCATGACATTTTCTGGAAGCAAAAAAGACCGTGAAGATGGTCTTGGTGCGTTTCGGACCCCTGCGCCCCACAGAGAAAGTCAGGGGGGCTGTCCCCCGCGTTCCTGTAACGGAGTTGCTCGCCAGCGTTTCCCGCGCACACACACGCCCCTGCTGCTCCTGTGGACGTCCCGCCCCCGGCCACACGCTGGATCCCACGCCCAGGGGTGAGACTGGACCAGGGGCAAGGTGTGGCGTTCAAATAGTCGTTTTGAACTCCCGTGTCACGCCGACTGAATGAGTCATCAAAAATCGTCGCGTTGCGGAAATGGGTGCGTTCTATCGATCACAGTCATTTCTTTGGGCTTAAAAGGAGTAATGAGCCCAATGGGTGTGGCTCAGTGGTCGAGCGGTAACTCTGGAACCAAGAGGTCACTGGGGCGAGTCCCGGTGAGGGTATGTGCCCGGGTTGGGGCTCCATCCCCCGTAGGAGTAATGCAGGCGGCAGCTGACGGGTGCTTCTCTCTCACATTGATGTTTCTCTCTCTCTCTCTCTCCCTGGTCTCCTCTCTCTAAAATCAATAGGCAGCCCTGGCTTATATGGCTCCGTCGATTGGGCCTTGTCTGTGCACCGAAAGGTCACGGGTTCAATTCCCGGCCGGGGCACATGCCCGGGGTGTGGGCTCGGTCCCCACTGTGGGGTGTGCAGGAGGCTGCCGAGGGAGGATTCTCTCTCATCATGGATGCTTCTGTCTTTCTCTCTCCCTCTCCCTGCCCCTCTCTCTCTCTCTCTCGGAAACCAATAAAAACATATAAAAAATGTTTAAAAGATGAAACCGACACGCAGATCCTCAGGTGAGGGTGTAAAAAGCATTATAAATGTCTGGCATGTAGCTAGACATGCAAGTATAATGAGACACATTAATAAATAAATACATGAGCACATTCTGTTTCATGAATAAAGGACAGCTCTGGAATGTCAAATGCGTCTCCCGTTCGTATTTATAGCTGTGCCTTATATATTCGGAGGGTCTGGGAAGGGGTGGGCTTCCCGGACCCCTGGGTTCCGTGATCTCTCCATGGTACAGCCTCTGACCATAATCTGATGGTTTCCCAAACACACTGGCCATGAATTTTAAGGATAGCCCATATAGGTTTTCTCCCCCATCGGTTCCGAGACAGACTACATGGAGACCCCAATGCGAATGAAAGGAGTCACACAACTAATATATAAGATGATATTGAATGTCAACTGTAGCTGAAAGAATATTTCCTTCAATTAAAAAAAAGAAAAAAAAAAGAACAGAATGCACCCCTCCACCCCACCCCGCCCCCCAAATTTCCTCACGGTTTTTTAACGGAATTATTTTCCTCATTTACGTTGCCCGCGTTCGTATTGTTATTCCCGTGGCGGATAGTTAACTTGGGAGCCATAAATAACGTCCCCTATTTCTCTAATGACACTGCCTATTGAATCTGATGTCTGAGGAACGCGTATTTCTCTAATAACTTTGCCGATTGAATCCGATGCTCGAGAATCGCATATTTCTCTAATGACGCTGCCGATGGAATCTGAAGTCCGGGAAGCGCATATTTCTCTGTGATTGTCAGCTTGCTGGGCTATTACATCCACTTGAGTCGTGGTATTTGGTAGAGTGGGCTGGAGTGACAGGGAAATTACCGAGCGCCGTGGACAGGAGGGGCAGCGCTGTAAGCACAGGTTTTAATCATTTTCATATTCATCGGGTGTGAGTCGTGTTTCAACGCTTCGCTTCCATATTATTGCGAAAAGAAAAAGAAAAAAGAAAAAAAAATCAGCCGGCCCTGGAGCCAGCTCTATGCTCTCAGCCCTCCATCTCTTTCTCCCATCTCTTTCTCTTTTTTTTGCTTCTTTTCAATTTTATTGTTTTAGACATATTGATTCATTTTTCAAATATATTTTTATTGCTTTCAGAGAGGAAGGGAGAGGGAGAGAGAGAGAATTAGAAACACCAGCGAGGAGCGAGAATCATGGATCGGCTGCCTCCCCTCCTCCCCCCACTGGGGACGGAGCCCGCAACCCAGGCCTGTGCCCTGACCGGGAATCGAACCCAGGACCCTTCAGTCCACAGGCCAGCGCTCTAGCCACCGAGCCAGACCTGCTGGGGCTGAGTCCATTTCTTCAGACTGGGTGACAAGGAGGTCCCCGCCCATCCCGTTCTCCTCTCGAACTAAAGGGGGGGACCCCACCTGCAGTCCGATGGGGTTGGGTCCCCCCACCCCGTCTAGCCTAGTGCTTCCCAGCCTTGCTCTGGCCACGCCCCACCTCAGCCTCTCTAACCTCCTGGCCCCCCTGCCTCGCCCTCCCCGTGACGTACAATTCTCATTATTCAAAAGGCGAGCTCCGCTTCACGGGCAGGAAGCCTAAAGGCCCTGAACGTGGCCTACACAAGCTTCCCAAGAACATGGCGTCCGTGAGAGAGAGAAAAACAAAAAACAAAAAGGACAAAAGGACAGTGGACGTACCGGGGAAGAAATCGCTAAGGAACCGTTTAACAAATATAGTCATAGCGTGAGATGATGTGGAAAAAAATAGCAAAGTTTCAAAACGTACAACAGAGAACGGAGAGGCATAAATATGTCACCGTGTATATTTACAGAGTGTCCACGGGGCCCCTCGAACCCTAAGACATGCAAACCACGCCCTGGGAGCTACGCCGTCTCGAGTGGCCCCCCCCTTAAAACTCAAACTGCCCCCCCTGGGCCCGCGTGTGCCCCACACTGGGAGCCACCGGCCTCTCCTATTGGAGGGAACCGTGAGGAACCCCAGGTGGTTCTGGGCCGAGTTTGGGGGTCCGAGAGCCACGGGAGGAACAATCCATTCAGCCTTGACAGCAAGTCCCTTCGTCCTTCGTCTCATACGTTGGCATTCGCTCGCCCGGAAGTGTCGGGGGGCATCGCTCACTCAGGTTTCCTGTTTGGTGGTGGTTGCTTTCATGTCAAATGACGACCCCCCACCCCCCCAGAAGGACACCCCGTCTGTGTTTACACGAAATTGGGCTTTGTCTTGACGGTGAGGTGACATCCTCACGGGAACCGGTCGCGACGGCCCCCGCCCCGTGCCCAGGAGGGTCGTCCTGTGCTCACCGGGAACAGACTGGCCGGCGTGTGGCACAGAAATACAACCGGACGAGAAGGGCAAACCGCGTTCACGGGGCCGGGCCCTACGGGAGAGAGGCCGGGCGGGGGGGGGCCAGACGTGGGAGGTTTTCGGGGTGCCGTCCGAGAAGGAACTCTGGGGTGGCCTATGCTTTTCCAGCCAGGAGATCCCAAGTTGGACCCGTTCGCTCTCTTAGGGGCCCCCCCCCTCGTCCCCTTGCGGGGCCCACTCCCAGGGGAGGGTCTCCCAGACGCTGAGAAGGAAATCCTCCGGCTGGGAGGTCCCCGTCCCCTTAAGACCAGTGCCAACCCCTCGTGGCATCAGCCCCGTGACTTCCTGGGTGGAAATAATCCCCCAGCTGGGCAGGGGAGGAGCGCCTTCCGTGGGAACGGCTGGCCACGTCGAGGGTCCTGGGTGCTGGCGTGACAAACACACGCTACCCGCGCCGGCTTGGCGTGGCGGCTCCGTGGCTGAGCGTCGACCTAGGAACCGGGAGGTCAGCGTCCGGTCCCCGGTCAGGGCACGGGCCCGGGTTGCGGGCTCGATCCCCAATGGGGGGGCGTGCGGGAGGCAGCCGATGGCGGATTCTCCCTCCTCCTGGATGTCTCTCTTCCTCTTCCTCTCCCTTCCTCTCCCCTGAGAGCAATAAAAACAGTTAAAAAACCCACCAGAACACGCTACAGCAGGTGTACCTGTGATCTCCAGGACTGACAGCGTGTCCTCGTGACATGTTTCCCAGCTCATTTCGGAGGGAGAAGGGATGAGCGGCTCGTGAATAGACAGCGCAGCCCCGCTACAGCGCCGGGGAGCGGGGGAGGGGAGGTCGAGGAACAAGCATAACAAACCCTGTTTTTTACCGACCACTCAAGGGTGGCCTGTTTTTGTGTGCGGGGAGTGATGGAGCCAGGCTCTCGAATTGTCTCAAGTAGAGCTGGGCACGGACATAATAAGACTCGTCTGTACATCCTGAGCCCCGTGGAGGCATTTTCGGAAAGACAGGACCACTTAGAAAAAATTAACTTTTTTTTTTATTCCATTCAGTTGTGGAGAAAGAAATAGCATGATATTCCAAATTCAACGCGTCTCTCCTCGCTCAGGAGGTCTGGGCGTGGGGGACAGCCGCCCGGCAGTACACGTCCAAGGTCTGGGTTTTGGAATGATCGGTCCGGCTCGCTCATCGGCGCCAGGAAAACCACCGTGTGGTGACGAGGGGGTCAGCGCGACAGACAGAGGACCCGGCGCAACTCTCTCCCGCCGCCGCAGCCGGGGTGGGGGTGGGGGGGGCCCTGCGTCTCGGAGGGTCTCACCACGTTTACAAAAATGGAGAAGCTATAAAATAACCGGATTTAGAAGAAAACGCCTTTTCTTCTGAAATGGAGTAAAGCAAACACATACCCAAGGATCTTAAAAAGTTGTGTGTGTGTGTTGTTTTGTTTTTGTTTTTTTACAGAATATATGTATGTGTCTGTGTGTGCGTGCGCCTGTGTGCGTGTGTGCACGCGTGTGCGTGTGTGTGTAGTTATAAACACTATTTATAGTTAGAGCTATGATGTTGACGTCATCGCGGTGTCTATAAAGTTGTGGGTCCCCGTCTTGGTGCCAAAAGCATATAAAAAGCTCAAAAGCTACGAGGATGATACCATGCAAATTTAGATCCGGAAAACCCTGGGAAGCCGACTGTCGCTCTTCCGAGCCCCCGGGGGTGGGGGGCGGTCTCTGCCTTGGATAAGTTGGATGCCTCGACTAACGCAGTCGCTGCTCTGCCAGAGAGGGCGAATGGCACAGGTCGGAGTGGCTGTGTCCGTGGTACGGAAATCGACCAATGACTGGGTCTTTGTCCACGTTCCTTTGCGTGTTTTTTTTGGGGGGGTGGGGGTGGGGGTGGTGGGGTCCCTCCTCTGCGGGGGCGGGGGCGGGGGGGAAGTTCCCTCCTTGAATTACTGGATACGGGAGAAGCCACCTGAAGGATCGAAAGGATCGAAAGGGACAAAGGTCTCTGTTTCTAGGACGTGTCAACAACGATAAGGCCACTTACGAGGTTTCTCCCCAATCTGTTCCGTTTCTAAGCGCCCCCCCTCCCCATGTTACCCCCGGGGGAAATAAAACTGCCAGAGAGCAGCCGAAGGCCCAGAAGTAAATGGGGGACCCCCACCTGGGGAGCAGGATGGGGGGGGGGGCCACGGGGAGATGCCGAAGGAGAGGAAAGGGCCTCGCACACATCGGTCTTTGCCTCCAGCGTGGGGCTTTGCGGGCGACGTTTCAAACCACAGTGGGTCGTGAGCCTTTCGCGACGCCCACGGATTAGAGGTTGGCAGGGCCGCCTTTCAAATCTAGTGATGGGCTCAGTGATTGAGCATCGACCTGTGAACCAGGAGATCACGGTTCGATTCCCTCAGGGCACAGGCCCGGGTTGCGGGCTCCATCCCCCGTGTGGGGCGTGCAGGAGGCAGCTGGTCCATGATTCCCTCTCATCGTGGATGTTTCTCTCCCTCCCTCTCTCTCTCTCCCTCTCTCTCTCTCCCTTCCTCCCTGAAATCAGCGAAAATTAAAAGAAGTCACCGGCGAGCCCCTAGAGAAAATAAAACACCCCCGGGGGAGCAGGATCTGGGGGGAGGGGTGGAGGGAAGGGAGGGATGAAGGAGGGGAAAGGGCTTCGTGAACATGAATCCTGCTTCTAGCGTGAGGCTCGGCGGACTGCTGTCTACCCGCGCTGGGCTCTGAACGGTTAGGGACGCCCACAGGTTAAAGGTCGGTTGTGACAGGGGACTGGCTGGCACTGGTCCCGGGGCAGGACAGAGAGGGCGAGGCCTGAGTGGCATTTGGGGATAAAAGTCTCAATTTGGCGGTTCTTTACTGACTGGTTTGCCTTTCTTTCGTCCTTCTCCAAATGCGTTCCCTTCCCTGTGACATCTGTGTGCCTACGGCCGTCCTTCCCGTCTACGGAGCCTGTGATAGAAAGGTTGTTTTACAAAAAATATATCATCTCTTTGTTTTCTTTAGAAAGATCTCGTCTAAGTAGGAAGTTAAGGTCGCGTCTATGAAACCGGTGCACCTGGTCACGTGTCCACGCGCTTTTAAAAAGTCCCAGATACGGATGAGGCTGTGGGTCGGATGGAAAGAGAGGCGTGTGTGCGTGCGTGCGTGTGCGTGTGCGTGTGCGTGCGTGTGCGCGGGACCAGGGACTCTCCTTTGCCTCCAGAGGACGCTGGGCTCGGTGGGGGACGCGTGTGAGGATGGAGCGGGCTCCCGCCGCGTCCCAGCCGGGCCAGCCGGGGGCTCGGATGTGCTTAATGACGGATGTCAGCGGCGGAAATGAAGGCGTGAGGGTGTGTCTCGGTTTCTGACACCGAACGGGCAGGATGTGCGAGCTTCCCTCTTACGGTCTGGGGGACGGAAAGCAGTGCGTCGTGGAGAGGGCGCGACACGGCATGCTGCCATGGTAGCAAGCACAGAACACGGAACCGGTAACTCTACAGAGAGATGCACATTATGCAGATGCATCCGGTATCAACCTACAGTGTTCAGGAGGCGACCGGCGGCCACGCAAAGGCCCGCGAGAGGTCGCCCCCCTGGCTGGCTTTACCTTTAGGAACAAAGATCCCGAGACGGCCACGCTTCCCGGGAAGTATCAGGCCTAGAGATCCAGAGACGGGACGCGGGGGGCTGGGGCGGGGAGGGGGAGGGCACCGTCAGCGCCGGGAAATGTCCGCGGACTCTCGGTCGCCACCGAGTCCCACAAGGACGGGCAAGCTGGTCCCTCCGAGCCAACATCAGAGTCCTGGACGAGGAGAGGCTGTCCAGTCCGACGGGTTTCCCTCCCCCTGCAGAGGGAGGTCCCGGTGCCAGCGTGGGGCCCGCCTGCGTGCCAGCCGGCAGGTGAGCGAGCCCGCCGCGTCCAAGACACCGGCACGAGGAATGCACGTCCGGCCGCAGACACCAACCGCGGGAAAGCCCAGCCGCCTTCGCTTCAGGCCACGGACCGCGCGGCCGGAGCCGTGGGTGAGTCCTCGGACGCGCGCCACGCCGCTCGCTGCCTGGGTTTCCGACGGCGGGCGAGTTTGTCCTTCGGTTTTTCAAACCAAGACGTCTGCGACTTAGGGGTAGCGAGAGACACAGGTGGGGGTGACAGTGTGGGTCCCGCCCTCGTTCTCAGGCGTGATAGTCAGACAACGCTCGTCCCTTCCGTGGGAGACACACACACCAGGCCCTTCTCCAATGTGCATCCTGTGTGGAGTTTGTCCGTAGCTGCAGAAAGGTACGTCACGTGTACGTGTATGCGTTTGGCCACCCACGGGAGGGGGCGCGCGCGCGCGCGTGCGGGCAAAACACAGACACGTACATCCGCATAGACACGTGTGTCTTATATATATGCTGAGAAAGGTCACATATATATATATACAACTGCGTATGTTATCTGCGTGTGTGTGTGTGTGCGCGTGTGTGTCTGCGTGTGTGTGCGTGTGCGTGGGAGCAGGTAGAAAAAACTCGACAGGCAGAGTAATATGCCACTCGGTGCTGTGACGGGACGTCTTCGAGAGAAAGGGAAAGACGGGACGCGGGTGCCGCCCGCCGCTCAGTTGACGTAGTACAGCCAGTAGACCAGGTTGAACAGCGAGAAGGTGAAGGGGAACACGATGCGGGACCACCGGTCGATGGCGTTCACGTCGGTCAGGTCGGGGATCTTGATCTTGAGCTGTGAGGACCGCCGGCGCAGGTGCGTCTTCTTGTGGGCCAGGCCCCGGTCCCCCGGGTGCCTCCCGGGCCCCTCCCGGGGCGCGCTCTGCTTCCGGTACTGGATCCCTGAGTTGTCGAACGAGATGGCGGAGTTCCGGGTGTCCCCGAGGCCGCCCGCCATCTCGTTCATCTCGTTGTGGACCTCCAGGGGCGTCAGCAGGATGTTCCCGTGGGCGTCCACCTGGGGAGGGAGGGGGGCCGGGGGGAGGGGGGAGGCGCATCGTTAGACGGCAGGCAGGGGCCGGCCGGCCGGCGGGGAAATCGCATTTCCACACGCAAACCCTGGCCCACGCGTCCTGCAGTCCCGTCCCGCAGGTTACGGAGAACAGGCACAGGCACGTCTGTCAAAGCCGAGCTCGGTGCTGGAGGGGAATGCCATTTGGGAGATTTCACGGGGGGGGGGGGGGGGGAAGGGGAGGGACTGGGTGATTTTATTTCCCTGATTGAAAATTCGCACACAGACTAATCAAAGGGGCAGGGAGGGCTTTTCCAGATCGAAATTTCACAGGAAAGGAGGCAAGTCCTACGGAAGAGAAAATGAAAGTGCAGTGTCTGTCGGGACGCTCGCGCAGGCGTTGCAGCCGTTTCTCATGGCCCCAGGCTGGGTGGAAGCTCAATCTCCCTTTCTTTCTTTCTCTCTCTCTCTCTCTCTTTTTTTTTTTTGTTAATCCTCACGCCAGGGCAGTGGTCGGCAAACTCATTCGCCCACGGAGCCAAATAGCCACGGGACAACGACGGAAATGTCTTTGGAGAGCCGAGTTTTTTAAACGTAAACGTCCTCCAACCGCCGCTGCTTCCACATGGGCGCGCCCGGGGCCGTGGTCTTTTGTGGAAGAGCCACCCTCGAGGGGGCCAAAGCGCCGCCTGTGGCTCGGGAGGCGCGGTGTGCCGACCGCTGCTCGTTGATTTCTAGAGAGACCGGAAGGGAGGGCGAGAGACAGGGGCGGGCCCTGGGCGGGGGAACCTAACAGGCGGCTCCTGGCGCCGCTGACCCACCCGGGACGCCACTCGCGTGTCAGAGCCCGGGGGGACGCGTGTAACGGACACCGTGATGCCGGGAGGAACGGGTTTACACCTGGAGATAATAGGGCCCCAGCGTAAACTCGTTGGCCGCTTTTGACGGTCAGGTTTCCATTTTCCTGGAAACCAGCGTGTGGGAAACGCCCATCAAAAATTAGAATTCGGGGACTGTGTTTTTCCTGAGACCATCTAAAGGGTTATCACCGCCCGTCAAATCTTAGAAGCCAGACATTTTAAACAAATAGTGTTGGACCTCGCACGATACGGAGGGCTTGGGGGCGGATCGCCCGTGGGGTTGCAAACTCCCATAACAGCCTCAAGGGGGGGGGGGGGTCCCCAGTGAAGGTACGCGCATCCTTCCCTGCCATCTCAGGGCTACGCCTTATTTTGAGGGGTCGTGCCATAGCGGCCGCAGTGAGAGTCCCCCGAGGCAGCCTGGACTTCCCTCCTGCTCCCCCTTCTCCCCCGCCCCCCGCCCCTGACAGGCGTGAACGTGCAAACGGAACAGAACGTCGCATGCAGAGGGGTCCCCGGGGGATCTGTGCTCCTTCCTAAGCTGTGTGGGTTAGGGTTAGGGTTAGGGTTAGGGACCGGGACAGGATAGACAGCTCATGCCGACCGGCCTTCAAGCGTCCGCCTTAAGACGCGCGTAGGAAAAGGATTCCAAGGCGGCTGCCCTGGGGGGGAGGGGTCCGCTCCTGAGCAGGAGGGGAGATGCCTGACGACTCCTTGGCCAGAACGAGGCCCTCCTGCCACGCGATGACGTTCAGATACGGGCTTCGCCTTGCCACGTATGCCCAGGCCGTGCCCACGCACCGGCTAGAGGCACCGCAGCCAAAGACCAGCTCTCAGGTAAAAAAAAAAACAAAAAAACAAAAAAAAAAAAACAAAAAACCAACAACAAAAAACCGCACCTCAGGAACAAATCGAGGTTAAACAGATAAATCAAGGTCACGATGTACAGGGCCCGGCTCGCCTGAGGGAAGAAGGTAAATGAATTCGGGGATGTGCGGAGCCTAAGGCGAACGGCTACCTGTGATTTACGGTGGAGTCCACAGCGCCAGTGTCTCAGGGCAGCTGCTGGGAGCACAGACCCTCCTGGCAAAGGCCCCACAGGTCAGTGGTGAGCGCTGACCTATGACCCAGGAGGTCACGGTTCGATTCCCGGTCAGGGCACAGGTCCGGGGTGCGGCTCCATCCTCAGCGGGGTGGGGGGAGGGGGGGAGCGTGCAGGAGGCGGCCGCTCCCAGTCCAGGGGAAGCACGGCCTCTCCCGCCCGGCCCCCCACCCCGGGGCCCTCAGCTGTCACGAGAAGGGGCTCCCCGAGGCCCTGCTGGTTGGGCGCCAATCCCGAGGGAGATGGGATGACAAGGCGAGTCATGCTAAACGCCCAAGAACCCAGCCCCTTGGGTGCCAATCTGTCTTCTGCATCGAATTGGCGACTTCCTTTTTATTTCCTTGTGTTAATCCTCCCCAGAGGCTATTTTCCCGTGGCTGTTTAGAGCGAGTGGGGGGGGAGGGCGGGAGGGACACATGGATGGGCTGCCCCCCGCACGCGCCCCGACCAGACCCTGCCCCCGAGGCCCGTGCCCTTGACCGAATCGAACCCGGGGCCCTCCAAGGCCGCAGGCCGACGCTCTACCCGCTGAGCCACACTGGCGATGAAGGTCGGGTCGGGGTGGGGTCGGCGAAGGGCATGACGGGGCGGGGGGGGGGGAGGGGGAGGGGGGGGAGCGCCTACCCGGGTGCCCTCGCTCTTGGCCCGGTCGTGCTTGGCCTTGGCCGTCCTCTCGGCCAGCTTCTTCTGCCGCTGCGGGCCCCGCCCGAAGAAGATGTAGTTGACGAAGGCGTACTCCAGCAGGGCCAGGAACACGAAGACGAAGCAGCCCATGAGGTACATGTCGATGGCTTTGACGTAGGGGATTTTGGGCAGCGTCTCCCGGAGGTGGGTGTTGATGGTGGTCATGGTCAGGACGGTCGTGATGCCTGCAGAGGGGACGCCAGAGGGGTGAGGGCCGGCGGCTTCGCCGGCCTCGTCCTCCCCTCTTCATCCTCCCTCCTCGCTTTCTTCGTTTTTGGGGGAAAAATAAAATAAAATAAGCAAGTTTTATTGATGTCAGAGAGGAAGGGAGAGAGGGGAACATGGATCGGCTGCCTCCTGCACGCCCCACCCTGGGGATCGAGCGAGCGTGCCACCTGGGCGTGTGCCCTCACCGGGAATCGAACCCGGGACCCTTCAGTCCGCCGGCCGAGGCTCTATCCACTGGGCCACACCACACAGGGCTGAACGTAGTATTATTATTATTGTTATTTTAAATATATTTTATTGATTTTTTTTTACAGAGAGGATGGAAGGGGGAGAGAGAGTTAGAAACATCGATGAGAGAGAAACATCCATCAGCTGCCTCCTGCACACCTCCTACTGGGGATGTGCCCGCAACCAAGGTCCATGCCCTTGACCGGAATCGAACCCGGGACCCTTCAGTCCGCTGGCCGAGGCTCTATCTACTTAGCCACACCGGCCAGGGCTGAACGTATTATCGATAATTCCACTTTCAGGAGACAAGGTCACACATATATACAACTGCATATATTATCTGGTTTGTTAAGAAACGCACACCATGGCCTTCTGGAATGTGCATCCTATCTAGTTTTTTTCTACCTGCTCACACGCACACGCGTGCACACACACAGATACGCAGTTGTATATATATGGGACCTTGGACCATCGCAACTATATGTGACCTATACAGTCCACATCCAACACCCTGCCCCCACCCCCACCCCCAAAAAGAAGGGATTGACTGGGATAATTGCTCTTTCAGCTCTGTATTTACCTAAAATGCGCTGGAATGTTTACTTTGTGCCGTTTCATAGCTGTTAGCGGAGTAGGGGATAATCTCTCGGAAAACGGAAGCCTTCCTACTACTCGATGTAGAGCAGAAATCGTATCGGAACCGACTCTGCTTGTGGTACCTCAGCTGATCATCGTCGGGTAACCTGTGGCCGTCAGATCACCAACCGCTCTTGGGGATCGCTCAGAATCGAATCATATGTTTTAACGCTCATTAGATTGCGTCATTCCAATTACATGCTATAATAAATATTTGACTATTTTTCTCTGACTTAAAGAAGGAGAACGTCCAATTAACCATGTCTTCTTTCTGGACCACCGCGTAATGCTGAACAGGGGATGTTAATCCTCGCTTCGAAATGAGTGTCAGAAATAGCTCTATTATGCAAATCTCCGGCGAGCGTATTTTTCCCTTTCCTGGGCATGAAAATCTACATTTGAGCCTGATAATTAAATTAACACATCAAAGCAATCGTGCAGGAAGCGAGTGCTTCGAGATAGAAACTGGCGCCCAGCTGGTGTGACGCAGTTGGTTGTGCGTCGACCTCCGATCCAGGAGGTCTCTGTCGGGGCACAGGCCCGGGGTTGTGGGCTCCATCCCCAGTGGGAGGTGTGCAGGAGGCAGCCGATCCTTAATTCCCTCTCTTCATTGATGTTTCTCTCTCTCTCTCTCTCTCCCTCTTCCTGAAATCCATAAAAACATCGTTTTTAAGAAAACGATAGAAAGTGACGCCATGGACAAGGCTGGTGTCAGGATGGCAAACCATCACTGTTGACCTCTGGCCTTTGACCTCCCTAATGCTGTAACGCCACGGCTCACACACATTTCAGATACGGTTGTAAAACAGCACCTACCTGGGCAGCTGTCAACAATAGAGGCTCATTTTTAAAACACCCCCCAAAAAAATAAATAAATAAAAGCGCACCTACCCAGGGCCACTCGAGCGGCGGAGGCGTCGTAATTGATCCAGAAGGACACCCAGGAGAGGATGGTGATGAGGATGGAGGGCATGTACGTCTGCAGGATGAAGTACCCGATGTTCCTCTTCAGCCGGAAACTCAGGGAGAGCCGCGGGTAGGCGCCTGGGGGGGACACGCAGGGTCAGGCGGGCGGGGCGCCCAGAGCTGGCTCGGCCTCTGTGGCCGCGTGCCTTTGAGAAGCCCAGGGACCCCAGGGGTGACCCCCCGTCACGCCATGTGCTCCTGACGGTGCTGGTGGAAGAACGAGGGGGAGAGCCCCCCTTCTCAGGCCCCTCTCCCCTTCCTCCCTACCCCCAAGGGCATGGGTGGTGTCTGGGCCGCCCACAATGAGTTGCTTTTGTTACCAAACATGGGTTTGCCGGGCCGGTGTGGCTCCCGTGGTTGAGCTCTGACCTAGGAACCAGGAGGTCAGGGTTCGATTCCCGGTCAAGGGCACAGGCCCGGGTTGTGGGCTCCATCCCCAGCGGGGGGCGTGCAGGAGGCAGCTGATGCATGGTTCTCTCTCATCACGGATGTTTCTCTCTCCCCCTCCCTTCCTCGCCGAGATCAATAAAAATAAGTTTTAAAAGTGGGTCGACTGAGTTCACCCTCGGTCTTCGAACGTCTCCAGAACCAGCCACCGGGGTGTCCCGTCGTCGCCTGGTGACCCTTGTACCCACCCACGCTCACCACCCCCTTGGGAGACAGAGGAAAGGCCACCTAATGGATGAATGACCCCTGACCCCGCTGCGTTGGTTGACCCGGGGCCGGGCGTCAGGGTATTTCACAAGGAGACCGGTGGCCCTCGCCGGTGTTGCTCAGTGGTTAGAGCGTCAGCCTGCGGACCGAAGGGTCCTGGGTTCGATTCCGGTCAAGGGCCCTGGTCAGGGCTTGTGCAGGAGGCAACCAATCGATGTGTCTTTCCCACATCGATGTTCCTCTCTCTCTCTCTCTCTCCCTGACTCTCTCTCCCACTCTCTGTAAAAACCAATGGGAAAATATCCTCGGGTGAGGACTGAAAAGTGAACATATACATAAATAAATGAATAAATAAGGAGACCAGCGTCGGCAGGGGGCGTGGGCGAGGACGCACCTGTGGCGAACACGACGTTCCTGGAGACCAGCCGGTGCTCCACAATGGAGAACTGCGGGAGCTCGATCCGCTCCACCCCGGTCACCGCCTTCTCGCCTCCGCGCCAGTAGAACTCAATGTCGTCCGTGGTGTAGCCGTCTGCCGGGACAGAGCAGGGACGGGGCGGGCATGAAGCATCGTCCTACCGGCCACAGCGTCCCAGAAGCTGCCACTGGGCTGGCCGGCGTGGCTCAGCGGTGATTGAGCGTCGACCTATGACCCAGGAGGTCAGGGCACGGGCCCAGGGGGCGGGCTCCATCCCCAGGGTGGGGCGTGCGGGAGGCAGCCGATCTGTGATTCTCTCATCACGGATGTTTCTGTTCTCTATATCTCCCTTACTCTCTGAAATCAATAAATATATATATATATACATATATATATATATATATTTTTTTTTTTTTAAGTGAAATCACTGCCGTGAACGGAGCCAGTCAACGTTGGAAACATCAGAAAACAAATCTCAGCGCAGACGCAGCGTCCTAGCCTCCTGCCGGACACGCGGGGCCCTGGGAGGCCTGCATGAAGGCCTCACCTGGACTCGAGGTGGCCCCTGGCCGGACTCGAGGTCCAAGCCCAGCTCTGCTCAGGGCTCCAGGCCTGGGCTCCTGCCTCATGAGGAAACAGGACAATGAAGTCTGGCGCTGCTGGGGCACCCAGGACCCCTCGGCGAGCATCGGGTCAGCTGTACCAGGAAGGCTGAGCACAACTCACCCCGAGAAAACCCCCCCTGACTACGACGGCCTTTAAAAAGCACCTATTGGTATTGACCTCCGAGAGGAAGGAGAGGGAGAGAGACACACCCGTGATGAGAGAGGGTCATGCACCGGCCGCCTCCTGCACGCCCCACCTTGGGGATCCAGCCCGCACCCCGGGCACGTGCCCTGACCGGGAATCGAACCGTGACCTCCTGATTCATAGGTCGACCGTTCAACCAGTGAGCCACGCCGGCCGGGCCCATTGCTGGATTTCGATGAAACCATCAGCCATCAGAAGCTCGCGGCGTGAGTCTGATTGCTCAGAAGGATGACCAGGGAGGCAGGTGACACACAGGTATCGTGTGCTCGCTCTTAGCCTGCCATGTCATATGCGTCCCATTCCTCCGGAAAACAATAGGAAGACTCGGGCAAAACGGTTAGCGTGAGATTTCCACATGTGTACGTTAGACCGTCTCAGGGAATAAAGAAAAGAATTAGAACAAGTCGCTTGTGACGCCAGCTTTTCGCTTAAGGTCAGTGTGCTTTCTGATGAGTAGGAGGTTTATATATGTATTTTTTTCCACGGCCCCCCACCCCCTTGTTCACGTGACCACTCTCGCCTGATCACGTGGCCCCTCCAGACTCCATGCAAGAGGTCCAGAGGGGCCTGTGCTGTCCCTGGAGGGCTGGGGGTCTGGAGGGCTGGGGGAGGAGAGGGCGGTGAGGCGGGGGTGGGGGGGGCTCCTGATTAGGGAGCGGAACGGCCTCGGGGGCAAGTGGGGCACGCACACCATCACCCCCCGCCCTCCTGTGAGGAGCCGCTGTGGCCCATGGCTCAGGGGAGGCTACTGCAGCCCAGAGAGGGCGAGCGACTTCCTCGAGGGCACACAGCAGTCCCGGGTGGAGCTGAAACCGGGCCCTCTCCCTGCGACCTCTGGGTGAGCGAGGCCATTTGCTCTGATGGGCTTCACTCTTCCCACCACCCCCCGCCCCTCCCCCGCCCCCCGCGGGCAGGGGCCCTGGCATTGCACCAGCGACCTCTCTTTGTCCTGCCGTCCCTCCCAGCTGGTAACCGGCGGCGGGGGGGCATCCCGCTGCCTTGTGTGGAGAACGCCCCGCCCCCCACCTCCCCTCGCTGTCGGAGCACCATCCTTCTCCCTGGGTCTGGCTCCCCTGGCAGGTTTTGCTTTACCCCGAAAAGAAAACTGATTCGGGGTCTGCAAACCCGCCGACTTCCTGCACGCGCTCTGCGAGACGCGGCTCTGCCCGTGGTGCGGCCGGGTCCACGCCCCGGTTGCCACCCCACCTCCGTGGCGGCATCTCTCACCGCCTGCAGCCCCCCCTCGGGGCTCCCCTGCAGCTCCAGGGACCCGCTGAGCCCCGGGCCCAGCCTGTCCCTCCAAGGCTTATATTTCTATGTAATTCAGTCTATTCCTCTTCTCTACCGTGTGCGCCTCGTTCCTGAAATACCAAGGACCCTTTTGGCCATTTTTCCCACAGCTTTGCCTAATGACGCCATGCATTTTTATGGGTGCCTTCTGCAGAGACGTCACAATTACAAATGCAGCCTGACGTACACAGCTCTAACTGGCCTTCCAACGTGGCGACTAAAACGGGTCGAGGGAGACGAAGCCCTCCAGCCTGGGGGGCGGTCAGAAAGTCTCGTTCCAGTTTGCTATCTGCTCGCCTTCAGCGGCTGAAGTCAATGGCCAGAGCGACGCGTGACTCAGGCGTGTGGGTGGCGGAGCTCGGAGAATCTCAGCTCCCCCATCCCACCCTATTTTTGTCCTTTTATTTTTTTTTTCCCCAAAATATATTTTTATTGATGTCAGAGAGGGAGGGAGAGAGGGCAAGAGGGAGAAACATCCACGATGAGAGAGAATCGTGGATCGGCGGCCTCCTGCACGCCCCACACTGGGGATGGAGCCCCGCCACCCGGGGCCTGTGCCCTGACTGAGAATCGGACCCTGACCTCCTGGCTCATAGGGTGATGCCCAACCACTGAACTACCCTGTCGGGCTGAGGCAGTAACTCTCTTTTACAAGAGAAGGTGCTGCCCATCCTGACTCAGGTCAGCCACGGCAGCTGCGGACTCTCCTCCTTCCAGCCACTCACCCTCTGCTCACAGTGGGAACGGGGGCTGCCTCCTCACACAGACCCCAGGTTCGCCTTCCTGAGGTCCGTCACCCCACTGGGAGGTGTGCCCTCCGGCCACACAGATTCCCCTTAACGTCCGAGGGTCGTCCTCAACTCCTGGGAGACGGCCGTCGTTCCCACGAGCCCCTCTGTCCTCCACACCAAATACCCCAGACAAGTCCGTCGTGCATCACTGGGCATGTTCTCACGTCCCTCCCCTTCTTTTTGTTTTTTTAAATATATTTTTCTGGATGTCAGAGAGGAAGGGACAGGGACAGAGAGAGAGAAACATCCACGATGAGCGAGAGCCACGGATCGGCTGCCTCCTGCACGTCCCACACGGGGGATCGAGCCCGCCACCCGGGCCTGTGCCCTGACCGGGAATGGAACCCGGGACCCTTCCTTCAGTCCTCAGGCTGACATTCTCTTCTCAACACAAATGCATCGAGCGACGTTGCAAAGTCAGTCCTTCGCCATCCACAAACAAGACTCAATAGAAACACCATTAAGCCGCCCGGCCGACGTGGCTCAGTGGTTGAACGTTGACCTAGGAACCGGGAGGTCACTGGTTCTGTTCCCGGTCAGGGCACGTGCCCGGGTGGCGGGCTCCATCCCCAGTGTGGGGCGTGCAGGAGGCAGCCGATCCGTGGCTCTCTCTCATCATCATCATTTCTCTCTCTCTCCCTCTTTCTTCCTCTCTGACGTCAATAAAAATATTTTTTTAAAAGAATAAATGTCAGTGAACACAGACCAGCCTAGACCCAGCGGAGACGAATTACAAGCCCACCGGGGAGAGGTCAGGATTAGGAGATGCCCGGGGGTGCAGGGCCCGGGCGGCAGGCGGGAGTCTGCGTGTGGGAGGACACCGAGACCGCCCCGGGCCCTCACACAGGAGCACTCAGCACCGCGTTATCAATGAGGCTGCGGAAGGCGCTGCCAATGGAAGCAAACTGCCACGACGCACAGACAGCTTTTGCGTGCAACGCTGAGCCCCTGACGGAAAATGAGTTTCTACTCCAGCTGCCCAGGGTCCCGGGCGTGCAGCCACTCAGGCGTGAGGAGGCATGGCGTGACAGCATTATCTCCATGTCTGCTCTCTTCGCACCGAGTGGCTCGAGGTGCGGGCGGGGGGGGGGGGGGGTATTTGTTTTGTTATATATTCAGCAAAGCAAACAGACTCTCTTAATCAGGTTAGAATGGAGATCCCCTCCTGAGTGTCTCTCTCTCCCTCTCTCTCCCCCTCCCCCTCTCCCCTCTTCCCTCTCAACAGTGAAATTGGCAGAGTAGAAGAGTAAACCTCTAATCTTTTAGAGAGTTAAAAACAATATCAAGAAAATGGTGCCTTGGCCAGAGCACCAAATCACGACAAGGGGCCTCACCCACCAGCCGGATGGCAAACGCGATACAGATACCCACAGCTTTCAATTTCCAGGGTGCAGTTCTGCTCGTCCAGGGGGTACCGCCTCAGGTCCATCATGCACGCCGCCGTCGTGGTGATTCTGAAACGCACACAGTGGGGGGGGGGGGCGGGGGGGGGGGGCGGGGAGGAGAGCAAAGACGGGGTGAGAAGCCTGGCAAGAACACAGCTCCCACATCAGCCAGGACTAGCCCCCCCGCCCCCCCTCCCGAGTGCCCCAGGTGCCACATAAGGCTGTATCCGGAAGACGTGCTCAGGGTACCAGAGACCAGCTTTATCGAGAAAAGCAGCACAGCCCTAGCGGGGCCGCTCAGTGGGTTAGGGCGCCCGCCGGCAGACGGAAGGGTCCTGGGTCTGATGCCTGTGACGGGCAGGTTGGATCCCGGGCCCTGGTCGGGGGTGCACGTGGGAGGGGGCAGCCCATCGATGTGTCTCTCTCCCATCGATGTCTCTCTCTCTCTCTCTTTCTCTCTGTCTGTCTTTCTCCCACTGCCCCCCCCTCCCCCCTTCCTTTCACTCTCTCTAAAAGTAAATGGAAACATAACCCCGGCTGAGGATTAAAAAAAAAAAAAAAAAGGGAAAACAACACAGAAGCTTCGAGTCCCATAAAATGTCCTCGTAGCCGTGCTGGCGTTGGGTCATCGGCAGAGACAGGAAGGGTTTCTCCGGACGCTCTACCGTCAGCCTGTCCTGCCTGCCGGCCTACTGCCTCTCTGGCCTTTTTAGCACCAAGCTGGCAAGACCGGGACTGGATTCTTCGACTTCCTTCCCATGGCAGGTGTTCTAGGGGCTACGTCTCCGCGGGCCGCCCTGGGACGCTGTGGGCCTGGGAGAGGCATGCAAAGGGGGTGGGGAGGGGGTGGAGAAAGATCCAGAAGGGTGCACAGGCCAGAACCTCCCCTCAGCCACAAAACCTTAGCGTGCAGTATGTCCTTCCTTTTTTCTACTTATTTTTGGGGATGTTTTTTTCCCCATCGATTTTCTTCGAGTGGAAGGGAGGGAGGAAGGAGGAGATAAACAGCCACGGGAGAGCTCACATAGGTTGCCTCCCGCACGCGCCTCCCCCCGACTCCCCCCTCTATTGGGGCGGGGATCCTGCAACCCAGGGAACGCGCCCTGGGGACTGGGAATCGAACCCGAGACCCCTCGGTCACCAGGCCGAGGCTCTAACCACTGAGCGACCGGGCCAGGCAGGGCCCGGGTGTCCTTTCTTGACACAGAAGTCGCCCTGGGAAGGTGTCGAAATGAAAGAAGTAAAAACTATGCGGGGCGGGCAGAGACGTGAGGGCTCTCTGGCTCTCCAGGACCGGACGAGGCCCCCCGGAAAGGGTGCCGGCTTCTCCCCTGGGGACACAGCACACGGTCGGATCCCTAGAGCTTGCTTGGAGCCCAGGCTGGAGCTCGGCACCTGAACAGGCTGCTGCACGCATTTAGTCTGACTAACAGCCCCTCCGCAGACCTATTGTTATTCAAATGGCCCCTTTGTGAACGGGAGATGCCCGCTGGGTGCTCAGTGAAAGTCTGAGCTCACCTGGGAGGTGAGGGTGACGATGTGAAGGGGCCTCGGCAGCCAGCTGAGTGGATGTGCTTGGGAGGGGCAGGGATCGGAGGAGCCCGAGTTTCAGGGGAGCTGGTGCCTCTGGGCCTTGAGGGAGGGCGGGCAGAGGGCATGCAGCCAGCGGCCTACGTGAGGCGAACGCCCAACGCTGGTGCCACGCCCTGACGCTAACGGGTGGCGCCTTATTGCTGGGGGGAGGTCATTTATCCCATATGCTCTTTGCTCATGGGAAGGTCATCGGGGGACCCTGACAAAACAAGAGTTTGGGGGTTCACAGCACGCCTGCGCTAATCCTGTGAGCTCTGCCCCTGGCCGGGGAGCTCGGCCGGTTAGAGGGTCGACCTGATACGCCAAGGCTGCAGGCTCAATCCCCGGTCAGGACCGGCCCACGAATGCATCGGTGAGGGGACAGCAAACCAATATCTCTCCCCCGCAGCCCCTCGAGTCAGTAAATACAAGATTTAAAAAACACATGGAGTTTTGGAATAAGATGGCAGCCAAACCAATTACAAGCCTTGGTTTGAACCTTCTGAAAGAAGTTCTAGCTTCATTGAAAAAAAAAAAAAAAACAACAAAAAAACACAACATTTTTATTGATTTCAGAGAGGAAGGGAGAAACATGATTGAGAGAGTATCATTGATCAGCTGTCTCCTGCTACCTGGGCATGGGCCCCAACCGGGAATTGAACCCTGACCTCCTGGTTGGTAGGTCGACGCTCAACCACCGCGCCGCGCCGCCGGCCGGGCGGCAGGAAGATAGTTGATGCTTTGGAACAACCTCTTCTCACTACGAGAGCGCGGTCGCCCGCAAGTCCCCGGGCGAGGAGCACTCGCTGGCATTTCTGCACAGTCATCGGAGTCGTGGACTCACGGTTTCCCAGAAAAAGACTGGGATGACGCGCGACCGGCGTCACGGGAAGCTCGCGCCTAGCCAGAGGGCTCCCCCTGGCCCTGGACAAAGCAAACGCCCTCCTGATCCCGGGCTGGGCGGGAACAGGGCAGGGAGCCCAGAGGAGCTGGGCAGGGACTGACCTCCCAGCTTGGGCTAAGGCCACGTCACGGTCTCGGGGAAGCAACACGGCCGGGACCTCCCAGGAGGAAGGCAGTCCCTGCTGGGTTAGACCTTCATCGACAGGAGACGAACAACAATCCCGGCCCGGCCGGCGTGGCTCCCTGGGTGACCATCGACCTATGAACCCGGAGGTCAGCGTTCGATTCCCGGTCCAGGGCACAGGCCCGGGTTGCAGGCTCCATCCCCAGCGGGAGGCAGCCGATCCATGATTCGCTCTCATCATGGCTGTTTCTCTCTCTCTCTCCCTTCCTCTCTGACATCAATAAAAATGTAATATTAAAATGATAAAACCATGATACATAGATTGGGCGCACGTGTGTGTGCGTGTGTGTGTGTGTGTGTACACATAATGTAGAATAAATGTAAATGGCTCCTCGGTGCCCAGGGACTATGCACACTGCCTAGATGAGTTGAATGAAACGATGGGTATTCTGACATACGGATGTGCTTTTTTTTTTTTCTTGTGGTCCAAAAACTCGCATGACTGCCCAGCCAAAGTGCGTGTCGATGGCTCTGGTGCTTTCTGCGTGTCTGATGGCAGGGATGTCGCGAGGAGCCAGCTTTCCAGGGAAGCAGCTGGCCGAGGGGCCGCGGAGCGTGGTGTGTGGGATGTGGCGGCCAGGTGTTGAGGCATTTTCCTCCCGGCGGCCGGCCGGGCGAAGCTCACAAAGACCTGCAGGCTCGTCTCAGAAACACCAGGCCCTGCCCTGGCCGGCGGCTCCGTGGTCAGAGCGTCGGCCTGAGGCACCCAAGGGTCTCGGGTTCCATTCCCGGTCCTGGGCAGCCCATGGATGTTTCTCTCTCTCGCTCTCTCTCTCTCTTTCTCTCTCTCTCTCTCTGTCTGTCTCTCCTTCCCTGTCCTTGTGAAATCAATAAAAATTTTATTTTAAAAAAAAACAACAATTGAAATAAATACAACAAAAACCCGAGTGCAGAGTCAATGCAAAGACACACGGTGTTTTTCAAGGGCGCTGTTTAGCAAGGGGGCGATAGTCACAGCATGGAGCCCCCTAGCAGCGGAGGAGCATCCTGGGAAATTCTGGTGGTTTCCAAGGTAACCACGGAAGCCCCGGACCTCCTCGGGTCCCAGACGAGCAGCCTAGCTTTCTGGTTCAGAGTGAGTTCATTAGGAGGCCTGGGGAGCGAGGACTCGCACCCCCACCCCCCACCCCGCCCCCGGGGAGCCTCGCCCTTAGTCATGCCCCTTAAATACTGGCGGCACCGCCTCGGACAGCACTCCACGGAGCTGGGATCAGCAGAAGTCAAGGGTTGTTTCCGACTCTGCAAGACTCTGCAGAAGGCACTGGGAGAACGTTCTTGGCAGCTTCTGCGGTGTCAGGGTAATAATACTCATCACGGGCCTTTGTGGCCAGGATATGGGAACTCCAGCCCGGGGGGGACCTGGGCGCGGAGTCGGCAACCCAATCAGATCAAAGCAGCACAAGCAGGCGGTCCCCTTGCTCGTGACTATATTTTAAAAATATACATATATATATTTTTTATTGATTTCAAAGAGGAAGGGAGAGGGAGAGAGAGAGAAACATCAACGAGAGAGAATCACGCATCGGCTGCCTCCTGCACGCCCCACACCGGGGATCGAGCCCCAAACCCAGGCAATGCGCCCTGACCGATGTGTCCTTTCTCTGCCAAGCTCGGGAGGCGTCATGATGTCTCCTAATTCATTTGAGCACGAGGCCTCGCCGGCCATTACCATCTCCAGGGAGCCAGTCAAGGCCCCGAGGGGCGGGCGGGCAGACAGACAGAGAGACAGACAGACCTGAGCCCGTACAGCACCGTCCCGTCCGGGTGCAGACGGATCATGCGGTTCTTCACCGTCACCCCGTGCACGAAGGACTTCTTGTCGTTCAGGAAATAGGTGTCCGGCACCCACAGCTGGTCCGCCACGCGATTGTCCAGCGTGAGGTTGAGCGGGATCCCCGAGTAGGCCAGCCTCTTGTCTCTCCAGTACTGTTGGAAATACATGGTCAAGGTGTAATCCTGCGGGCGGCGGCGGGGGAGGGAGAAGGGGAGAGAAAAGAAAGACATTAGTCTCCGCTCAGCCACAGCCAGGCCGGGATGGAGCAGGCACAGTCACTGCTTTCTCTCCTGCAGCGGGGGAAGCGGGGGCTGCTTCCTGGAAATGCGAGCACCGGGTCGATCCCACCCCACCCCTCTCGCAAAAGGCTTATGATCCACACTGACGCGAGAATCCCGTTCAAGTCCGAGTCTCTCTTACAGAGAATCTTATGAACAAAATCATTCGATGGAGGGACCAGGCATCGCTCTGGGCTTCTTTTGTAGGGGTTCACAAAGCCCTCTGATGGTCTAAGGAAAGCATGACCCCCCCCCCAAATGCATGGATGTGCTTGTGAGCATGTGCATGGCTGCATACGTGTGCGTGTGCATGTGTGTCTGTCTGTGCACGCACACGTGCATGTGTGTCTGTGTGTGCCTCGAATCAACCAGCATGACACGCGGATGCCCACCGAGATGCACGTCTCCCCGCTCCTGGTGGGTTGGCACACGCTTGCCAAGTCACGTGTTTAGAATCTGCACACTGTTTTCTATTGGGAAAACTTAGGACACGAGGTCGTTCAATTTTTTTTTTTACCCCGGATTCCAAAATCCCACTTCATGCAGAAGTCAGAGGCCAGGGTCTCCGGGGGGTAAGAACGCCAGGCCAGCCCAGGGTCCCCTGGTTTAGAGCCCGAGGGCTCAGGTAGGGGGTGAAGGGAGGAGGAGGCCCTGTGGCCAGGGACCTGCAGCCCAGGGGGAGCCCGGACGGCTGGGGCCAGGGCTGGGGCCGGGAGCAGGCATTCTTGAATCTGAGTCGTTCGTGGGGCATAGGTGAGTCCTTTCGGAATCTCCGGAGCGTACACAGACCGCAGCAGCGGTAACAACACGTACCAAATTGCCCGCAGAAAGCCTCCTCCCGGCTCTAGGTGTATAATGCGAGAGGCTCCCGTAAATTGCAGGGAGAGATCAACAACAGCCTTGCTTCCCCGCGCGCGCCAATCTCCTGGCACTTACCGCATTACAGCGGCCAGAATGCATCTCTGGGAGTGAAAATATCGCTCATTATTCTGCAATTAAGTGATTGACTACATTTCCTCGGCGCGGGAAATGGAGGGAGAGGATGACGAACCCCGGAGAAAGCCCGGCAGTCTCCACGCTGCGGGGGGGGGGGGGGGGGTGGTTGGGGGGGGCGGGATGGGAGCCGCAGCTGGGGAGCCGCAGGGCACCTGTGCGGCACCTGCCTCAGCGGGTCCACGGTGCAGCCTCTCACAGGTAGACTGCTCTCGGGTCAGGGAAGATGGGAAATGGCTCTGAGCAGCCGCTTACGTAAGCCCTAAGTGCTGGCGGCCTCCCGGCAGGCGCTCCCTGCAGCCGAGTTTCGGCTGGGGGGCATCTGGCATCGCGAGGAGCGCAGTGTCTGTGGAAAAACTGGAATCCGCTCCCGTTAACCTGGCTCTTCCCACAGCACGCTCTGGGGTAACGGTCGAACCCATATGGCGAATGGGGAGGCATGTCCCCATCTCTCTGCGAGCCCTCTTCCTTCCCCTCCCGCTTGCATCTGGTACCCACCTACCACAGGTCAAAACCCTGCTGGGTGCTCGGACCCGGAGATAAGGAACAGCCCCGGCCCAGGCTCGGCTGGTCGGAGCCCCCGTCCCGTGCACCGACAGGTCGCCGGCTGGATTCCCCATCGGGACACATACCCAGGTTGTGGGTTTGGTCCCTGGTCGGGGTGCATATGGGGGGAAATCGACCGATGTTTTTCTCTCTCTCTCTCATCAATAAAAACATATTAAACAAAAAAAGAAACAAATCACTTGTACCTTTAAGGAGTTCGCGTTCTGGTGGGTACACACAAAAATCAAACACCCCTGCCCCCAAATTACAGTGATCTCTTGAAGGCATTTTGGCTTTTTCTTTTAAAAAAAAAAAATGTATTGATTTCAGAGAGGAAGAGAGAGATAGGAGCATCAATGATGAGAATCATGGATCAGCTGCCTCCTGCATGCCCGCCACTGGGGATCGAGCCTGCAACCCAGGCCTGTGCCCTGGACCGGAATCGCACCCGGGACCCTTCAGTCTGCAGGCCGACGCTCTAGCCACTGAGCCACACCATCGAGGGCCATGTTGGCTTCTTCAAGCAGGGCCCCCCATCCTCCACCCTCTGGCAACCAGCAGTCTGTTCTCCGTGCCTATGAGTCTGTTTCCATTTTGTTTGTTCAGCGATGCCATTCCTTAAATCCCACAGATAGGCGAACAGACGCAGATCATTAGCTTTGCGGAACTGAGGAGCGCTTAAACTCATTTCTGTCCGAATCCCTTCAAGAGGGCAGACAAGGCAATAAATAAATAAATAAATAAATAGAATAAAAATTTTAAAGGTTCAACAGAAAGCAAGGGTGAATATTTCCATTTCACACCCAGCGCCCCTGCTATAGACTCACCCTCCCGGACTTCAAAGGGCCTTTGATTTCATATAGGTGCCCCTGGGCTAGGATTTCGCAATGGCTTCTCCTCGCCTCAAAGACGGGTCACGTGGGTTACCGCGCCCCGCCACACATTTGAAAGCCTTTTTCTGTTTCCAAGAAGATGTGCTATTTTTAGGCAGCAAGCCCATTCATTTCTGAGATCAGGTCTATTTCTGGCTCCTACCCAGCAATGGTGAGGTTACTGCCCTCCCACAAATCACAAGAGGAACAATGCTACCCATCCTATACGTGAAAAACACTGCCTCGATGTGGGGCTGTGCGTGTGCGTGTGCACGCGTGCGTGCCTGTGTGTGTGCGTGTGTGCGCGCGTGTGTGTGCTTCCCCCTGAACTGTTACTCCCTCCAGCAGGAATCCTGGGATGGGCATCTGCGCATGGGATTACCCAAGGTGCCCTGTGTCCGGGGACACGGTCATCCAAGCCCAGGTTCCCGGACAGAAACCAAGAGGCGGTTTGCACGCACTCTCTGGAGCCTCGGGCCCCGAGGAGAGAGAAGGCCAGGGCTGACCCTCCGGAGAGGAGGTACGTTATAGTGTCCTGCTGCTTTTGGAGAACCTTTTCACTCTGCACTGGGCCCCCAGAGTACGTAGCTGAGCAGGAAGACGGTCCTTTGTCTCCGACCCGTGGGACCGGTGTCTTCTCCCGCGGCATCCGCACAGAAAAAAACGGTGGCTGACATCCCAGACCCGTCACTGTTCTTCACACACACACACACACACACACACACACACACACACACACACTCTCTCTCTCTCTCTCTCTCTCTCTCTCTCTCTCGCTCACTTTTCCTCCCACCCATCTTCTTGGCTGCTCCCTCAACTCTTCCTTTTCTTCTTAAGACTAGGGAACCATAGGGCTTTTCAATTTCCTTTTTTTAAAAAAAAAATGTATTGACTTCACAGAATCGTGGGTCATAGGTTGAGACTCAACCGCCGAGCCCCACAGCTGGGCGGACGCTACTCACATTTACCTGAGTTTCAAGGAGTCAGGGTGGAGCTGTGCACCAGGCAGGCCACTGGACACAAACCTTCACGAGCACCCAGATGGTGCCTCAAAGGGCAGGAGGTCTCTATTCAGCAAGGCACTGGCGAGACCCTCACCGACCCCATCACTGCCCACCGCCTCGCGCGTGTGAGGAATGGGAGATGCTCACACGCAGGTCTGCCTCAGGCGAGGCCCCTCCCTGGGCGAGAAGCTGACGGCCTCGAGTGTGAGCACAATTCTTGGAAGGGCCCTTCTGCCTCTCCTCCTTCTGCGGGCTTCCTCGGAGCCACACTGCGAGGACTCGGTGCTGAGCCCGGTGACGCAGTTCCCGGATGCTTTCTTCCACCGTCCGAGGGTAAGGAAGCTCCGCTCTGAGCTTGGAAGCGTGCGCACGCCCGGTTCAGGGCGACGTATAGAGGGGCCCCCTTGGGAAGGCACATGGGCATTCTTTAATTATTGTCAGCTGAACCCAGTGGCATCGGCAAAGCCACGCCCTGAGAACACACCTTGCCAAAAGGGCAAGGGGTGTTGTCAGCTTGACCTTCACTTCAGCCCGTGGTGTGGGGAAGTAGGTTTTGATACCTACATCCAGCCTAGCCCCAGGAATGCTCAGGGCCTACTCAAGAATGCAAATAATCTCCTTCTGTCTTGACCTTTTGGTGAAACTTCCTGGTATTTGGGATATAAAATAATCAGCTCTGGGTCACTGTCTCTCCATCAGAAGAGGGCAGTGGTCCCACCTGGTCCCACCTTTTCCCTTCTATCTCTGTGTCTCGTCTCTTTCTTTTATTTCTCAATCCCCAGCCCCCCTACTCAGGAACTGGACCCGCTCTCTAGCCCCGCTGGACGCGGAAAAGAGAGAAGATAGTTACACGGACAGCGACACACCCAACGCCATGGAGGCAGTAAGCTGCTGTGCGCAGCAGAATCAGAGCTTGTAACGTACCAGGGGCAGCGGGATGAACAGCTGGTGACTCACTTTGCGTGACATTCACCTTTGACACACTGTCACTTGAAATGTACGGGGCGGGATGTCATATGTGCTGCAATTCCTCTGGCTGCCGCCGGCACGCTCGGCCTGCAAGTTCAACCCCGTCCCCTGGAGAGGCCATCGGCTCAAGGGCAGTCGGTGGAGATTGTCAATGGAATGAAATAACGAAGGAGAAGGTGGGGAGTAACAACCTCATGACCCCGAAGAAAGGGGACCGAGGTTGATCATGCGACTGAGAAGCATTCAGGCCTGGCCGGCGTGGCTCAGTGGTCAGGCGGCGCCCTGGGAACCAGGAGGTCACGGTTCGATTCCCGGTCAGGCCACATGCCCGGGTTGTGGGCTCCATCCCCAGTGGGGGGCGAGCAGGAGGCAACCGATCCATGATTCTCTCTCGTCACGGATGCTTCTCTCTCTGTCCCTCTCCCTTCCTCTCTGAGATCAGTAAAAATATATATGTTTTTTAAAGCAGGAAGGTAGAGATGATAGATAGGTGACAGACGCATGCCCGGGTAGGATGAACAGGTAAGTGGGGTAGACAGAGGGAGGGAGGGAGGGAGAGAGACCGGCTACACCAAAGAGACACTGAAACGGGGAACTACTGGAGTACGGCTTTCTCCGCGGGTGGCACTGTGGGTTTTTAATGTTTTATAATTCCCAAATTTTCTACAAAGGGATCTTTTATTGGCAGACACAACCGTCCGATTCTCTGTTTAGAGATAATTGGGCACGAAAGCAACACAACGTGCTGAGCCGTTTGGAGGACCCGCCGAGACCGAAGCTGTACGTGCGTCCGTCGTGGAGCCAGTCAGCAGGTTTCCGGGGCTTTCTTCCTTGATTTTTTTTTTTTTTTCCTCCCCAGCTAACAACGATGAACCCGGAATAGTAACGATGGACTCCTCATTCTGCCACCGCCCAAGGCTCGCTGCGTCCTTGTCACGCCAGCTCTCGGGCAAGGACACGAACGGAGGCCAGGGTTCAGGAGCTCGCTTAGACCGAGCAGCTCCAAGGGGGAGCCTAGCCCGTCGGTCCCCGGCCCCACGCCCTTGCGGCCTGGACAGGAAACCCCGCGCTGAGCCCCGTGCAAAGGGCCGCAGGGGCCGCGCCTGGGAGCGGGGGAACGCAGGCCTGAGGCCCAGCGGGTCACGGGAGAGGACGGGGAACACAGGCAGGGACACTGGCACCTCCCGTTCCAAGACGAGTTTGGAGGCCTGGCCGGGTAGCTCTGTTGGTTCGAGGGTTGTCCCCGCACGCCAAGCTTGTGGGTCCGACCCCCCCGTCAGGGCACAGAGAGCACTGGCCAACAAATGCACCAAGTGCCACAACCAATTGGTGTTTCTCTCGCCCCCCTCACCCCTTCGCTTCCCGCCCCTCTCTGTCTCTAAAATCAGTTTTTAAAAAGGACTGGTCTGGAGCAGGGTCGTGTGTGTCTGGCTGACTGTTTTTGTGGTTCAGAAGGAAGTCTATAAAATGACCTACGTGTCACGGTAGAAGTAACAGATGCATGTTCGGTTTTCTTAAGCTAGAACCCTGATGACAGGATTTCCTAAAAAATCACCCCTATCGTTCATTAGGTCCAGGTCATTTCCTGTTCCTTTGAAGACACACACTCAGGTTTAGGGTGAGCAGAGCCTTCCCTTTCTCATGTTTCTGTACGAGGCTGCGGTTCCTGTCCTGGCTCTAGACGGGTGTCTCCACCCGATGGTGCAAAGCTCTCATTTCCCCACGGGGACTGGGGTCACGCCTCGGTCCATCAGAGCAGAATGAACCTGCCTTCCCCCCCCCCCCCCGCCCCGGGGCGTGGCCCCAGGCCCTCTCTCCTGGGAAGACAGGGACAAGAAGGCGCGTGGGAGGAGACCGGGCTTATCAGGAATGCATTCCCTGCTCCGGGCCTCACCAGCAATCAACCTGATGTCTTAATTTCTACTCAGTTGGCTTGATCTCTTCCTCCATGGATTCCAAGCGGGAAAGGGGGGGGGGTGTGTTTTATTGACCTCTTAATCCCACAGTAATATCTGAACCACCAATTTAGCCTGGCTAAACACTGTCTTACATCACTGCCCAGTGTGTGTGTGTGTGTGTGTGTGTGTGTGTGTGTGTGTGTGTGTTTCTCTTACCCTCCTGGTTCCTTTCTCTTCCCCGTGTCTTCTCTTCCTTAAAATATTTTCCCCCTTACGGCCCAAAGTGATATTTAAGAAGTCAATTTGGGAAAGAAAGCTCTTTCCCAAATGCAAATGGACTCAATACATAACCCTAAAGAGCTCTCGGGGACTCCCTCAGAAATGGCAGCGCTGGGGCGGATCACAAGTCACGTCCTCCCTGGAAACTGGGAACCCTGAAACACCGACATCTACTTGGTTTTGGTTTGTTTCTTGTTTTTGGGTTTTTTGTTTTTTTTAAAGGTTTTTAGTTGATTTTTAGAGAGAGAGGAAAGGAGAGGGAGAGAGAGACACACATCCATCAGCTGCCTCCTGCACGCCCCCTCCTGGGGATCGAGCCTGCAACCCCAACATGGGCCCTGACCGGGAATCGAACCCGAGACCCTTCTGTCTGGCGGCCGACGCTCTAACCACGGAGCCCGCAGGCCAGGGCTGAACAACTGAGAACAGAGAGACGGACCGGTCACCTGCCTCAGGCTCCCCTGACACATCCCCAGGAAAGCATCCTGTGAGAAACAACAAAGCCACTGAGCAGTGGGTCTCCGACAGAGCGCCCGTTAAATATAGCGCCGCACCGAGGGTGTGCAGGCGAGAGGGCAGGTGCAGGGCGGGATCACAGGGCAGTTTGCAGAAGACCAGCTCTGGGCAAGGCTGGAGGGGGAGGCCCCGGGGGGGGGGGGAGGGGGACGCTGGGGGAGAAGGTCACTCTGCAGGGCCATTAAGTTATTTTTTTTTAATATTTTTATTGATTTCAGAGAGGAAGGGAGAGGGAGAGACAGACACACATCAATGATGAGAAACAGCAAGCAGATGCCTCCTGCTGGGATTTGAGCTCACAACCCGGGCATGTGCCCTGACTGGGAACCAAACGGTGACCTCTGGGTGCAGAGGGCAATGCTCAACTAACCGAGCCACACCGGCCACCCACCGCAGAGATTATGTTCTTAGCCCGGCCGGGGGAGCTCCGTGGCTGACCGTCGACCTATGAACCAGGAGGTCACAGTTCGGTTCCCTGTTGGGGCACATGTCCGGGTTGCGGGCTCCTTCCCCGGTGGGGGTGTGAAGGAGGCAGCCGATCCATAGTTCTCTCTCATCATGGATGTTTCTCTCTCTATCTCTCTCTCTCTCTCCCTCTCCCTTCCTCTCTGAAATCAATAAAAATATGTTTAAAAAAACAAAACAAAACCAACAGCGACGCAGAGATCTCGAGGACATGGCCTGCAGCCTCCACGCTGTTGGCTAGCGTTGCGTTCCCTCGGCTGCCTCAGATCCGAGCCCAGCAGCCCCCATGCTAACTCCTCACTGCTGTGGAGGTTTCCCTTCCAGGTGGGAAAGGAGATCAGGTGAGGTTCCGCGTGGAAGAGGCATTGCTGGAGGCCGGTACAGGCTGGGACTCATTTTTTGAAGAAGACTGCATTCCCGTGTGAGGAATGTGAGCCTTTCCCTGGAATGTTGGAGGGCTGGGAGCCCAGGCCGGGGCTGGGCCACCTGAGACGCTCAGAAGCGCTCCTTGAACCCCAGCTCCCCGCTCAGGTGTTCCCACCTCCACCCAGTCCTCCCGGAACACTCGGGCCCAGGTGAAATCGGCCAGTTGGGCTATTGTTTTCTGTTGGTCTCAGCTGACTTATGAGGAGCCCCGAGTAATCGGGTGGATGAGGCCCAGGCAGGGGCCCCGTGGGCGTTGGGAGCTGGGCTCTCTCGCCCATGTCAGGAGGGTAGCTTCCCTGGTCCCACCCACCAGGCCCCAAAGGCCCCCCCAGGCCTCGAGTCAGAAGCCCACGGGTCCCCAGGTGGCTCAGCACCTCCGGTGAGTACCTCTCGGGGGGGGGGGGGCGTCCGGGGGGGAGGTGAGTGAAAGGTTTGCACGATGAAGTGCTCGCTCAGGTTTGAAATGTTGGCGCCCTCACCCCCAAACCCTCACCACCAGGATCTGGTTGGAATCCCAGGTGTGAGTGCTCCGTTTGACTCCATGATCAAACGGAAGTGCGTTGAACGCTTTCTGACAGGAGAAAGCAGGAAGCGGAAAGCAGATGGTCTCTTTGGAGTATCGGCACGCCTCAGTTTGTTGAATGTATCGCTTCCCGGTTGCAGTGTTTAGGCTTTATCTTAATCCCCAGCTTTTCCTCCAACTGCTGTTCCCATTTCCAATGTGAGCAATCTCGCTCCCTTTCTGATGGAACTGGAAAATTCTCCGGGACGGGGTACTCAGCTGTGTGTTTGTGTGTACAGAAGGTTTAAGTGAAATAGTGTAAACGTGCATGAACCAGAACTCTCACCATGATAAGGGGGAGGAAGGGGGGGTTGCGGTTGAAGTAAAATCTGATACCTTTCGGAGGGAGACCAGAAGGAGATTGGACAGTGGCCAGTTTTATCGTAAATATGTTTTTATTGATCCGAGTGAGACAGAGAGGAAGGGAGAGGGAGAGAGACAGAGAGCAACATCAATCGGATAAGCTAAGTGGAACAACAAACCGATGTTTCTCTCTCTCTTTTCCTTCCTCTGTCTCTAAAATCCATCAATGAATTTTAAAAACACGGGCTTCCCACCTGCACTTCTCAGAGGGTATCGGGGTTGAAGGGAAAACATTTTGAGGCAATGGATTCGTTTGGACTTGACATGAATGTTCAGCATCCTGACAATAGCATTTCCAGGTTGGCGGCGAACTCACCCATCACCTCGGCAACCCTACTTCCTTTTTATCGGCGGGGAAACCGAGGCCCCAGGCTAAGTTACTTGTTCAGGAGTAGGGTGGCTCACGGGGAAAACCGTCCTAGGACTCCGGGTTCTAACTGTCTGTTTATTCCAGCGTGGAGACCTGCCACTGGGGGTCAGCATGAGCCCCACCTGCACTGGGTGTCTCCGCCTCACTGCTGTTACTGCCTTTCCGGGCCCACTGTTCTCCCCCGGGGACCTGTCGGCTTCACGTAGTCCCGTAGTCCCGAGTGTATCATTACTCTCCCAGGAGAGCGACTTCATTTTAATAACAACAACCCAAAAGCTCTCGACCTCTGGCCTTCACAGTAGCTTCCAAATATCATTCAAACGGTCCTCTATGTCCATGGAGAACACTCAGGTTCTCTGCCCAAGATGAACTCGTGAATAAGGGGGAAGGGGGGGTGTCACGGAGTCCCACAGTGAGGAAATTCAGGCCTGGCCGGCGTGGCTCAGGCGTTGAACATGGACCTATGAACCAGGAGGTCATGGTCTGATTCCCAGGCAGGACACATGCCCGGGATTGAGGGTTCGATCCCCAGTGTGGGGCGTGCAGGAGGCATCTGATCCATGATTCTCTCTCGTCATTGATGTTGCTCTCTCCCTCTCTCCCTTCCTCTCTGAAATCAATAAACGTAGGTATGTTTTTTTTTTTTAAAGTAATGTCCCCCGTGCGCGCGAGACCGAGTCTCACACCGACACCACCAGCCGAGCTCCGCGGGACTGGAGAGAAGGCGTTCATTCCGCACAGGGCGAGGCTTTCTGAATGAGGCGCGTATAAATAGCACAATCCCCGCGCTCTTCTCCACGCAAGTTAGGCGGATCGGGGCCTTGCCGCTCAGTAATTGCATTTACTACGAAGATCAAGCGTGAAAATCCTCAGATATCTCACTTAGGAAATTAGATAGGCTGAATGGACATTTGAACTACTTTGGTAACACGCCTTTCTTTGCGTTCTATAATGTTTTTAGAATTTAGTGTTAATCCTCACCGGGAGATATTTTTCCCCCATTGATTTTGAGAGAGAGTGGCAGGGAGGGGGAAGAGACGGAGAGAAACATGGATGTGAGAGAGACACATCAATCGGTTGCCTCCAGCACGCGTCCCAATCACAGCCCGGGATCCAGCCTGCAACCCAGGTACAAGCCCTTGACTGGACTTGAACCCACGATCTTTCAGTCTGCAGGCCGATGCTCTAACCACGGAGCCAAACTGGCTAGGGCTAAACTATGCTTCTTTATAGAAATAAATACAGTGACCAGCTACATTGGAAATTATATCCAACAGAACTCAACAGAAACCAGCACTCTTCTAACTCGGTATAGCTAGTATCAGATTCATGACATGGAAACTCACATATCTTTGACCCCCCAATTTTATTATCCAAAAAATTCATTTGTTACCTATGCTATTTACATTGAGACACAGCGTTATATGTAGATGCGTGCATCTTCAGGATTCCTGAGTTTTTAATCTTGAAATCATTATAGATTTACAGAAACCTGTTGGTAAAAACAGCTCAGTGTGGCTCCGTGGTTGAGCATCAACCCATGGACCAGGAGGTGGGGGTTCGATTCCCGGTCAGAGCACATGCCTAGGTTGCAAGCTCGATCCCCCAGATCATTGATGTTTGTTTCTCTCCCTCTCTCCCTTCCTCTCTGAAATCTTTTTTTTTTTTTTAATGGAGAAGAGGTCAACACCTTCATCGCCTATGTCACCAGGCTGGCCATCAGCTTTTTTTATTTTTTAAAAATATATCTTATTGATTTTTTGCAGAGAGGAAGGGAGAGGGATAGAGAGTTAGAAACACCGATGAGAGAGAAACATCCATCAGCTGCCTCCTGCACACTCCCTACTGGGGATGTGCCCGCAACCAAGGTGCATGCCCTTGACCGGAATTGAACCTGGGACCCTTCAGTCCGCAGGCCGACGCTCTATCCACTGAGCCACACCGGTGAGGGCTGGCCATCAGCTTTGATGACCACAGAGGACACGATACCAGAAGCATTTCTTCCACGGCCAAAATGGCAGCAGCCCGCTGGTGCTCATGCCCCCGAGCGACATCTCAGCGCGCGCGCGTGCGCGGGCGCTACACAATAGCCTGAAAGATTCCAAACGGTCAGCAGGCTTCACCGTGCAATGGCAGTGCCCGACTCGAGGCAAAACGCGCTGGAGAAAGAAGGGCTCAGCTCCCGCGGGAAGGAAGCAGAGGTAACACGGACGCCAGATGGTGCACACCGAAATGCCGAGCCCACAGCACTCTCCTTGGGAAAAGTCGGGAAGGTTTCTATATGCCAATGAGCAGACTGGCACCAGGCAAATACTCTACTTCTACATGCAGCGCACCGCACGATGCCAAGCCCAACACAAGGGGTCATTCACCACGGGACAAAGCGTGTGACATCCGCCTGTTAAGCGATGGAGCCGTGCCTGGCTGGCGTGGCTCCGTGGTTGAGCGTCGACCCATGAACCAGGAGGTCCCGGTTCGATTCCCGGTCAGGGCACAGGCCCGGGGTTGGGGGCTCCATCCCCCGTTGCGGGGCCGTGCCGGAGGGAGCCGATCCGTGATTCTCTCTCATCGTGGATGTTTCTCTCTCTCTCTGTGTCTCCCTTCCTCTCTGACATCAAATGTGTGTGTGTGTGTGTGTGTGTGTGTGTGTGTGTGTTTAAAAAAAAAAAGACGGAGTCACAAAAAGCCTTACAATCTCCCTGAGGAGAGATACAAAAGGCATTCTCTCTGCGCGCTCCCTAAGGCTCCTTCTGATATTAAATACAACCCTCCTCTGCACGGTGCTTCTTATGTAAGGTATTCTTCCCATCCATCTCGGAGGTCCGTCCTGGACTTCCTCATTCTTGGCCCCGTCTTGATGCACGATCAGAGGTTATGCACGAAACGAACGGCCCGCCCCGTGAGAACAATGTGCTCCGTAACCGGCCCTGCCCCACCCCCCTCCCGAGTGGCAGCCACCTGGCACCCAGTGCCGGCACGCTCCCCGCCCGGGCCTTACGCGGCAGCACCTTTCCCAGCCCTAACTGGGTCAGAGAAACACTTTCTTCCTTTCTGCTGAGTCATCCCCCGGCTCACTTAGTAATAATAAGAGCGTTCGCACATTTCCAACCCTTAACACGCTAATGAGGATTCGTAATGCAAGCTCCGAAGAGGGCCCCGCCCTGCCTCTTGGGAAGAAACCCGTGGAGGGTGGCTTTCTAACACGTGTCGGTGTGGCCGTGGGTGTGTGGGTGTGTGTGTGTGTGTGTGTCCCCGTCTTCCTCGTGGTTTCCTCCGTATGTAGATCTCTTTGGAATCAGTTCTGTGGGCATGCCACAGGCTCCGGGGAGACGGGGATGGAAATACTTAGTGAGTGTACGCACCTTGCCTGGGGCTAAATGTTCCCATAGATTTGGGAAAAGAAGCTGAAACTGGCTATGCCATCCGGCACTTTTTTGGAACACTCCCCGGCCGCCAGGTGGCTCGGTGGTTGAGCATCGACCATAGGAACCAGGAGGTCATGGTTCGGTTCCCGGTCAGGGCACACGCCTGGGTTGCGGGCCATGTCCATCCACTGAAGGGGAGGTACAGGAGGCAGCCTATCCACGTTTCGCTCTCACATCAGTGTTTCTCTCTCTCTCCCTCTCCCTTCCTCTGTGTGTGTGTGTGTGTGTGTGTGTGTGTGTGTAAAATCAATTTTAAAAAGGTGGGGGAAAGGAACATTTGAGAGACGGGGAACAACAAAAACGCAGACTCTCTCCATTACCCACGAGACAAGGCACAATGCGCAAGAATGTTAAATGTCCGAGTGCCGGGGTCCACCCTTCGATCATCTCTACGGAACACCAACCTGTGCGATGATACCTACGTGCAGAAGCAGAACGTGTGTGTTGGTGTATGGGCGGCTGGGGGTGCCCTCTGGGGTCACTGGCAGCCGATGAAAGATGTCGCGTTGCAATCATTTGAAAAGGGACAGTATGACTATGAGCAACATCCACCGTTAGTTCTTACCAGCCGCCCCTCCAACGCTCATGCATAAGCACATGCGTGTCCCACCTTGAGATACACACGTTGTATACATGCCTCTTTCACACGGTAATAAATCTTTACTGAATCACTAAATACATGTCTGGGAAAATATACCTCACGAAACCCGGAGAAGGAAGATGTTCAAGGGAGGCCCTTCCAGGATCACTGTGACCCTTAACGTCCTCGTAAATGTCTCTCTTCTGCCTGGTTGCCCTCGCTCCTCTAAGTGTACATTTTGGCCAAAATATGCATCTTAAACCACAGCTCAAATCATGGTCCATCGTGTACTTAAACACACACACACACACATTTACGGGCTCCTCGTTTCTTGAAAATTAGCGTCTGCAACGCTGGGCGCGGCAGAAAAGGGCCTAGGAGAACAGGGGTTGGTCCGGCGCGTTCATTCCATCTTTCCGATCGCCTCCACCATCTCCTGTCCAACCATCCATCCCTACATTGGTTTCCTTCCCTAACCCACAGCATCTTCCTCCAGCTACACCAGGCACACTTCTATTGCCCAATCACCCAACTGAACTATAACTTCTAAGTGTATTTTTGTTGATTTCAGAGAGGAAGGGAGAATGGAGAGAGAGAGAGAGAAACACAAGGATGACATGGCAGCCTCCTGCACGCCCCAACACTGGGCATGGAGCCCGCAACCCAGGCATGTGCCCTGACCGGAAATCGAACCTTCACTTCCTGGTTCATAGGTCGGCGCTCGACCCCTGAGCCACGCTGGCCCAGGTTGGTCCTTTCTTGTGCTCCTACTTCCTGTGACAGCCCTCTGGCATCTCTCCTCTGACACCTACAACACCCTGAAGGCAAGGCCATGTCTCACTGAGTTTCGGAACCTAACGACATTTAGTTGTCTGGGGCTAGAAAGGTGGTGCAGGGAGCTCGTACGTAGAATTCATATTGTTTTTTATACAAGATGACCAAGCGGTGGTTCTAATCTCATACTCAGATATTCTCTGTTCTCCCCCTATAAACACAGAAGAAAAAAGAGAGGCACGCACCAACCCGAGAGGCCGGCACCATCGTGAGAAGCTGCCACCATCGCTAGATGCAACCAGTGTCTCGAGAGGCAGCCAGTATCGCGAGAGGTGGGTACCATCTCTAAGGGCGGGCAGTATCGCGAGAATTTGGCATCATCGCGAGAATTTGGCATCATCGCGAGAGAGCAGTCAGTATCGCGAGAGGCAGGCACTATGGCGAGAGAGACAGCGAGAATCTCAACAGGTAAGCCCCCCAAAATGGGTCTCCCTAAAATCTGCAAGACTCGGAAGCAGAGGGAGAGGCATCTAATCCCACTAGTCATCGCCTAGGAGACGCCTGCCCAAACCTCCCTGATAGACGGGCGCCTGCTACCCGCTGGTGCCCCGCCGTCATGCCCCCAGCACACTCTGGGCAGAGGCAGCCCTGTGGTTAGAAGGATCTTTATTTTATTAAGATAAAAACATGCCCACGCAAAAGTAATAAAATCAACAAAAACATTAAAAACACAACTAATAAACTAGAAGAAACATCTCATACAAGGCCCATGATCCCAGCCATGCTCAGAAGCAAACGTGTCAAGGAAAACCCAATTTGTCTAGCATGGCACGGGAACCGGTGGAAGGCATTTCACATGCCTGTCCGTCCCACCTGACCCAGGAATGACCTTTGATCGTCAACCCCTAACAATCCCCAATTTTTGTTTATACTACGTTTCTGTGGTTCGAGCGCCACAGAAATTACCATCATGAGAACACACACACACAAAGCATACATGCGATAGTATGCCCGTACCGGTCCTGCGTAACCATGAACTTCGGGACATGCCCTCCAAGGAAAAGAGTGTTCAATGGAATGGGCTTGTGGCTTCAATTGGCCGCCCTGGGACTGGACCCCGAGAAAAGGGAGGCACCTCAATGCATCATCCACGAACGAGGCAACCACTGGCGATGCGCTTGCCCGAGGGAGCAGGCATCCACGTGAGGCCACAACCACGGTGTAACTCAAGTTTAAAAACTGAGTTCCGGGGAAAATGGTCCGTGGTCTGGGACAGCACAATCCCGTGTCCAGTTCTTCCCGCACCACATCAATACGTTTTCTTCCTTTTGGCTTCCAATTGGAACGCTTTTGACACAACCATCCACTAAATAGTCAGCTTCCGTTAAAAAAATTGTCCTCTCTCGAGACTGTGAAGTCCCCAATTAAGAAAACCACAGATTACAGCGTAGATCCTAAATATAATACTTGTGTGGTGGGTTGTTTTTTTTCTTTTTCTTTTTCTTTCTCTAGACCATAAACTATCGCTTTTGGACAGAATTATTTTTTACGAAATCACAAACAATGTAAACTCTACATAATGTTAATTTTTCATGCAATGTATGTAAAGTCATATTCCTTCTGCGTGTCTTTCTAGCACTTTGTTGAAATGCCTTTTCTAGAAATGGCTGAGGCGAGTGCAAGGTAAATTTTTTTTTTTTTTACATCACACATTGTAATTTAAAATATTTAGGTTCAGCGTGAAAATTTGACAACAACAACAATAGTTTGGCGGGGCCAAAGATTTCTTCCTGCAGAACCCCACAGTGGTCTCTCGGTTTCAACGTAGGCCGCTACGCACGCTGAACCCCAGTTTCCGTGTGTTTCTACACGTCTGCGTTCCTGTGATGGACGGACGGCAGAGTCTCTCCAAATACTGTCCACAGAGTACCCGCCTCAGCACCATCACGAAGCATCCCTCTCCAATGCAGAGACCGCAAGCTTCCCCGTCCCGCCCGCCCGCCGCTGGACCGGAACCACCAGCGCGTGAGCGCCTGGGAGCCTGCATTTGAGAACGCGTGTGCCCACGTGACGGGGGGGGGGGGGAGGAGGGGGCACACCAAGCCAGGAACCTACCGCGTCATGGGCTCCATATGCGGCCGAAAAGAAAAGTTGCCAAACGATCGCTCCCCCAAGAGCACCGTTTCCCAGGGCTCGTTCCTGCCAAAGCGTCCACTCGACACAAAACGCTGCGGTCCCACGAGCCCGTGAAAGGGCTTCTGCGGCTCCGTGGTTCTGCCCTGCGGTCCCGAGCCGAAGCCTCGACACCCACGCCCCCTCCCACCATCGCCACCGCCGCCACCGCCGCCGCCGCCGCCGTCGCATCGCGGGACGGGGACCCCCGCCTCCCACGGGTCGGGACAGGGAGCCCCCTCGGCGTTCACAGCCCTTTCCCGTGACAAGCAAGGGAGCCCGGCCTCCCTTCTCACAACAGCCCGGCCCTTCAGCACCTCTGACAGCGCCTGGCCCAGCTGGGCGCGCCGTTTCCCCGCCCCCGGGCCGGCCCTCCAGAAAGGGAAACTGAGGCACCCCGGCATCATCCACAGACCGCCGCCCCGGTCCTCGCCAGCCGCCTGCATCGCTTCCCAAAAGGACACCGAAGGAACCCGGAAGACGGCTCGCCCAGCAGCCGAGCCACCCCCACGGCTCCCGCCTGCTCCCCGGCTCCCCGGCGCCTGTTGCTAAGGAGGCGGCCCGGGAACCGGGAACCCAGGGCAGGAGGAGCCGCCAGCCGCCAGCGGCGGGGCCAGCCGGGGACCCCCTTCCTTCCGCGGGGAGGCTGCCCCCTCCGCGCCGCTGCGATGCCCACGACGCCCCCCGGGCGGGCGGGGGTAGCTGCACGCGCCTCGGAGCCGGGAGGCCGGGCCCCGGCAGAGGAGGCCTCAGGCCCGGTCCTGCGGACGCCCGGGGCCCGGGCGGCGGTGCCGGGTCTCGGGGCAGCCCCCGGAAGGCGGGCACTCACCATGTTGACTTCGGACACCATGTCTATGCTGGCGATGTCGATGTTCATCCCCACGCAGACCGGCGGCCCTGCGGGAAGCGCACGACAGGGGCATCAGCCGGGCTCGGGCCTCGGAGTGTGGGGGGCTCCGGGGAGGCGGGGGGAGGGGGCCTCCCCGAGGAGGGGGCGCAGGAGAAGTGTCCCCCACCCCGCCCCCACCCTCGCCTTGGCTCGGAGGAAGCGGACCCCGCCTCCCTCGTCCACCCAGGCCGCCGGTGCCTCGGGGCGCGCTTCCCCGCAGCGGCCGGCCGTGCACACCCCGCTTACCCCCGAAGTCGGGTCTCAGGCGGATGTCGTAGCCTTTCAGCAGCTTGTCCACCGTCTCCTTCACGAAGGACATGTTCCCCGGGTCGTTCACGCTGCGGGGAGAGGGGAGAAGGGGGCCCGGGGAGCGGGGTCAGGCGGCGGCTCGCGCGCCAACGCTTCCGGGCGCAGGGCCCGCTTCCCGGCCGGCCGTGCAGCCACCCGACCCTACCTCTGCGCGCAGCACACCACCGCCACCAGCACCGGGGCCGAGAAGAAGCGGAAAAGCCTTCCTCCCGCAGAGCCCCACATCCCTCCGCCGCGCCCCGGCACGGGGGAGGGGGCGCCCCGCCGCCGTCGCGACCCGCAGCCGGGGCTGCTCCTGCTGCTGCCGCCGCCGCTGCCGCCGCGCTGGCCCGGAGCGGAGGAGGGCGCAGGGGGAGGGGAGCACCGAGGGGAGGAGCGCGGGAGCGAAGGGAGGAGGAGGAGGAGGCAGGGCTGGCCGAGGCGGAGCCGGCCGCCCCGTGTGCCCGGCCCTTTCGGCGCTCGGGCGGCCTAGGCCCTGGGAGCCCGCAAAGGGAGGAGGCGCGCAGGGACCACGGCCCGCCTCCCCCGGACCGACCCGCTCACGAAGACACCCCCCCCGCGCCCCCCGTTCAGCTGCGGTGCAGAGACGGCCCCTGGGTGCAGCCCCGGAGGTGCCGGTGCTCGCGGGACCGCGCGCCGGGGCGTCTCCGGACCGGACCGAGCCGCCTGCGCCCTGGGGTGGCCCTGCCTCACCTGAGGGGCTCGGAGCCGCGCGTTCCCAGAGCCCAGCAGAGCCAGAGGGGCAGCAGGAGGGCCAGGGACCCGGAGCACATGGCGCAGCGCTGCTCCGGCCTCGCGGGCTGGGATCTGGGATCCGCTCTCTCCCCCACCGCCACCGAGGAGTCGGCGCCGGAGCGGGGATCCCCGCCCCTGCCCCCACCCACGGGCTTTCCCGCCCTCCTCGTCCTCCAGCCCCCAGCATGGCGGCCCCGTTAATTACATATGCCCACTAAGACCATCTTATTAAAAAAAAAAAAAAGAAAGAAAAAATCCGTTCCTTCACCGGTTCCCCTCACCCCGAACATTTCAGGGGACCCTGCCCCACCCCCGCCCTGTGCTCACATGTGTGCGCTTACATGCGTGGCAAAGGGGGGGCTGGTGACGCGCAATGTGCAGTCAGGAAGCTGGGGTCACGTCCGCTTTGGGAAAGAAAATGCCCTTTCTACCCCAGCCTGGAGCTGTCCGCGGTGTTGAAGTCAAACAAGGGACCTTGTTCGCTTTTTTAAAAATATGCTTTTTCAAAATTGGGATCTTGAGAGAGAGAGAGAGAGAGAAAGGGTGAGGGATAGAGAGAACCGTCAATGAGAGAGACACATCCTCCATCGGCTGCCTCCTGCACACGCCACACGGGAGGGAGCCCACATCCCAGGCTCCCCGGCCCACCCCGTTTTCCCTGGGACCAGCCCCCACCCTTTGGTTCTCATTAGAAGACCAATGTCCACCACATCCACCTGACCCGCGTGAACCCCGTGCGCCTAAGGTGCCCACGGCCCCGGGTTCTAGTCTTCTTCGCCCCCCCCCAGCCCCCAATATATTATTATTGCTTTCAGAGAGGAAGGGAGAGGGGGAGACACATCCATGACGAGAGAGGGTCATTGACCCGCTGCCTCCTGCACGCCCCTCACTAGGGATCGTGAGCCCACAACCCAGGCCTGTGCGGCTGGACGGGGCATCGAACCCTGACCTCCTGGTTCGTGGGCTGATACTGAGCCCATGAGCGGGCCGTTCTATTTTTCTTGTAGTGAGCGATGCTCAAAAACGTTTCCCCGGTGCCTCCGACGTCTCACAGGGAGGGAGGCGGTCCCACCGTCCTGCACGTGGTCAACCCAACACCGCCCACAGACCGCGGTCACTTCATGCTCAACGCATGTCCCGGGGCCGTCTCGAGCCTCCGTGAATGGTGAATAATAGATAACGACGCCTCTGGATTGAGCCCTTTTCTTTAGAGAGCTTGAGGGGTGTGTGTGTGTGTGTGTGTGTGTGTGTGTGTGTGTGTGTTCCTATTGTGCCGACTCTATAGAGGTAAACATCTGAATCCGGACCCTTCTTCGCCAGCTGGCACGGTTTTACGCATTAATTTTAAATATCATTGCCCTTTTAAAAAATCAGCAATTGTATTTTTGGAACAGAAAACTGTGACCGCAGAACCTGAAGGGTTGGGATGTGACGAGAGTAAGAGATACATGCGGCTCTCTGATGATTTTTTTTTTTTCTTTCTGGAAAAGTCTATGGACAGCTCCTTCGGATTCTGTGTCCTGCGGGTGCACAATGGAATTACCCAGAAAACGAGGTCTGTGTTTATCACACCGCCCCATCCGCACGCGTGTTTCTATTTCTCCTACGTGTACACGTGCCTCTTACAGGGAAACAGTCTGCAGGGGACCCGGCCATTCAAAGAAAGCAATGCAGAAACCACGTCACAAATGCCGTGATTACCCAACCGGCACCACCTCACTCACACCTAGGCTCCAACCAGCCAGGCTCTCGGTCTTATTTGTTTTATTTTTAAAATATATTTTTATTGATTTCAGAGAGGAAAAGAGAGGGAGAGAGACATAGAAACATCCATGATGAGAGAGAATCATGGATCGGCTGCCTCCTGCAGGCCCCACACTGGGGATCGAGTCCGGACCTCCTGGTCACAACACTCAACCCCTGAGCCACTCTGGCCGGCCTTAACGTTCTTTAAAAAAAAAAAAAATCACACTCAATTGGAGGTATAACGCACAAAGGAAAATGTTAAATGTATAACTTAGATGCGTCTTGACAGATTTATGAGCCAGCATGCATTTCTTCTCTCCCCACAGGCCCTCACCCCTTGCACCTACATGCCTTTCTCAGTTCCAGACAAGCAGTGGCCTAGGCCCCGTCGCTGTAGATTTGCTCCCTGCTCTGGCCTGGCCTGTGAATGGGATGATGCGTTACATATTCGCTCATGTCTGGCTTCTTTCCTGTAGTACAGGCGTGGGGAACGTCCAGCCCACGGACCGTAGAAGGCCCATGAAATCGTTTGGCCCTGCTAAGGCATTAGGGGAGAGTTTATTATTATTATTTTTTAATGTATTTTTTTTTTATTGTTGGTAGTGTTGCAGCTATGGCCCCTTTAGGGGTGAGTTAATTAAACGTTTGTCCGAAACCGAGCAGGCTGATGTTTCAGCTGATCGTTTTGTATGCCCACCCCGCCCCCCCCAACCCCGAATGATGTGGCGAATATTTAAGTGGCCAGTCGCAGGAAAAGAGGTTCCCCGCGCCTGCTTTCACGCGATGCTGCTGATCCCCAGGCACACTGCTGGTGCAGATGGCTGGCTGGCTTCCTCGGGCCGGCTGTGTGGGGGTCTGCGGGCACCCCTCCCGAGACTGGCCCGTCCCCGCCTCTGTGGCCGGACCTGTCTGGTTTTGGCCTGTGAGGGATAAAAACTCACGTACAGGTCTTGGGATGGACAGATGGTTTCATTTCTCTTGGGTAAAAAAACACAAAAACCACAAAACAAAACCTGGGAGTAGAAGGGCTGAGTCATATGGCAGGTGAATGTACAGCTTCCTAGGGAACTGCCCACAGATTTTTCAATTTCCAAAATATGGAAGGATTTTTCATTTCCCCCAGAAACGCACGAGAATTGTCGCTGCTCCCTACCCTCTTCATCCATCTCATTGTTTCCTGATGACGTGTAAGGATATAAATGTATTTCATTTACGTATTGGCCACTCATATCTTTTTTCTGTTTTTAAACCCTCACCAGAGAATATGTTTTTCATTGATGAGAAAGAGAGAGAGGGAGAGAGAGAGAGAGAGAGAGAAGCAGTGAGAGGCAAACATCAACCCACTCACCCCGACTGGGGATTGAACCTGCAACCTGGGTATGTGCCTGGAATCCAACCCATAACCCGCCAGTGCGCGGGACAATGCTCTCACCGCTGAGACACACTGGCCAGGGCTCACAGCTTCTTTTCAGATAGATACGATTTTTTTGTTGTTGTTATTGATAATCCTCACCCGAGGATATTCTTTCCATTTAGAGAGAGTGGAACGGAGGGGGAGAGAGAGAGAGAGAGAGAGAGAGAGAGAGACAACCACATGAGAGAGAAACATCAGTCAGTTGCCCCCCTGCAACATGCCCCAATCGGGGCCCAAGGATCGAACCTGCAACCGAGATACATGCTCTTGACCCGGAACTGAACCCGAGACCCTCGGTGTGCAGGCCGGCACTCTAACCACTGGAGCACCACAGGCCAGGGTGTCCTCCTGTTTTATTATTTACTAGTGGGTCCGTTGCTCGAAATTCATGCATGGCGGCTGGGCGGGGGGGGGGGGGTGTCCCTCAGCCCGGTCTGCACCCTCTCCAATCTGGGACCCCTTGGGGGATGTCCAACTGCCGGTTTAGACAGTCGGACATCCCTCTCACAATCCAGGACAGCGGTCTCCTAACCACTCACCTGCCTCCCTGCCTGATCGCCCCTAACCACTGCCTGGCAGCCTGCTCTCCCCAACTGGTCCCCCCTGCCCCCCGCCAGCCTGATCACCCCCAACTGCCCTCCCCTCCTGGCCTCATCGCCCCTAACCACTCTGCCTGGCAGCCTGCTCTCCCCAACTGGTCCCCCTGCCCCCCACCAGCCTGATCACCCCCAACTGCCCTCCCCTCCTGGCCTGATTGCCCCTAACCACTCTGCCTGGCAGCCTGCTCTCCCCAACTGGTCCCCCTGCCCCCCACCAGCCTGATCACCCCCAACTGCCCTCCCCTCCTGGCCTGATGGCCCCTAACCGCCTCTGCCTCGGCCCCCACCACCATGGCTTTGTCCTTGGAAGGTCTCCGGTCTAATTAGCATATTACCCTTTCATTGATATAGCTGGTTCCCAGCATTCATTTTTAAGTGACCGGTCTGCCATTCGCTGCTAAATCCCACTTGATGTTTAATACGACAGCCTTAGCACAGCCCAAGCCCACCCCCAAACTCCCTGCCTTTTTTCCTACGTTTTTACTTCCCCATGTTCCAGATACCACAGCAGATTGTTATTGCTATAAATACACTTTCAGGAGTGCTTTTAAAAGGAAATAATTCTTTTACAGCTGCCTATTTATTTGCTGTTTCTAGCACTGCTCCTTTTTCAAGGTTCTATCTGACATCACTCTCCTTTGGGCTAAAGGACTTCCTAGGACATTTAAGCTCGTGGCAAATTCTTGTTGCTTTTCTTTTTTCTTGTTAAATGTGTTTCTATTGATTTTAGAGAGATTGAGGGAGGGAGAGAGAGAGAAACATCAACGAGAGAGTAACACTGACCTGTGGCCTCCTGTACGCCCCACACTGGGGCGTCGAGCCCACCACCCTGGCATGTGCCCTGACGGGGATTCAAACCGGTGACCTCTCGGTTCCTGGACTGACGCTCAACCCCTGAGCCACCCCGGCTGGGCAAAGGGATAGTCTTTTGCTAAAGTCTTTTCATGCAAATGAGGGTCCACGGGGCTTCCCAGCGGATGGCTGGTGCTCTCTCGTTATCACAGGGCGCCCAAGACATGGAGCTGAGCCCAGGGTCTACAAACAGCACCGTCTCCGCGTGCACGCTCTTTGCCTCTCCTCTGCCACTCGGTAAGCACCTCACACGTTTTTCGATATGGCGTTGCTTCCATCCATCACTGGCCAGAGATCCCTCATCTGGGGACGCACCTGCTTCTCAGGAACCGAACCTGAGACAAGCGGAGAGAGAAGGCCTGCCATTGGTCACCTCCGGGGACAAGGGGAGGGGAGACTGTGACTGACGGGCAGCGCGAAGGGAGGGACTGAGGTCCCTCTGATGTCCAGGTCCCCGGGCTGGCTGGTGGTTGCGTGGCGGTGTTTTACTTGTAAGGACCTTACGCTTTCTCTTTAAGATGTATGCAAATTTATGGACAGGCATCTACATCTACATCTACATCTATAAACGTTTTTCAAGGGACACACTCTTCCATCCTACGATTCTGCTTCCAAGACGTTGTCCTGCCCTGGACAGTGTGGCTCAGTGGATAGAGCATCGGCCTGTGCACTGAAGGGGGTCCCTGGTTCCATTCTAGTCAGGGGCACGTACCTCAGTTGCTGGCTCGATCCCTGTGCTGGGGGGGGGGGGTGGAGGCGGGACACAACCAATGGATGTGTCTCTCTCACATCGAAGTGTCTCTCTGTCTCTCTCCCTCCCTTCCACTCTCTCTGAAAATTAACGGGAAAATGTCCTCGGGTGAGGATTAACAAAAACACAAAACAAACAAACAAATGAACAACAACAACAAAAAAAAGCTAAAGCTTTTATCCTAAGAAATTACTTGAGTGAGTAAACAAAATGCTATGTACACAATCGATAAGAAACTAAAATGACATTTTAAGACTAAAGCATGACTTCTACCCACATTACTGAACGACTGTCGTTCCAGTTGCAGTTCCTGGAATGTGGATATGTGGAAATAAGGAAGGAACAGAGGGAGGGAGGGAGGGAGGGAACTGTTAGCCCTGCACATAGAAAAGCTTCAACCAGGAGCAGGCAAAGGGCCCAGACGAGGTCCGAGCCGGTGGTTTAGCGTGGGCACCGGGGGCGGCTGTGTCTAGAGAAGTTTTCGCTCTGACGTCGGGTTTTGTCGCGGAATTTATAAAAGAGAAACATGATTTTTTTTTTTTATCAGATAATTCGTTTCCATTACATCTGTCTTCAAAAGATTTGCTGCAAAAATTTGTTCTCGGAACCTGTTTCTTTCCATAAGAATATCAGCTGGAGACCGTGCTTTTATACGCATAAAATTATTAGATAGGAATTTTTCCTCCAGGGGGGGAAAAAAGCCATCTTAAAAAAAAAAAGCAATCTAACAGCATGATGATGAGAGTAAGTAATATATATATATATATATATATATATATATATATATATATATATTTTTTTTTTTTTTCTAACTCTGCCGCTAAATAGCTGTGTGGTCCCGGGCAAGCCTAATCTTTCCGGGCAATCTTGTCAAATATGCAACATAACGATGTGAAGTTTGAAATTGCTCCGAGTGTTAAAAAAAAACACTTCATTTTCAACCTGGATGCACTTCGTTTTAGAATCGGTTGTCCTATCAGAATTCGAGAAACCATTTTATTTGACATCATAGCAAAACTGCAGAAGGAAGGCAGGCTAAGGGGGTGCTAGGCGTGATGGTTGTTATTTCATTTCCGCCCGCCGCACCCCGGTTGTAGCAGATGCCCCCCCCCCCCCCCCGAACACAAAGCGGACAGGGCAAGGGGAGGCGGAAGCTCGCAGGGCGGGGGCCACAATGCTGGCATCCCTCGGCCTCCCGGGGGTGCACGGAGGCACCGCGGACTCACCCGGCTTCGGAAAAGACGTAAAGTGTTCTGTGTTCTTTGACTGCCTTCCTGGAAGATGAAAATAAAGACAGGGAAAGATGTAAGCTTCCTGTTCGTTGCTGAAATCTGAAATGTCTCCTATGAGCATGTTTTCGTACCGGGGTCTCTTTGGTAGGAGATAGCTCCACTCGCTGTTTTTGTGAAATTCAAGAAATAATATATATATTTTTTAAATTGTATTTTATTTATTGATGTTTGAGAGGGAGAGAGACAGAGAGACGTGGAGGTGAGAGAGACACATCTATTGGCTGCCTCTCCCACACGCAACCCGACCGGGACCAGGAACTGAACCCCCGACCCTTCCTTGCCTGGACCGGCGCGCTGACCATTGAGCCACCGGCCAGGGCGCCCCCCTCTTGCCCTGTCTTTACCCTCAACTTGATTCTTCCCAAATGCAAAATTACCCACAGTTCCGGGAGCACACGTTACTTTATAAGAGTGGAACCTGGACCTGGTGCATTCTCTCCGCCCGCCGCCATTCAACCTGTTGCCGAGCTTGTGGGGACCCTGTTTTTCATGGTACAGCCATCTCCATCACCCCTACCCACAGGGACACAGCCTCCCTCCCCTCCCCAGCCCCCCGTTGCGGATGGGGACAGGGTGGGGGGCTCCAACGCACATGGTCAGTCTATTGCCTGGCGTCCCCAAGTCCCGCCGTTTTAGGCTTTGCCACGGCCAACGAAATTCCTGTTGAGCCTGGTCCAACAGCACTGGGGTTCTGTGGGACTGGGGTGCCCCCTGCTGCCTTCCACGTTCTCTTCCCCGCTTTTGCTCGATGTCACTCGAGAAACCGAGCCAATGGGAGTTCAGCAGGCAAGCTGTCATCCCTCGGCTAGGGGGGGACTCTGACTTCCTATTGGCGCACAGTTCCTGACAAGGTAATACATAGTCTCCTAGACGGGGAGTTTCTGGGAGGCCAGGACATAGCTCCCTGGCTCACGAGCGCCCAGGTCCACCAGACCTGGGACTCGGGCGTCTCCAGATATCGGAGAGGGGAGCCTGGTCACCACTTCACCCTGGGGAGAAGGTGAGTATTTCAACCTTCTTGCTCCCATGCCTTGTCACAGATTCCATTTTACTTGAAGGTAATTGCCATCACCTGCATGAACACGCATCGGGTAGAAAAACCCATCCCAGAGCCCGGGCATTTTCACAGATAACTCATCCGAAGGCCATCCAGGCACTGACGGTTGGTTTTTCCTGCATCACTTGTCAGGAAAGCCTCCTACGGTGTCAGCGCTAAGACGTGATGCCCGTCACTCACAGGTCTGACGGTGACGCCTGGCTTCTCCACTCTGTATTTCCTTTTTTTTTTTTTTTGCAAGAGGCGCTCTAGAACTTAACCTGGTCCGTGGCAGGGCTTCACACTCACTGCGTATCTGAACTCTACGTACTGTGCATTTCCTCACGCTGCTTAAGATGCGGAGGGCACAGTAGCTCACTGGTGTCTTGACTGGGGATTCTAACACCTAGAGGTAAAAGGGATATTCGGGTTGATGATAAAATGCATGATGTTGATTCTGAGTGGTTTTTACATCGGTTTTTTTCTCTCCAGCTGAATTCATGAGGGTTACCTTGGTAAACAAAATTGGATAGGCTGAAGGGGGTGTCGTTCCATAATTGCATCCCCTGGATGTTGTCTTGTGGGATTCTGGTTGTTTTTCATGGAATGATTTTTTTTTTTTAAACTTAAGCTGAGTGGTCTCTGTCTTGAGAAACTAGAAAAGGAAGAAATGCATGTGTTCAATGTGTTAGAACTGGAAAGCCTTCCCCTCGAGCATCTTATCTACCTTCCCTGCCAGCCCTGGAGTCTATGTTTCATTTCTAGGATCCAATAAGCCTAGAATCCTGTGCCTAAAGGCATCGTCTGAATGACACCCCTGCAGATTTGCCATGTTTGTGTGTTGTGCCCTGTCCCCGGAACTCCTGACGTGCATTCCCAGTTTCTTGCTGTTGGGGAAAAAAAAAATCTCAGGATATTTGGAATTTGCAAAAGCCCCAACAGGTTGCTCGGGTTTTATTTTATTATTATTATTTGAGGGAGAGAGAGAGGAACATGGGTTGTCGGCCCCCCCCTCCCTAGTTATGCATTCACTGGCTGCCTCTGGTACGTGCCCTGACTGGAGAGCTGCTCTGCAGCCCTGACGTAGGGGAATGACGCTCTGCCCAACTGAGCCACCCGGCCATCTTGTTTGTGCTGCTTGGAAAGGGCCCTCTTTCTGCCCAGATACCATGAGGCGTATGCTCACCCCTTAGGAGCTGCACCCCTGCGCCGGACACAGACGTCACCCCGGGATGAAACCCCATGTGGGTGCATGGGCCCCAGAGGGCGTGCCCCCAGATCAGCTGACCCCACCACCACTTGTTGTTAACAGGCCTTTTCTTATAAAAAAAAATATAAATAAATAATAAAAAATGGCCCTTTTGCCCAGCCCGTGGTGAGAGCGCCGACCTCTGAGCCAGGAGGTCATGGTTTGATTCCCAGTGGGGCACATGCTGGGGTTGGGGGCTCAGTCCCCAGTGGGGGGCCCACAGGAGGCAGCTGATCCGTGATGTTCTCTCACCAATGACGTTTCTCTCTCTCTCTCTCTCTCTCTCTCCCCTCCCTCAATCCCTCCCTCCTTCTCCCTTCCTCTCTGACGTCAGTAAAAATACATTAAAAAAAAATGACCCTTTAAGGAAACCCTCAATGTACACTGCAATTAAGCAAGTGTCGGATTCTAACCTAATCCACTTGGGCTCTGCGTTCCCCTCCCGTCGAAATGAATTGCAGATTCCCTGGAGCCCTGGGTGTTGGTACTTTCTGGAGAGCAGAGGCAATGCGGACATTGGGGGGCGGGGGGCGGGGGGGGGCGCTGTTGAGGAGGAAGCAAGGACGTGGCTCTCCTTGGCCCTAGAGGAGGAGAGTCATCGGCTGCCATAATGGCTTCCCTTTTTCTCTCTCTGTTCCTAAAAGGGGGGGCCCAGTGGTTATTACGGAGGGGGGGGCACTCCATAGGCTCAGGAAACCAGGGAGACTGCGCCCCTGGACCCCGCAGGACACCTGCTACGTAAGACCACTCCACCAAGACCTAAGCTATAGGCACACCCCAGGGAGGCAGAGTGAAAGGAGGAGACGAGGGAAGAACAGGACAGAACTCCAGGAAAAGAGAACCAGACATGATGGAGACGTGTCATTTGCCGGGGGGGAGGGGGGCGGCGTTCAAAACACCGGTCACCAGGACGTTCCCAGAATCGGGGAGAACGTAACCCAAGGGACAGGAGACGTAGAGGTGGAGAGAGACAATATTAAAAAAAAAGCAGCCCGTTAGAAGGATTCCACGGTAGGTGAGACGAAGCAGAGGAGCGAGCCAGAAATGACCAAAGGTAGCAGGTCACACCCAATCAGAACAACAAAAAGGAGAAGAAGGAAAAAAAAAAATCCAAAAAAAAAAAATGAGGCTAATTTAAGGGACCTCGGGGACCTCCACAGACATAACAGCATTCACAGCCCCCGGGGTCGCAGAATGGGGAGAGCAAGGGATTGAGAGCCCCACTTGAAAAAAAAAAAATAATAATAATAATGACTGACAACTTCCCTCACCTGGTGAAGGAAAGGTGCCCAACAGGAATTCCCAAACAAGGGGAACCCAAGAGGCCCCCACCAGCACGCACCCCAATGGGGACGCCAAAGGTCCAGGACGGGCAGCGAGAGAAAAGGGGGCTCATTTCTCAAGAGCAACTTTGTAGCCAGAAGATGGGGGGTGGGGGGGGTGGGAGAGGGTGGGGGGGGTGGCAAGAAATAGTCAAAGCGACGAAAAGCAAGACCACTCCACCCAGCAAGGCTGTCATTCAGGAAAAAGGAGAAAAAGCGATTGCAGGAAAGGTTAAACAGCTTCTGTGAGGGGGAAAGAAAAATGATCAAAATACCTCCATCCCTATCCATCATCAATTTAAAAATGTGAATGGATTCAACGCCGCAATCCGAAGACCCGGGGAGGGAGGGTGCAGGCGCAGGGGGGGTGTGTGTGTGTGTGAACGGATAAGAAAACAAGACCCAGACACAAGATGTCTGCCCAGGAGATCCTCACTTCAGTTGGAGAGCCACGCCGACTCCACGCAAGGGGATGGAAAACGACATTTCATGCAAATTGGGAGAAAAAGGAGGAGGAAGAAGAAGAAGAAGAAGAAGAAGAAGAAGCTGGGGTAGCAGTACTTTGGCCAGACAAAACAGACTTTACAACAAAGGCTGTACCCAGAGCCGGAGAAGGACCCAGCCACTGTGGTTCTGGGTGTTTATTTGAGGAACATTAATTCTCAAAAAAGAGAGAGAGAGAGGGGGGGGGGGGGCACATGCATCCCCATGTTCACGGCGGCATCACGTACGCGAGCCAAGATGTGAGAGCCTCCTGGAAGAAGACGGTGGAATACTACTCGGCCATTAAAAAAAAGGGAAAAAGAATGAAATCTCCCCGTCTGGGGACAGGACAGGACTTACGCTGAGGGACATAAGTCAGCGCGAGGAAGACAAACACTGCGTGATTTCACTCACATGCGGAATCTAGAAAAACCCCAAATCAAGGAACCAACAAAACAGGGGGAAAAAGGGAAAAAAAAGAAAGAAAAAAAGAAAACCAACCTCCTAGATACAGAGAAATGGCTGCCAGACGGCAGGGGAGGTTTTGGGGGGCGGGGGGGGGTGGGGACTGGGTGCAGGGGTGAAGGGGGTACCATAAGGGGTTGATTGTCCATGACAGATGCCCGGTTATGAGACAGCCACGGGGATGGAGGGGGGCGGGCCGCTGCGGGCAAAGCCCGTCATCGCGCGTAAGAGCTCGCCAGAGGTGTCCCACGTACCCCGGGGCGGTCACGTCTCAAGTTACATAAATGTTGAATCACTGGGTTGGACACCTGGAAGGGAGGTGCTGTGGTAGCTCACTTGTGGGAAAGCAGCGCTGTAAATATATATATATATTTAAAAAAAAATAGAAACCCCTGTGCCAGCCACGGAGCCCCCCTCCCCGCCCCCCCGAAGACGACGGCTGTGGGAACAGGAAAGAAAAGCCAAGGAAACTTCGGCGGGCCGAGGATCCCATCCCCAAAGCAGGCCACGCGGGGCCCTGCGCCCGCCCCTGCGCCCCGCGGCCCGCGGCGCCTTTGGTGAGGGTCTGGCGTCCTCTGGCGGCGCCTCCGCAGCCGAGGAAGGTTCGTCGGCGCCGCGGACCCACCGCGCGCGGGGTGCCACTTGGAGAGGTGAGAACGCGCGCGAGGGCGCCGGGCGCGGGGACATCTGCAGCGCGCGGCCCGGGGCGCGGAGCGGAGCCGCAGGGTGACGGCGGGAGCGTGAGGCGCCCCAGAGCCTCGGCCGGGGACCCGCTCGGCCCGGGAGCACCGGGGCAAGTTGGCGCGGGCAGCATGGGGCGGTGACGCCGCACCGGCCTTCCGCACCTGCCGGCCAGGCGACAGAGCGCGGGCAGAAGAGGATGAGGAGGCGCCGTAGCCGACGGCGCGCATCCCGGGGGTCGGCGCGCAGGGTAAGCCCCGGGCTCTCAGGGTAAGGATCGCTTCAGCTCGCGCCCCTGTCCTCGGAGCGCAGGAGCCGGGGACCCTGCAGGGTCCGCGACGGGAGCTGGAGAGCAGGCGGCCGGGAGCGCAAACTTTCCCCCCTCACCCCCCGCCTCCGGCGGCTGCGGGAGGGCAGGGGCGCACGGGGCGGCGCAGCCCTGCCAGACGGGGCACCTGGGCGCAGCGCCAACCCCCGCCCGCAGCTAGGAACTGGGGCGCGGGGAACCCCGCCACTGCCGTGACGGCATCGCCCACCTGGAGAGCCCCGCCAGCCGTGGGGCTAAGAGGCGCGCCGGGTACCCCAGCGGCTGGCGGGGTGTCGCGTGCGGGCTGCCTGCTGGAGGCCGAGGGACTCAGAGCCTCCGCTGCACCGCGCGCTCCTCGCCAAGGAGAGAGGCGCTGCCTGGCGCGGCGCTCGGCTTAGCTCGGCTCGGCTCGGCTCGGCTCGGCTCGGCTCGGACCCTCGGACCCGGGACCGGAGCAGGAAAGGTGTAGGAGAGACCGAACGAGGCGGGGAGGTCCAGGGAGCCGGAGGCGCGCCGCTGCGCACCGGGCGGGAGGCCGGGTGGCCGAGGCTGCGGCTCCGCAGTGGTGCCCCGCTTTCCCCGCGAGCCCCCGAGACGGTGCGGGACTGGGAGAGCGCAGCCTTTTTCTTGGGGGGCTCTGGGCTGAGGGGCAGCGCGAGGCGCCTCCCGGGATTGCCCACACACAGCGCCGCGTGCTCGCTGTGGGGACTCCAGCCCGGGTCAGGCGACAACCCCCGCCATCCCCCCCCCGCGCCCCCGCGCCCCCGCGCGCCCACCGCCTGGAACCCGGGCGCCCTGCCCTTCTGGGCACCAGGGCCTTCGCTTGTGTCTGAGGTCCAAGAACCTGTTGTGTGGTTCTCGGATCCAGAGTTGGCCTGGGGGCTCCTTGGGGAACGTGCGCCCTTGGAACACGAGGGCGCCTGTGCGCGCGCCCCCTGGCCCTGTGCGCAGAGGCTGGGAAACGGGCGCCTCCTGCGCTCGGTTCTGACTTGCAGGGACCGAGGGACCGCGCCTGCCTGGATTTCGGTGTGACAGCCCAACACAGACCCCAGAGAGAGAGAGCCCCCCCCCCCCCCATTACACAGGTGTGCCGTGAAGTCGTTTCGTCCCTGGGGAGCGACGGACAGAGGGGCCGGCCTCCCCGGCCCTGGAAGACTGGTTTCTTACATGTGCCTCTTCTTTTTCTCCTTCTCCTTCTCCCTCTTTCCACAGACTTTCTCTCCGCACCTGGCCGCCCCAGGAGTGGTCTGCCGGCGTGGATTCCAGAAAGGTAAACACCACCCCCCTGTGGCCGGCCCAGCGCTGAGGCTAAGCGAGGACCGAGAAGGGGGTTGGGGGGGGGGGGGCGCGGTGGGTGGTAACACGCTCAAAAGGCAAAGCCCCGGAGACACGCGGACACGAGGAAACAGACGAGGGGGAAGCCAGCGGGCATTTTGTCTTCATGCCCGACGTGAGCCTGCGCTCGAGGGAGGGCGGCCGGGCGCTCTCAGGGCCAATCGGGTGGGCGAGGGGCACGGGAGCAGGAGACGGCGGGCGCTCACACGGTGTCCTCCCCGTGTCCTTCCAGCGTGAGTGTGCGGTGGCAGCCGCGGCCCTCCATCTTGCAGGATGGTTCTGAAACTGCCCATCCTCAAGGCCCTCCTGGTCCTCTACCTGATCCTCAACCTGGACTTTCGCCGCAGGTGAGTGGTCCTCTCCGCTCCCCGCTCCGTGGCCCTGGGGGCCCAGGGGCGTCTCTTCGCCACCCTCACCGCCCGCACCCTTGGGGTTTGCAGTAAACACGCAGAAGCCTCCTTTGCCCGCGGCCCACCCCGGCTGCCCACCACTGTGTCCCCCCCCCCACAGCCCCCCGCGTTCCCGGCGGAACATGTGTGTGGACGTGAAAACACACCCGACACGCATGTCTCCCCGTCCATACGTGGGGTCGTTAGGTTGTCTGCTGGCAGGCGTGCGGCGCCGTGTCAGAGCCAAGGGACACGCACACACATGCGTTTCGTGTTTGAGATCCGGGGGGGTGGGGGGTGGGGAGTGGACGGCTGTGCATCTGGCGTTCTGCAGCGAGGGAGGCAGCTGTTAGGGCCCTGGCAGAGCGGGGAAGGAAGTAATGGGCCCAGGGCCGCAGCCATTAGCAGCAACAAATGCTTTCTTTCTCATCCAATTTGGTGGCTTCCTGAGGTCATCTGTGCCATGGGGAGGGGGTAGCTGTTCCTTTCTGGAAGCTTCCACGGAACGGTGGTACATTGCCCTTCCATTTCCGAGAGAGAGAGAGAGAGAGAGAGAGAGAGAGAGAGAGAGAGAACCGGGGGGGTTCGAGGTGCTCCGTTTGCTTTAGGCAGAGAGGTCAGAGCACCGGCCCGTTCTGAAACAATACCTCCTGTGTGCGCACGCACATGCACACACACACACACACACACACAGAGACACGGGAGCTGCAGGCGAGTGTGTCAGCAGCGGGGGAGGGGGGGAAGGGCCTTAATCCCACCACAAGCCTCCTTCCCATGCCGGTGTGTCTTCCTCCCCGCTCGCCTCTCTGCGTATTTTTAATGCATATTTATGTATGCGACAGGGATCCTACTTCACCTTCCATTTGGAGCGATGCTTCTCTTCCGCGCCTGACGCTTTGTTATTGCAAACCCCTTGAAATATGTGATTTACACACGGGCGGCTGCGATGAGAGGCCGCGACTGCTCGCTCATCTCTCATTCAGTTTCCCGTCCCGGCCCTCATCCATTTCCCCACGATGAACACCCGGCGCCCCGGAGGTCATGCCTATTAGAAAGCAGCCCTCTGCGCCTCGTGCACGCCGCATCCTGTTTTGTCCCCGTTTCCGAGGGCAGAGGGGCACCCAGCAAAGCAGGGAGCCGGGTTTCACGCACCTGCCCCGAGGCGGGGGGCGGGGGGATGTTTCTCAGCGCCCCCCCCCCCAAAAGAGACATCCTGACCTCTGGGCGCAAAAGTCCCTGGAGAGTTCTTATCTTTGATGGCTCTCGCTGGCTTCTTACTCGAAAGGCAAGGCGCTTAAGGATAATTCCGTTGCCTTGGCCGTTGACCCATGAACCAGGAGGTCAGGGTGCGATTCCTGGTCAGGGCCCAGGCCCTGGTTGTGGGCTCCATCCCCAGCAGGGGGCGTGCAGGAGGCAGCCGGTCCATGATTCTCATCACTGATGTGTGTGTGTGTCTCTCTCTCCCTCTCCCTTCCTCTCTGAAATCAATCAATCAATCATCATCATCATAAAAGAATAACGTGGTAGCCCTGGGCAGCATTACAACGTTGGCCTGAGCACCAAAGGGTCTCGGGTTCGATTCCCAGTGAAGGGGCACGTCCCTGGGTTGCAGGTTCATTCCCAGCCCTCGTCAGGGTACCTGTGGGAGGCAACAGTCAACACCTTTCTCTCTCTCACATCGAAGTTTCTCTCTCTCCTTCCCTCTTTCTAAAAAAAAATCAATGGGAAAATATCCCCAGGTGAGGGTTAACCAAAAAAACACAGAGACACACGCACGGGGTACGAGGCAGCACAGTACCACAGAGAAGGGACCGAGGGCGGGGAGCAGGAAGGCAGGGAAGCCCTATTGGATAGCTGTGGCACCGTGCATCTCAGAACCGAAAGGCGGACCCCACGACCGATGAGACCCAGGAGCCCTTCATTCCCAGTCTTCACCGCAACACTGGGCGACGTCTGTCTCGGGAGCCCTGGCGAGGGTTTGGGGGTGGCGCTCAGGGGTCCTGTGGAGAGCGGGCGACCACGGCCGCTGGGACCCCGGCTGGGACACTGGCCGAGGCATCAAAAGAATTACTTGACCCACCTGCCCCTCGGCTCCCAGCCTCCACCTGGGGTTCATAACAGGTTCCCCGGCACAGGCAGGGGAAAGGGTGCATGGCCACAGGCAGAGGAAACAATGAATCAAGGCCTGGGAGGGAGGGGGGGCCCTTGGGGGAGTGTCGCTAGACCTGGGGGTGAGGAAAGGGGAGGCTGATCAGAGGAACAATCTGAGGGACAATGAGGAAGGGGGAAGGGTCAGGAGGTCATGAAGGGTAGGCCACACTCCCTTGTATTCAAGAGCAGCTGTGGGTCAACAAAGGAATGGCCATTGAATGGTTTGTTGGTTGTTTGTTTTTAATCCTCACCTGAGGGTATTTTCCCCTTAATTTCCAGAGAGTGTGTGTGTGTGTGTGTGGGAGAGAGAGAGAGAGAGAGAGAGAGAGAGAGAGAGAGAGAGAGAGAGAGAGAGAGAAAGTGAGACACATCGATTGGCTGCCTCCTGCACATGCCCCAACTCCCTGCAACAGAGGTACGTGCCCCTGACTGGGGAACCGAACCTGGGGCCCTTCGGGGCCACAGGCCGGCGCTCTACCCACGGAGCCACACCGGCCAGGCCTCTCTTACATAACGCGGCTTAACACGGCGAGCTCAAGAGGTGCGTCACGGAAATTCTGAGGACGGAGCTCAAAAACCGTGGTGCCCTTTCGAGGTGCTCCTTTAATGAGTTTAAAGTAACAAACGAGTCACCAGGAGATGCATTTCTCAGAAGTAATTAAATGCTGGGGGAGAGGAGAGAGGCAACCAGAAAAGAAATGCCACTTAGGGGAGACGGATCAGCTGCCACTTACAGCCAATCCGAAGTGAGCGTGCGTGAACCCGGGCCGACATGGCCATTATTGATCCCAGTTGTGTAAATCAAACGTGGCTGTCCGCGGAGGCAGAGGGGGCACCGCCCGCCAAGAAACGCGTCCCTAATCGTGTCCAGGGCTCCGTTCCTGGCAGGACGAGACTCAAAAGGTGGTTTTCCTTTTTTTTCCTCCCCCTCCCCCCCCCCCCGGAAGGAGGACGCGGCTGCTGAACGTGCCCCCTTTAAAAACACTGCAATAAGCCCTGGCCGGCGTGGCTCAGTGGTGAGCACGCCGGCTCTCACTCCCAAAGGTCGTGGGGTTGGATTCCTGGTTGAGGGCACGTGCCTCAGGTGCAGGTTCGGTCCCTGGCCCTGGGCAGGGGGGTGAGGGGGGGTCATGTGACCAGGGAGGGGCCTTCCTCTCCATGGCTATGACACGGTGCTGGTATTTTTTTGTTAATCCTCATCCGAGGATATTTTTCCATTGATTTTTTTTTTTTTTTTAGAGAGAGAGTGGAAGGGAAGTGGGGGGGGAGAGAGAGAGAGAGAGACAGAGAGAGAGACATCCATTGACTGCCTCCCGAACTCACCTTGACTGGGGCGGGAATGACTCGGCCACTAGGTAGGTGCCCTTGACCAGAATCGAACCCGGGACCCTTCAGTCCGTGGGTCAACGCGCTAATCTACTGAGCCAAACTGGCTAGGGCTCCTTTTCTTTTTAATTTATTGATCTGAGAGAGAGAAACATCGATTTGTTTTTCCGCTTAGGGGGTGATTCCTCTATGTGCCCCAACTGGGAATCAAAACGGGTACCACTTGGCTCATGGGTCCCCCCCTCAAGTCACAGAGGAAAAAGCCGCGTCGGCCGGCCCCGTACTAACGGGGCTGAATTTCAGCTTCTTCGAGCTCCACAAATGCATCTTAATGGGGATGTGGACACCAGACCCAAAGAACTGTGTGCCTTCTCGATCGGAAGGGGACTGATCCGTTTAGCCGCGGGAGACGACAGGGACCCATTTCCAGGAACAGGGAGGAGCGGGCACACATCAGTTCCGCCCAGCACCCGTCCCGGGCGCTTGCTCTCAGCTCTGGGCCAATGCTCCCGAGAGAAAGTAGAGCAAGCAGAGCCGGGACCCTGCAGCCAGCCCTTCAGGGAGGTGCCAGGACTCAGCTGCTCTCCCAGCTGCCAAGGGCAGGCGCTGACTCCTTGGGACCCACAGCTGGGAAAGTTCCTTTCACATTTCTGGTCATCCTCACCTGAGGACGCTTTTCAGAGAGAGGGGAGGGGAGGGAGGGGCAGAGAGAGAGAGCGAGAGAAACATGGATGTGAGAGAGACACGGCCATTGGTTGCCTCCTGCACGTGCCCCGACCGGAGCAGGGGATGGAGCCTGCCACCCAGGTGAATGCCCACGATCAGAATAGAACCCAGGGCCCTTCAGTCTGAGGTTTGCTCTGTGCCAACCGCTGACGTCAGAGAGGGAGGGAGAGGGAGAGAGAGAGAGAGAGAAACATCCATGATGAGAGAGAATCATGGACCAGCTGCCTCCTGCACGCCCCGCACTGGGGATCCAGCCCGCCACCCGGGGCCTGTGCCCTGACGGGGAATGGAGCCGTGACCTCCTGGTTCCTAGGTCGAGGCTCAACCACGGAGCCCTGCCGGCCGGGCAGTAAAAATAGGTTTTGAAAAAGAAGAAGAAAGAAATCATGTGTCTCTTTCCACAGCTTTCTAGAGGCCCCCAACTCCGATCTCGAGGACACCACCATCTACACCCGCATCTTGGACGGGCTCCTGAAGGGCTATGACAACAGGCTGCGGCCCGGCTTCGGAGGTGAGTGGCTCAGGGGGGCGTGGCCCGACACTCCGGCGCTCGGCCCAGGAGAAGCAGACTCTCCCTCCGTCCCCAGATCTTTCTTTCTTTTTCTTTTAATTTAAAAAAAATATATTTTTTACTGATGTCAGAGAAGGGAAGGGCGAGGGCGAGAGAGAGAGAGAGAGAGAGAGAGAGAGAGAGAGAGAGAGAGAGAGAGGGAGAGAGAGAGGGGGAGAGAGAGAGAGAGAGAGAGAGAGAGAGAGAGAGAGAGAGAGAGAGAAACATCCACGATGAGAGAGAATCATGGATCGGCTGCCTCCCGCACGCCCCCTCCTGGAGATGGAGCTCGCACCCCGGGCCTGTGCCCTGACAGCGAATGGAACCCTGACCTCCCAGTTCCGAGGGCGACACTCAGCCACAGGGCCACGCCAGCCGGGAGGTGATGGGTGCCGCGTCTCACCTCCTAGTGGGAGCCGCGTGGCTTCACTGGGTGGTGATCAAGCCTCCCAATGGAGCAAGCACATTAGAAATCTCCCCTGGTTTCCCAGGGTGACCGTAGCCTCTCGCCCAGGGGTTCCCAGTGCCGGGCACACCCCATGGGGGGGGGGCAGTTTGAGTTTTAAGGGGGGCAATTCGAGAAGGGAATGTTTGGCATGTCTTACGGTTCTGGGGGCCCCGTGGACAGTCTAAACATATATACGGCGACATATTGGTGCATTTCCGTTCTCTGTTATATGCTTTGAAAGCTTATCTGCTATTTTCCATATCCCTTCACATTATGATTATTTTTTAACCGTTCCTTAGTGATTTCTTCCTCAGTACGTCCACTGTCCTTTCGTCCTTTTTGTTTCTCTCTCTCTCTCATGGACGCCATGTTCTTGGGAAGCTTGTGTGTAGACCACATTCACGGCCTTTGAGGCTTCCTGCACACGAATAGGGGTTCGCTTTTTGAACAATGAGAATTCTATGTCACGGGGGGGGTGGGGTGGGGGGGGGGAGAGGCACCAGGATGTCAGAGACGCTCAGGGGGGCATGGCCAGAACGAGGCGGGAAGCACCGGGCTAGAGGGAGGACTGACTGACTACATGGTGACGGGACTCGGGAACCTGTCCGTTTCAGGGGGCCCCACCGTGGTGGAGACGGACATCTACGTGACCAGCATCGGCCCGGTGTCCGACACGGAGATGGTAGGTGTGGGTTAGGTCCCCCCCCCACCCCCCACCCAGGTCCCAGGGGAGAAGCACAAAGGCCTGGGGAGGGGCTCCCCGAGCCGTGACCTCACCTGTCTCCTCCCTCCCGCCGCCGCCACAGGAATACACCATAGACATCTTCTTCCGCCAAAGCTGGAAGGACGAGCGGCTGAAGTTCAAGGGGCCCGTGCGCCGCCTGTCACTCAACAACCTGCTGGCCAGCAAGATCTGGACCCCGGACACGTACTTTCACAACAGCAAGAAGTCCATCGCGCACAACATGACCACGCCCAACAAGCTGCTGCGGCTGGAGGACGACGGGACGCTGCTCTACACCATGCGGTGAGCCCACCCTGCGGGGGCACCCCGGGGGGGGTGCAGGGGGGCGGCGCCAGGGTGGAGCGTGCAGAGTCCTCCTGGGGAGGGCCAGCTCGGGGAGGGGGGTGGGGGATCGCAAGGAGCACAGCCGCAGGTGCAGGAGGCGTGATCATGGGGGGGGGGGCTATCAGGGTCCGCACAGGATGGGGGTGGAGACATCACAGGGGAGGGACATGGGGTGCAGCGTGGGGTGGGCAGAGGGCCAGGGCACAGGGCAGTGGGGGGCAAGGAGGGGCAGGGTCACCTTAGAGCAGTGGTTCCCAGCCTTGTTCTGGCCACGCCCCACCTAAGCATCTCTAACATCCTGGTGCCCCGCCCCCCATGACATAGAATTCTTATTACTCAAAAAGTGAACTCCCGTTCACGTGGAGGAAGCCTAAGAGGCCATGAACTTGGTCTACACGAGCTTCCCAAGAACATGGCATCCATGAGAGAGAAAAACAAAAGAACAAAAGGACAGTGGACGTACTGAGGAAGAAATCACTAAGGAATTGTTAAGAAAAATAAAAGCAATATGAAGTGATATGAAAAATAGCAAAGTTTAAAAACGTAATACAGAACTGATGTGCATAAATATGTCACTGTATGTATATGTTTATAGACCGCATATGAGGCCCCTAGAACCATAAGAAATGCAAAACATTCACTGTGAATGACTCATTCTCAAACTGCCCTTCTGTGGGCGTGTGCCCCACGTTGGGAACCACTGGGCGAGAGGGAACCTCAGCTATGCAGTCTCCGGGGCCTCTCTTTGCAGGGCTGGGGCGGGAGGAGGGGCAGAACCCAGAGGCGTGAATTCGGTCCCTCCAGGGACGGAATGATGGCCGCCGTGGCCTGCCTGGCTGATCTTGTGGGGTTTTTATTCAGGGGGGTAGAATATTTGGTGGTGGACACGGGGCTTTAGCTGGGACTTCAGCACCACGGACAGAGACACGGGGTGCTATTCCTCGAATGGCCACAGGAGGGCAGCAGAGGATCGTTTTTTTGCGCAGTAACGCGCTGACAGCGTCCTTTGAAGTCTCGTGTAAGAAGCACACAGGTCCGCAGACGTGTGCAGCATAATCAGTCCCTTACGTGAAGGAAAGGGCATATAGGTTCTGCATGTAGGATCTGAAGTAAATTATCCGTATGCCACCAGAAGTTTGTAACGAGGCACTGGTAGTGTATGAGTATATACGCACCTAAGCAGCTACGCCTTTCCCTGTGTTTGTTGCCAGACACTCACACACCAGTGTCTAGTTAAAAAGAGCACCAACAGCCCTGGCCTGTGTGGCTCAGTGGATAGAGCATCGGCCCGCAGATCAAAGGGTCCCAGGTTCGATTCCGGTTAAGGCCACGTATCTCAGTTGCAGGCTCCTCCTCCCTGGCCCATGCCCTGGTTGGGGCACATGCAGGAGGCAACCAATGGATGTGTGTTCTCTCACATCGATATTTCTCTCAGTCTTTCCCTCTCTCTTCCATTCTCTCTAAATCCATGGGAAAAATATCCTCAGATGAATATATATTATATATATATATATAATAAAAGGAATGACATAGCATGTTATCTTCAAAATAAACACACGGCACCAACAGACATATCAGGCAGGGTGGCCGGGTCACCGTTACAGGGCACCTCTGCCCAGCCGTCCCCCGGGCCTCCTTTGCAGGGCTGGGCAGGGGAGAGGTGCACAGCCCAGCCTGGCCATTTTGTGAGGTTTTCTAGCTAGAATTTTCGGTAAGGATCGCATGGCAGACAGTTTCACTTCCAGTGCCCTGAAAAGCCCGGGCAGTAGAGGGCGACCACGTGCTTCAGGAGACATGCCCAGTAGAGGGAGACCTTTTCTCAGAGGAGCAGGTGAGCTGGCAGGTGCGGACAAGATGCCCCTTTCCTCCACACCCTCCAAAGGGGCAGCTGTGGGGTCAGTGCCCGTGAGCGTCCTGAGATGCTGGGAGGGAGGGAAGTCCCTCTAGCAGAGACAATGAGATAGGCAAGCATTTGTCCTCCAGTCGGACTTGGCTCCACCTGGTTTGGAAGCAGGGCCAGGGATTTCCGCCTGGAAACTCAGCACCGCGGACAGAGACACAGTGTGTTATTCCTCAAAATGGCCACAGGATGGCAGCAAAGGATCACGTTTGCACAGGAATGGCCAGAGCGCGTCCTTTTGAGTTCTAGCGTGATAAGAAGGTAGTTCCACATAGGTGTACACCATAATCAGTAACGTGCTTGGAGGACATTGTACATATGTTCTACACGTTTTATTCCTGGGCCGTATTTGAAACACATTATCTATATGTAACTAGACGTTTTTTAACTAGGAGCTAGAACGTTTGTGAGTATATACACACAGGTCTGAGCATCTATATCTTTATCTGTATATTTTATCTCCATACATGCGCTCGCCAGTGTCTGGGTAAATATGGCACCGACAGATATATTCGCTAAATCTCGCTTTCTTCTTTGTGTGTGTTTTTTGTTGTTGTTGTTGATCCTCACCCGAGGATATTTTTGCATTGATTTTTAAAGAAAATGCAAGAGGGAGGAAGAGACAGAGAGAGAACATCGATGTGAGAGAAACACATCGATTGGTTGCCTCCTACAGGAGCCCTGACCAGGGTCAGGGCCAGGGAGGAGCCTGCCACCTAGGTACATGCCCTTGACCGGAACCGAACCCGGGACCCTTTTGCTCCACAGACTGATGCTCTATCCACTGAGCCAAACCGGCTAGGGATGGCCCTTCTTTTTAAAAACCTTTTTAAAATTGATTTCAGAGAGGAACGGCAAGGGAGAGAGAGATAGAAACATTAATGATGAGAGAGAACCATTGATCGGCTGCTTCCTGCACGCCCCCCTCCCCTCCCCCATACAAGCCCATAACCCAGGCATGTGCCCTTGATCAGAATCAAACCCGGAACCCTTCAGTCTGCAGGCCGACGCTCTATCCACGGAACCAATCCAGCTAGGGCTTTGTTTTCCTGTTTGTTTTTTGTTTTTTAAATTTATTCCAATGCAGTATATATGTTTCTCAATGCGAAAGCTGGCAATAGTGCCGTTATTCCGAATGGCCACTAGATGGCAGCAGAGGATCGTTTATGCGCAGGAGTCAGCTGACTGCAGGTGTCAGGCAGCGTCAGTAACTCACTTGAAGGGATTTGTCTACGTGTTTGGGCAACATTTGAAGCGAGTCACCCACACGCGACTGGAAGTGTGTAACCGGGTCCTAGTATGTGTATGGGAGCATGTACCCATATAAGCATCTACATCTTTATCTTTATTTATTGGCAGACATTCACACACGAGTTACAAAGGTCCCCAACAGACATTATCAGGCAGAGTGGCCAGGTCACCTTAGAGGGAATCTGCCCAGCGGTCCCCCGGCCTCCTTTGCAGGGCTGGGGGGAGGCGGGGAGGTGCAGACCCCCCCTTTCCTCCACGCCCTCCAAAGGGGCAGCTGTGGGGTCAGTGCCCGTGAGCGTCCTGAGATCTGGGTGACAGGGAAGTCCCTCTACCAGAGACCATGAGACATGCAAGCATTTGCCCTCCAGTCGGACGTTACAGAGCCAGGGTTTTCACTCGATCCCCAGTAGGGGGCGTGCAGGAGGCCGGCGACCCGTGATCCTCTCTCATCACGGGTGTTTCCGTCTCTCCCTTCCTCTCTGAAATCAATAAAAACGTATTGAAAGGTAGCCATGAACGTCCCGGGCGAAACGCGTCCGGGCAGCGGGGTTGCCGTTGCTCCCCCGATAGCCCTCGCCGCCGCGTCACGCGCCGTCTCTCTCTTCTGTTGCAGCCTCACCATCTCTGCCGACTGCCCCATGCAGCTGCATAACTTCCCCATGGACGCCCACACGTGCCCCCTGACCTTTGGCAGCTGTAAGTCGCTTGTTTGTTTGCTCCTTGTTACGTGTGTTTTTACGGATTTCAGGGAGGAAGGGCAAGGGGCAGAGACAAGGGTCCTGAAGGGTTGAGGGATGAGGGCGGACCGAACTGTGGGCCCTGGGCAGGCGGGGCTGGGACGGGCGGTGATAAATGCCCCGGTGGTCCCTCCGCGTCACAGAGCCTCCTGCCTGGCTCTGCGGAGAGATGGTCGGTGGGAGGCCAGGATTAGGGTTCTGGAGCTTTCCGTCAGGATAGGGCCAAGCAGGCCACCTGATTGCCTTACTTACTGTGGCCTCTGACTCTGGGACGGATACCTCATCGCTGACATGGAGAGGGATTGAACGCCTGAGACAAAACCTGCAAGGCGGGCACTTCTTCCCACCTTTCACGTGATGGCGGGGCACCAGCCCTCATGCCCACTAATGCCGTTAAAATGATCCGACCGGTCAGAGGTCACGTAACCCTCACCAACAGTGTGCAAAGCAAGGTGCTGGGGCCCGCCGGCCTGGCTCAGGGGTTGAGCGTCAACCTAGGAACCAGGAGGTCACGGTTCGATTCCCGGTCAGGGCACAGGCCTGGGTTTCGGGATCCATCCGCAGGAGGGGGCGTGCGGGAGGCAGCCGATCCGTGACTCTCTCTCATCACGGATGTTTCTCTCCCTCCCCCCGTCTCCCTTCCTCGCTGAAATCCATACAAATGCCGTTTAAAAGGAAACTAAGCAAGGTGATGGGTTGTGAGTGACAGGCATATGTCACGTCCCGATTTCAAACAAGTTGAATTCAATCACAATCACTGCTTTGGGGTCCTTGTGGCAAAATCAGGGTGATCACTCAGCGGCACCCCCCACTCCCAATGGAGAAGGAGGCCGGGAGGACTCGCCTCCAGCAGGCCGGGCCCACAGGGCACAGGGTCAGCCTCCTCACCCCCAGCACCCCCTGCAGGGCCCCTGCCAGCCAGACACACTCCCAGGTCAGCCCGCTGTTCAGCCACAGAAACTGGGAGAGCACCCCAGGCCCCCCTCCCACGAAACGGATGCTCAGCCTTGCCATCAGGAGAGCAGACAGAGTGGGTGCCACCCCCACAGGCCTGTCCCAGCCCCACGCGCCCCCTCTGTGCCTCCAGCACCCCGAGACTCCCATCTGCTCCGGGTCCCTGCTCCCTCTTGGCCCTGCGCGCCTTCAGTACCACGGACAGCTCCCGGGTGGGGTGGGCAGTGGGGGCATCGGGTGCTGCGCTTGGTGCCCAGACACACATCCTGGTCCCCAGGCACTCCCCGTCCTCCGCGGACCTAGCGGCCCGAGGTCGGATCTTTGGGCCTCACATTTCCCAACCAGCTCATGGCCTCCACGTCCTGTGGGTGCAGGAGGGGGTCCCCCTTACTGCTCCTGGCCAGCCAGGGTCGGACCCACAGCTCCCTGTGGACTGGGAAATGGGATGGGGGGGGGTTAATGGGACGTCTCCCTGCGAATGGGGCCCTCCCAGCTCAGCAGCGGTTCCCTGGGTGTGAGGCAGGCAGCGGGGTGAAACCCTACACACAGGCTTGTTTCCTTCTGTTGTTGCTGTTAATCCTCGCCCGACGGTATTTCCCCGTTGGTTTTTTAGAGAGAGCGGAAGGGAGGGGCAGAGACAGAGAGAGAGAGAGAGAGAGAGAGAGAGAGAGAGAGAGAGAGATGGATGTGAGGACGTGAGAAAGACACACATCGATGGGCCGCCCGCCGTGTGCGCCCTGACTGGGGCCAGGGACCGAGCCTGCAGCTGAGGGGCGTGCCCTTGACTGGTAGTGAGCCCAGGATTCTTGCGTCTGCTGGCCGGCGCTCTATCCACTGAGCCGCACCGGCGAGGGCTCCGGGTGCTGGGGTTTTTTTATTGCTCATGGTCATGCATGTTCTCTCGCACAAAAAGAAAGGAAAAGAGCAGCCCTGGCCGGGTTGCTGAGTGGTTAGAGCATCCACCCGCGGACTGAAGGGCCGTGGGTTTGATTCCCGGTCAAGGGCAGGTACCTCGGTTGCAGGCTCCCCAACCCCAGTAGGAGCTGGTGCAGGAGGCAACCCATCGATGTCTCTCTCTCTCTCTCTCTGTCTCTCCCCCTCCCTTCCACTCTCTCTAAAAAAAGATCAATGGAAAAATATCCTCAGGTGAGGATAAGCAAAAACAAAAAATTAAAAATTAAATTAAAAAATGTTTTTATTGATTTCAGAGGGAGAGAGAGGGAGGAAGGGAGAGGGAGAGAGCAATAGAAACATCCACGATGAGAGAGAAACATCCATCGGCCGCCTCCTGCACGCTCCCTCCTGGGGATCGAGCCTGCGACCCCAGCACGTGCCCCGACCGGGAATCGAACCGTGACCTCCTGGTTCCTAGGTTGACGCTCAGCCCTGAGCCACGCCGGCCGGGCTGGACCGGGACTTCCTACCGTCTCTCTGGCTCCTTCGGAGGGGCCCGGTTTCAAATGACACCCTGCTTATGCCACCCTCCTTGTCCCCCCCTCCGCCCCCCGCAGATGCGTACACCTCCGACGAAGTCACCTACGTCTGGTTCAATAAGGGCAATATCACCGGGCTGGCGGTGGCTGAGGACGCCTCGCGGCTGAACCAGTACTACCTGCAGGGAAACTCGACCAGCTCGACCAACCGCTCCACCAGCGTAGGTGAGCCTGGGCGCCCCGACCGTCAGGGGGCACAGCGGGCGGGGTTGGGGGAGCACGGCCAGGCAGCTCCGACATTAGCCAGGCCCTCCAGGCGCCGTGCCCCGGACGCCTCCCTGGACACTCAGGCTGCAGGGTGTGTCTCCGGACACCTCCTGGCCCCACGAAGCCCAGCGCTGGTGGGCGGGGCCGCGAGGAGTGGCCGGAAGCAGGGCAGGACTCCGCGAGCCTCCTGGCAGCCGAGGAGAAAAGGGTAGCCGGATGGAGGGAGCCCTGAGGGTGGCCTGAGTTCTACTCCCCGGAGAGAGGAGGGGAGGGGGAGTGAGAGAGAAACGTGGACAAGGAGAGAGAATCGTGGATCAGCCGCCTCCTGCCCGGCCCCTGACCAGGGACCGAGCTCACAGCCCAGGTCTGTGCCCTGACTGGGAACCGAACCCTGACCTCCTCCTGGTCCTAGGTCAGCGCTCAACCTCTGAGCCACGCGGGCTGGACCCTGTCTCCTCTGCAAGGGGCAGCGTTGACCCCCGTGGCCTGGCCGCTGTGACAAAGGGCTCGCAGGCACACCCCTCAGCTCGCCCATTGGCGTTTCGACAGCAACCCAAGCCGTGCTACTCCTCGGCCTCAAAAGCCCCAACTCTGCCCACGTGGCCGGCAGACCCCCTCAATCGAGGGGCCCCCTAAATCGGACCCCTTCCCCCTCGTTCAATTCAGCCAGGCTCCGGGGCCACACCCTTTCCTCCCTACAATTCAGCCAAAAACCCCTCGCAACCTCCGATCCGCTCAGCTCTGCCTCTGTGTTTCAAAGCACCTTTCCCACGGCGGGGGGAGGGGGGGCCCCGCAAACCCAGGGGGCCCCAGAGATGCGTCCACACCCTCCCCCAGCCCCGGCTCCTTACCAGTTCACTGTCAGCGCCGCCTCGTTCTCGGGGATGAACGGGAGGTCCCCGCGGGCCTCCCACACGGCCAGGCAGATCCAGAGCAGGCCTGGGGGCATCGCCAAGGAAGTGCCCCACACTCGTGGCAGACGGGGGATGAGGGAGAGGTCCCCAGGGCAGGCCCGGAGCCCACGGGGGCGGGGGTGGTCACCCCGTTCCTTGGAGCCTCCCTGGCCGGGAGACGGGGCGAGACCCCTCCACCCGAAGAGGCCAAACCCTCAGCCCTGCAGGAGCAGTGGCAGCGGCGAGGGGGCGGGCGGAGGGGGCACAGATGGGCTGAGGATTAGAAACGGAAATCCGATTTCCCGGGAAGGCAGCCGCCAGTGCAGGCGCTTCAGAGAGGCGGTCACTGGGTTTATACCATGACCACTGAGACACACGCGGCCCCAGCTGGGGGGCTCAGCGGTTGAGTGGACCTAGGAACCAGGAGGTCAGGGTTCGATTCCTGGTCAGGGCACAGGCCCGGGTTGTGGGCTCGATCCCCAGTGTGGGGCGTGCAGGAGGCAGCCGATCCGTGATTCCCTCTCGTCATGGATGTTTCTCTCTCTCTCCCTCTCCCTTCCTCTCCGAAATCAGCAAATACATATTAAAAAGCAAAATAAAAATCAACAAACTTCTTTAAAAATGTAATTTAAAGCGGAGAAACCCATGGGTTTTCCACCCCTCCGTTGCCCAAACCTTACAGAGAAACACGTGTCTGAGGGGAGGGGCTGAGAGGGCAGGGCCCGGGCACCGGACACCGCCCAGGAGCTGGGGGAGGCGGGGCACAGGTCCTCGGGGGCGGGGGGCGCGGGTCTTGGGCCGGCTGACGGCTCCTCTGCTTGTGAGCAGGCGAGTTCACCGTCATGACCGCGGACTTCCACCTGAAGAGGAAGCTGGGCTACTTCATCGTCCAGAACTACCTGCCCTGCATCATGACCGTGGTCCTGTCCCAGCTGTCCTTCTGGGTGAACCGGGAGTCCGTCCCGGCGCGCACCGTGTTTGGTGAGTCGGCCTGGGGCCCAGGACCCGCGCCTGCCACCCCAACCACAGCCATCGCGCTTTCTGTTCTGTGACCCGGAGACCAAAGGCCCGGGTCGGGGAAATGCGGGGTTAGGATTGGGGTGTAGGGTAGGGGTACAGGGCAGGGTATAGGGTTGGGGTGCAGGGTTGGGGTGCAGGGTAGGGTACGGGGCAGGGTACAGGGTTGGGGTGCAGGGTTGCTCTCTGAGCCGGAGTTGTTCTGAGAAGCCTTGCATTCCGCTTACGTCGGGGGTGCTGGTGGGTGACCGTGGACAGTGACAGCGAGGAGGGGCCGGGGGCCACGCAGAGCAGGGCCCGCGCCCGGTGGGCCCGGAAAACAGAGAACTGCCATGACCCGCCAACGGGTGTCACCGTCGCTGCAAAAGACAGCAGCCCCGGCCGGTGTGGCCCAGCGGATAGAGCATGGGCCTGAGGACCCAAGGGTCCCGGGTTCGATTCCATGTCCCTCGGTGTCAGGCTCCTCCCCGGCCCGGGCAACGGATCCATGTGTCTCTCTCACGTCGATGCTTCTCTGTGTGTCTGCCTCCCTCGCCCTCTCTCCCTAAAACTCAGTGGGCACACACCCCCGGCTGAGGATTAGGAAAAAGACAATTGACAGGCTCAGGTAAGGTCAGGACTGACCTTTGTCAGGGAGGGTGCTGGCCCAGGACTTGACTACCCACCGCCAGCTGTTTTCAGTTAAAACGTTTGTGTTCTTTTAGATATGGCTTTACAAGAGGCCGACGCACGAAATCCGCAGCCCCGCCTGCCTCTGCCGGCCCCCCTTCTCCCCCCCAGGAGCCCCCCCTTCGTCCGGAAGGTTGTCCGGACGGTTGTTCTGCTGTTCAGCCTCATTAGCCTATTAGCTCTTTCCTATCTCGGGCTGACTTCAGAGAGGAAGGGGGGGAGAGAGAGAAGCATCGATGAGGAGAGAGAATCATGGATCGGCTGCCTCCCGCACGCCCCCCACCGGGGACCCAGCCCGCAGCCCCGGCACGCGCCGTGTCTGTCCCGTTCGGTGCCACGTGGGGTCTGGGTGCCGGCCCTGACCCCTGCGTCCGTTTCCCCCTTGCTCCAGGGGTGACCACGGTGCTGACCATGACCACGCTGAGCATCAGCGCCCGGAACATGCTGCCCAAGGTGTCCTACGCCACCGCCATGGACTGGTTCATGGCCGTGTCCTACGCCTTCGTGTTCTCCGCGCTCATCGAGTTTGCCGCCGTCAACTATTTCACCAAGAGGAGCTGGGCCTGGGATGGCCAGGGCGACGCGGGCCGGGTGAAGCACAAGGTACTGGTGCGTTCCCTCCTCCTCTCTTCTTCCAGGTTCTCTTAAAAATATATTATTGACGTCGGAGAGGGCGGGAGACAGAGAGATGGAAACATCCATGACGAGAGAGAATCATGGACCGGCCGCCTCCTGCACGCCCCCAACTGGGGATCCAGCCCGCAACCCGGGCCTGTGCCCTGACGCGGAATCGAACCCTGACCTCCCGGTTCCTAGGTCGATGCTCAACCCCTGAGCCATGCTGGCTGGGCTCTCTATCATCTACCTATCAATCTTTTATCTATCATCTATCTATCTATCATCTATCATCTATCTATCATCTACCTACCTACCTATCTATCTATCTATCTATCTATTATCTATCAATCAATCTATTATCTATCATCTATCATCTATCTGTCTACCTATTATCTATCATCTATCCATCTATCATCTATCATCTATCTATCATCTATCTTTCTATCATCTCTCTATCATCTATCTATCAATCTATCATCAATCTGTCTATCTATAATCTCTCTATCTATCATCAGTCTATCTATTATCTATCACCTATCTATCTCTATCAATCTATCATCTATCATCTATCACCTATCTATCTATCTACCTATCATCTATCTACTATCTATCATCTATCTACTATCTATCATCTATCTACTATCTATCATCTATCTATCTATCATCTATCATCTATCTATCTATCTATCACCTATCTATCTATCATCTATCTATCTATCATCTATCTATCTATCTATCTATCTATCTATCATCTATCTATCTATCTATCATCTATCTATCTATCTATCATCTATCTATCTACTATCTATCATCTATCTATCTATCTATCATCTATCTATCTATCTATCTATCTATCTATCATCTATCTATCTATCATCTATCTATCTATCTATCATCTATCTATCTATCTATCATCTATCTATCTATCTATCTATCTATCTATCTATCTATCATCTATCTATCTATTATCTATCTATCTATCTATCTATCTATCTATCTATCTATCTTCCATCCATCCACCCAGCCTCAGTCCATCTTATTTTTTGATGCCTTTCAAGGTAAATCGCAGAGGACAGTGTGTTCCCCGCATGCCGGTCACGCCCTGCGATGGGACACCTGCTTCCCAGGTGACCCATTCGGTGCAGCACTCGCGGTGTGTGGGGCGGGGCATCCAGATAGGAAGGGCGTGTGTAACCCGTCCCTGTCACGATAGTGCATCGCCCGCGGCTCCATTCTCTCCTCTCCACCATCAGCACCGCTGCCTGCCGTCGAACCTCACACCCTCACGCCCGCGGGGTCTGCCGCCGGCCGGGGCTGAGCCCCCGGCTCTTACTCTTTCTCACCAGCCCGCCGACCCGCCGTTGGCCGCGAGGGGGCCATGGCCGGCACACGGCTCGCCCTGACGCTCCTGTCCCCCTTTGCAGAAGAAGCACCGCCGTGTAGGCCGGAGGAGGCTGCACACCTCGAAGAGGAGGAGCCGCTTGCCACAGGAGGGCACCGGGAGGGAGCCGGCGGGGGAGGAGTTCCGCATGTATCCGAGATTCAAGACCAGGGAGGAGGCCGCCACCTCGTCCCCAGCCTCCACACACGTGCCAATCCCCTCCGAGGACGAGGAGCCCGAGATGGAGAAGACGTACAACAGCGTCAGCAAGATCGACCAGGCGTCCCGGATCCTGTTCCCGCTCACCTTCATCATTTTCAACATTTTTTACTGGTGGATGTATTTGACTTAGAGTAGATGTAGGGGCTCCCCGCTTCCCCCGACCCCCCAAAGTCAGCCTCCTCACCCCCACACCCGAGAGCCATAGTTTCCGAGGAGTGGTTCCCCAGAAGGGCTAATCTTAGAGGGATTCTCCATCCTAGGATACCATCTTTCAGGAAATTCCTGCATGTTTAATAATGCGTACGAATGCCATTTATTGCCTTGATGTTTCTACACACACAACGTCAGATGTTTCGAAGATGTCACATTGATACACGAAACCAAGATCTTTCTGAGAAAGCCAGGACGGCTCTGACATGCGTCGTGTCTGACACTTGATTGTTTACAAGCAAGAGAAGTCTACTTTCCCCTGCTCCAAGGGTGACGTGACAATGCAATGTTTTTTATATGTCCAACGTCATTTCATACAAAATTTCCCAGCAAAGAGCTATTTTAGGACACTGCTCACGGTGATTACTTGACCAAAATTCTTGCCAAAAAAAAAAAATCAAAGATCACAAAGAGCACATTTTTTTTTCTCCCCGTTCCAAAGGAGACCGTGAGCATTTATGTACAAAACGAATTGCCTTTGATAATTCTTAACTATTTGGAAATTTAAAAAGCCGTGCATGGCCTCACCTTAATAAATAGAATAGGCAAATATTTATTCAGGCAAATTGAATACACATACAGTATGTTAGATTCACAGGTAAACTATTGCCCCCCAGGGGGAAAAAAATTAACTGCTTAAAAAAATTAATTCTTTTTTTTGGGAGGAATCAGGGGGAATACACATGCTCCCTGTTCTCCTGCCACGGCCCCTACCAATTGACCCATGAGGAAGGCAGGACAGATGTTACAACAGAGAGAGGTGTGACGACAGTTCCGGCTCTTGGCCTGTGTGTTCGCTGTCTCAATCTCTGACCACGCCTCGCCGCTGCCACCAACGTGTAACGCTTCTGTGGTGAACAATTGTAACTGCGCCCTCTCCCCTTCAACGCCCTTGTGCGCGCCTTCTAATTGACGTATTGCTGCTGCTCTGTGCGCTTTTGTATATGAACCTTCGATGCTCATCCGTGAAAACATGAACTGATCTTAGGGCTACATGTCATATTTGGGGGGAAACCTCCCCCTCTCCCCCCTCCCCCACTTCACGTTTTGGTGGACTCCTCTCCTTAAACAGGACTCAAAGGCACCCCATCGCGACACTGGTGGGGGGCAACTGGCAATATCAGGGGGCTCTTCAGAGAGCAATGGATTGTCTGACCACTGTGCTGTCCACCTGAACCCCATACAAAATCATGTTGACTGTCCACTGTTGTTGAACAATAAAGTTTGAAAAGCAATGGAAGTGGCCCTGTCTGGTAGCTTGGTTGGTGAGCGTGCCATCCCCATACACCAAGGTCTCCGGCTCCGTCTACACAACTACTCACGGCAAGTCTTGACTCGGTTTTTGAACAGCCGCCCAGAATAGGGATGGCATCTGCGGGCCCAGGTCCCACTGTAAGTGGTGTCTGCTAGGTGTACCAGTTAAAAATGCGGATTGATCGTCAACCGGTTAAAAATGCGGTTTGACAATTAACCAGTTAAAAATGCGGATTGATCGTCAACCGGTTAAAAATGTGGATTGACCATTAACCGGTTAAAAATGCGGATTGATCGTCAACCGGTTAAAAATGTGGATTGACCATTAACCGGTTAAAAATGCGGATTGACCGTCAACCGGTTAAAAATGCGGATTGACCATTAACCAGTTAAAAATGCGGATTGACCATTAACCAGTTAAAAATGCGGATTTTTGTAATCAAAGAAAAGACAATAATTTCAAGAGAAACATCAAGAGTGCTTTATTCAAAGCCATGTCCATCACTAGCTACACATGTCCCCCATCTTTCCGGTAATCGGTGGGTACCGCCTCAATAGAACCTTACTTGTTTTGAGGCAGACCATTCCGAGACCTCATTTTCCACTTCTTCCTACGTTTTGAAGGGCTGCTCAGAAAGTGCGTGTGCCATCGATCGGAACAGGTGGCCTGAAGGAGCGATACAACAAAATAGCAGACATATCACATTGCATCTGTATCAACATATGTGTAACTCCATCTGGTGAAAAAATCCGCATTATTAGCCGGTGCACCTGGTCAGGGACTAGGCGGTGCATGCACTCACTTTCCACATCTCGGTCCTAACAGAGGGTGGAGCCTTTCGGGTCAGGGTGCCGTGATTGTCTTGACAAGTTCTCGGCTTCGTTACAGAACCCCCTCCCTGCGTCCCCCTCCCTCCCCCAAGCTCTGCCTCCTACGCCAACACGCTGCTCAGGCTTCAATCTGATGCACGTGTAACAAGAAAGATCCCACGGTCCTGCTCTCTCCTTTTGTGTCACAGAAATTTCAGTGTTTGTTATTTTTATTTATGTGTAAACCGATTTTTATTGATGTCAGAGAGGAAGAGAGAGGGAGAGAGAGAAACATCCAGGATGAGAATCATCCATCGGCTGCCTCCTGCACGCCCCCACCAGGGGATGGAGCCCGCAGCCCGGGCCTGCGCCCTGACGGGGAATCGAACCCTGACCTCCTGGTTCCTAGGGCGGCGCTCAGCCGCTGAGCCGCGCCATGTAGGCTGGGCCAGTGTTTGTTATTTTTAACGAACACAAATAAAGAATCGCCTTGGGGAGGGGGCGGGGAGAATGCTAACAAGGCGAGAGGTGAACACTGTACAACGCGTGACACATCACAGTGCCCCGCTTTTAAGAACCGTGGTATTGGCGTGTCTCTCTTCTGACATCACCATGAACAGGAAGCGTAGCCTCCTGAGCCCGCAGCCAGCATGCTGTGCATTGCGGGCATCGGTATGGGCGTGGGGGGCAGGCGCTGGCTCCAGTGGACAAGAAGTGGGTTCACAGCCTCTGGCTAAGTTCACACGGAACAGCACGTACCATCTTGTGGCAGATTGATAAGGAGCCCGTCAGAACTTCTAATCTCTTAGTTAACCCCCGAGACATGCTTCGCTGCATGCCCTGCGGGACATGGTACGGGGAACAGGTACCGTCAACCGGACATTCTCTGTTTCGCCAAGAGAGACGTGGGGATGGTGAAACCCACTATCAAATCCGTGCATGGGCTCCAATCCGGTCGCAGGCTAGCACGCAGGCCAACCTGCCTGTTCCCATGGTTACTAACGAGGGCTGCCATGGGACTGCTTTCCCATGGAGGTGGCTGGGACGAGACGGTGGCCTGCACGGGGAGCAGCCTTGCTGCAAGCCCTGGTTGAGTGATTGGTTCTGTGTTAGGAATGTCCTCGAGGGGATTTTTGGTGTTTTTTTTCCTTCCACTGAGGACATGACCTTTACGTCTTGTTCAGTAAGCTAATCCGTGCTCCTGATAGAAGAGACTCCTGTTGATAGAATGGACCTGTCTGGGTAGCACACTCTACACCACAGCCCTCTCCACTGGAGAGGGAGGAGGGAGAGGAGGAGGAGGGAGAGGAGGAGGAGGAGATGAAGAAGAAGAAGAAAATAAGGAAGAGGCGGGGGAGGGAGAAGGAGGGAGGGAAATGCAGGTGAATGCTGGGAGGTGGAGGAGCAGAGAAGCCCAGGTACCAAGGGTCTGGATGGAGTGGCTCCTCCCGGAGCACAGTTGTGGTGAGGATGGTGATGGCACTGGGCGGGGCCCACCTCAAGGCGCAAGGCCCACCAAGGTACCTTCAAATCTTGCGTCCCCATTGGCCTCTCTGGTTGGAGTGAGCTTCCCCTGGGAAGGAAGGTTTTCTTAAGCGTGGCGGAGGGTGCCTCGGCGCTCCCCAGGAAAACAGTATTTTACGTATTTTCACAAATTAATCTCAATGTCTCTCCGAACACATCTGGGCGAGCCAGTGGCCCCAAGCAAGCGTGGAGAGTATCTGAACGTGAATGACGCGGGTGACTGAGGTCACCCGCCAGGGCTGCGCCCGTCAGGCGGCGCTTTTGAACAGCGCAGAGCGGCTCGTGCCACCCGTGATGGGCATGGTGGTCTGTTTGTCCTTTTCCATAGCCGTCTCAGTCCCAGGATCAGGTGGTTCCCGGAGCTGACTTTGCGATGAGTGTGGATGGGTTCTTCGTAGAAATGTGTGATTCAAAAATATTCAGTGCTTAGATTTTCTCTCCCTAATAGGAAGGCCTGCGACGTGGGTCTACTTAGCCTTTCGGAGTTCAAATGGAAAAAAACAAACAAAACCAAAGATCCGATATGATATCCTTTTAAAAAACTATATTTTTATTGATTTCAGAGAGGAAGGGAGAGAGAGAAACATCGATGATGAGAGAGAATCATGGATTGGCTGCCTCCTGCACACCCCCACCTGGGGATCAAGCCCGTAACCCGGGCATGTGCCCTGATGGGGAATCGAACCCTGACCTCCTGGTTCCTAGGTCAATGCTCAACCCCTGGGCCACACCAGCCGGGCTTTTTTAAAATATGTTTTTATTGGCTTTAGAGAGAGGAAGGGAGAGGGAGAGAGAGATCAATGAGCCCTTGAGCCTGCAACCAGAGTACGTGCCCGGACGGGGACTCAAACCTGTGCCCTCTGGGTGCCTGAGTTCACACTCAAGCCACTGAGCCACACAGGCCAGGGCGTAAGAGCAAAGGTGCTGGTGGGTTTACTCTGAGCCGTGCTCACATTGTTCTCCATCTATGGTGGTTACACGAAGGAAAGAGTCAGGTGCAAATGGACCGTACCTTCATGACGCCCACCAGCCAATCAGGAGTGAGTATGCAAATTAACCCACCAAAGTTAGCGGGTTAATTTGCATACACAGGCACGGAGCAGCTGGGGGGTTCCGCTGGCCACTCGGGGCCTCTGGGCAGCGTGGGGAGGCAGAAAGGCGCCTCTGGCCAGAGTGAAGGCAGTGCTGGCCGCTAGGGGAAGGCAGGCCTGTTCCTGCATGAATCTTTGTGCACCGGGCCTCTAGTTACTAACGAACACCTAAATGGAATTTTCGGTCTTGGGGGCATTTCAATACACTCTGTTCGCTTCCTGGCTCCATCAAACTTACTTTTAGACTTAATAGGTGTTTTTTTTCAACCACCAGCTGTGGGTTGGGGTGTGTTAAGCTCTCTTTGCTGTGAGAAAGATACTCATCGGGGGTGCTTTTACCCCAATACTCCCCAGCAGGCCACTTTGCCAGGCAGAATCATGGTCGTGTGCATAGTAGGAGGTCAGCACATGCGCACAGAAGGGCTGCTGGGTAGCCAGGGCCTACCCAGAGCTAGGTGCACCTAGTAGGGCCACAGGAGGTCAGGGAACCCCAGAGAACCACTGCCTCGCGTTGAAACAACAGCAGGGTCTGGGGTTCCCTCTGGACTATGAGGTCCCATCCTTGGGGCCCATCCTCAGGCTCCCTGTGGGGTCCCGCGGAACCCACCCCCTTCCCAGCCTCAAAGCCGGAGTCCCGCCCTCCGCTCCCGCCCCCCCTTCTCTCTGCCCAGCGCGTTGCCAGGCGTGTAATTGGGGAAACTCCTCCCCGCGGCCGGGACCGCCTCCGAGCGCGCAGCAGCCACGCGGTGCGCAGACCCCACCGCGCGCGCGGCACCGGCGGGCAGCTGGCGGCTGGCGGCTGGCGGCGGGCAGGAGGGTGGTCTGCGCCGCGCGGAGCCGCCGGCTGCGGGGCCCAGGAGCCAAGGACCGCCCGTGCCCACCGGACCCTGCCACCCGGATTGGCGGGGAGCGCGGGCGGAGGAGGAGGGGGGCTGCGCGTCGCAGCGGCGCGGGGTCCCGCGGAGCCGCGCGCAGACCCGCCGGCCGTCGGGGGCGCGGCCGGCCGCCCGAGCCCGCACCTGTCCGGCCGGTGTCAAGCCGCAGTCCGCGGCCTCGGAGGCGGCGGAGGCGAGGCCGGCGCTCGGGAGCAAGCGGCGCCTGGCCCGAGGCCTCGGACCCCGCGCCCCGAGCTCGCGGCACCATGGCCCCCACGCTGCTGCTGGTCCTCTGCCTGCTCTCCGGCTCGCACGCGCGGTGAGTGGCGCCCTGGGGCCCCAGTCCCCGGGGGAGGCTCCGAGCCAAAGGCTGCAGGGCGGCAGGCGGGGCGGGGCGGGGGGGGGGGGGGGCGCTGTCCTGGCCCGGAGTCCCCAGCGCGCCTGCGGCCCGGCCTGGAAGAGGGAGAAGTCTGGGGGGGTGTGGGGGGGTGCTGCGCCTCACCTGTCCCATCTCCCTGCCTTCCTCTCCAGGCTGGGCTGCTGCAGCGTTCTGGGCTCGGGAATATGGGAATAGACACTGAGACTAAAGGGGTCTTTGGAAGCTTGTATGATCCGGTGATTTGAAGGGTTTTTGGAAACCAAGCTCAGAGGGGACCACTGGGGTCTGCTTCCTTATCCACCACCCCTTCCTTCCCACACTCACCTCCAGTGCTCAGGGGTCTCTCTCTCTCTCTCTGTCTCTCTCTCTGTCTCTCTCTCTCTCTCACACACACACACACACACACACACACACACACACACACGCTGGGTCACGGCTCTCACTCTGAATTTCCCAGGACCCTGGAGTCCCGAGTTCCCACCTGCCCAGGTTGTCGGTCCACAGCTGGGAAGCGGGCAGAGGACGGAGGCCAGGAGGGCAGCCCGCGAGAGCCCTGCTTTTCGGAAGGGACGTCCCTCCCCAGTCCTGCACACGCACCTGCACCCTCCCGGGGCAGCCGCTGTGCACACCCAGGACCGGACACGGCCGTCCCCATACCAGCAGCACGTTGGGATGGACGAAAAGGCTGGCGTGGCCCCAGGGTCGAGCATCCGCCTATGTCGGAACCAGGAGGTCAGGGTGGGATTCCCGGTCAGGACACACGCCCGGGTTGCAGGCTGGATCCCCGGTGGGGGGCAGCGTGCAGGAGGCAGCCCATCCGTGATTCTCTCCCATCGTGGATATTTCCATCTCTCTCCCTCTCCCTCTCTGAAATAAAAAAATATATATATCTAAAACAACAAAACCACAAGAAGGCTTGTGCTGAGACATCCTCTCAGCGTAATAAATACCTTTAACCCCTGACACCCCCCCCCCCCGCCCTGCTCCCAGAACATGACACTGACCGGCTCACCAGAGGTCGCCCAGGTAGGTAGGGATGGAGTGGCTGGTGAGGATGGAAGGGGCCGTGGGACCAGCCTCCTGCAGCTGTAAATACGACCAGAGATTTGGGGTCATAAACCCAGGCTTCCAGGGCTGGTCCCAGCACTGCAAGGCTGCCCAGTCCTTTGCAAATGCTAACGGCTCCCTGGCTTTTCCCCCACTCCCCACCCCCACCCCCAAGTCTCAGGGAACCCCTTTCCCAAAACACCTTGTTTGGACACTTCCTGGTGCCCTGGATCTGGGAGCTCCAGAGCCTCCTTGTGAGCCCTAAACCCTGCAAGGGTCAGCCGATTTGCATGCGTATCTGTGAAGGAGGCCAGAACCAGGAAGACACAGTCACAGAGCCTCCGAGAGCTGAAGGGCCACCCTCCTACCCCCGCCCCCGTTCTCACGCCCCACGTGCCATCGGGGTGTTGGGCCCCAGGAGGAAAGCCTCGGTTCTGCCGTCCTCACACGGCCACGTTGGCAGGTGGCGTGTGCCGGGGACAGCAGCCTCCACGGGTGATGCACAGGCAGCTCCCCCGATCTGGCGCCTCATCCCCCACTCCCGAGCGTTTCGGCGGAAGTTCCCTCCTGTTTAAGGGCAGAGCTGGGAGCTGGGAGGGCAAGGCACGTGCCTGCCTGAGGCCCATGCTGCCCCGGTGGGTTTCTGCTTGGGGGCGGGGAGCCCAGGGGGACAGCAGGCATAACGCAGAGGCCCCGAGTCCTGTTCTCTAGCTCCGAGTCCTGTCTCCCTGACCCACTATTGTTGCCACCTGCGGGGAGTGACCTGCAGCCCAGGACGAGCTAGCTGTTTGGATCCGGAGACACGGAAGGTGCTAGAAGGAGAACGGCCTGTTGCCCCTCATGGGATGTGCTGTTGAACTTGAAGCGGTCAGGTTCCCCGGCGTCCTCCGTGGGAACCCCCCCCCCCGCCCCCCGTCTGTCTCCCTCAGGGCAGATTGCAGTCCCTCCTCTCTCTCTGGGTGGCTCCCTGGCCTCCATAACAGAGGGTGCATAGCACCTGGAGATGGGGGGAAATCCAAAACTGATTTTTAAAAAATATATTTTGTATTGATTTCAGAGCGGTAAGGGAGAGGGAAAGAGAGATGGAAACATCCATGATGAGAGAGAATCATGATCGGCTGCCTCCTGCACGCCCCCTACTGGGGATCTAACCCGCAACCCGGGCCTGTGCCCTGACCTGGAATCGAACCGTGACCTCCTGGTTCATTAGGTCGCTGCTCAATCGCTGAGCCACGCCAGGCGTGCAAAAAGAAAAAAAAAAAAAATCCAAATTTTAAACGGGTGGTATTGTTTTCGGCCTCTGGCGTGCAAGTGTCTTTGTTCTCCGAGTGGGTTTTAGAGACGTGTGATATACCCTGGTGTGCAGGGTGATCTTTTCAAAGCGGTTATTCACGCGGGGAGGGGTTTCCTTTGCACCCCACATGCCTCCCTGGTCGGGGAGCCCTGGGAAAGGTGGTGACAGACAGGTGTGCTCTGTGCCGATGGCTCTGCTTCTCCCTGGAGGGCTGTGTGCCCCAGTCTGACGCCCTGTGGGTGAGCTGACTGTACATCGAACCCTACTAAGTCGCACCGGGACCCCGGGGACACCAGAAGGATGCTTTAGCTGCTCTCTGGTCATGTTTCAAGAGAGTTGAGACCTGCCCTGGCCGGTGTGGCTCAGTGGATAGAGTGTCAGCCTGCAGACCGAAGGGTCCCGGGTTCGATTCCCGTCAAAGGCACATGCCTGGGTTGTGGGCTCCATCCCTAGTAGGAGGCGTGCCGGAGGCAGCCGATCCACGATCCTCTCTCATCAGTGATGTTTCTGCTTTTTTTCCCCCCTCCCTTCTTCTCTGAAATCAATAAAAATATATATGGGGGGGGGGTGGGGAGGACTTGAGACTCGATCCTGGTCCTAATGGTTGAAGACAAGGTGTAAGACATGGAAGTAACATCCGGAGAGGCCGAGCAGCGGCTTGACAATGACAGCCCACCGCCAGTTTGCTTTGAAGACAAAGCGAACTGCAGGGCTGGCGTCTGGGAGCCTGCAGTCCCACGAACAGAACGCTCGTAAAGATTATATATAACCCACTTAGACCACGGAGGAGCGGAGCGTTGGTTTCATCCACACGCCAGCGGGTCCCCCGAGATGACATTTGGCTTCCATCAAGGCGAGGGTTTTCCCGTGGGGCCGGGGGTCCGTCCGGGCATGAGCGCTGGGAAGCTTCTGTGTCATTCTCTCTCCATTTCTGCAGCCAGCGGACACGTGGGCTCAGGAGCGGGGGAGCCAGGGCCGGCCGCTGAGAGGCCAGGAGCATCGCCGCCAGCTCCCCCCCCCGCCCCCCATCCAGCCCAGCCCGGCCCTGCTCCACCGTCACGGTCCCCTTTCTTTCCTTGGAGAGAAGGCAGCTTCTTTGCCTTGCAGGTGCCTCCCCCACTCTCCCCTGCCCAGGCCTCTAGGGAAGCAGCTTATGCAACCCCAGAAAAGCCCTCCCATCCCCGCTGGAGGGAGCGGGCGAGATTCCTTCTAATACCTGTCGCTGAAGTAGCTCCAAGTTCTTTTTCCGGCGTCAAGGCTGCGTGTGTACGGGGAGGACGGACGAGGGTGGGACCGTGAGCTCAGTCTGTGTCCGTGGGACCGCTGAGGCCACCCCAGGAGCCCAGGATCTGGTCTCTGCTGGGGAGCTGTCATTGGGTGTGCGGGAAGGGAGAGGGGAAGAAGAGAGAGAGAGGGGGAGGGAGAGGGAGGAGAGAGCCCACAGGGAGGAGGAGAAGGGCGAGGAAGACTCGGTGGCTCCGTTGGACGTGGGTCCTGAGAAGGTGGCGAGATTTGGCCGATGGCAACCGCCCCCTCCTTCGCCTTCCCGCACCTTGGCTGTGGAATAAATTGCCGGCCCCCCGTGTCCCACGGGACGCGTATCAACCACGGTTGGATTGTTTCTAAATTCCCAAAGGTAAAATGCACATTCCTGACGACATTCCCGGCCACAGGAACCGCGTTTAGTGGCATTTTAAAAATGTCCCTGGTGTTCTGTGTCGCACATCACTTACGGAATACGTGTTTCAAATTGTGTAAGTTCCTCTTGGTGGGGCATGGTTCGCCGTGAATCAGGATTCGTGGCAATTTAAGAATATGTCCGTAAATACGCTGTATTGATTTGGGAGAGGAAGGGAGAGGGAGAGAGAAATGGAACTATCCACGATGAGAGGGAAGAATGGGCCGGCTGCCCCTCCCTGGGGGGTCGCGCCTGCAACCAGGGCCTGTGCCCTTGACCTCGGAATCAAACCGTGACCTCCTGGTTCACGGGTTGAGGTTCAGCCGTGTGGCCGTTCATCGTTTCTATTGATGGTTTCTTGTGTCCTTCTGGGCAATATGCCTTCACGAAATGAAACTGCCGTTTTACGATCGGGCCAGGGGGAAACCGGAACCTCCGTCGTAGGGGTCCCGTGCCATCCGCGCTTGGGTGGCCCGCGTCTCACGTGCCCTGTGCCGCGACCCCCGTCTTCCTCCTGAGTCGTTCTGGTCTGTGTCTCCGTTCCCCGTTAAGTTTGAGCGAGAGGCGGGCGAGGCGGGGAGGAGGGTCCCGCGGGGACGTTTTTCCTGCTTCAGGGACCCTTGGGCAGCCCGCGCTGAGGACAGCCGTTGGTTCCCCGGGTAACTCACGCTTTGTGCCGCGACCGCAGGTCCCGAAAGGCGGAGGAGGAAGAACACGAAGACGCCGCCTCCAACCAAAAGTGGGTCTTGGCCCCCAGATCCCAGGACACCGACGTGACGCTCATTCTCAACAAGCTGCTGAGAGAGTATGATAGAAAGCTGAGGCCGGACATCGGGAGTGAGTATTCCTGTTGGCGCCTTCCGTGGGAAATAGACGCCGATGGTGTGTTTTTCACGTGTTTCACTTTTAAGATAGGGTGTTTGTTTGTTTTCTTTTTATTGATGTCAGAGAGGAAGGGAGAGGGAGAGAGAGAGAGACATCATCCGTGATGAGAGGGAATCACGGATCGGCTGCCCCCTGCGCGCCCCCCTCCCTCCCCTCCCTCCCCTCCCCCCGCCGCACCGGGCTTCGTGCCTGCAACCCGGGCCCGTGCCCTGACCGGAAGTGGAACCCGGGACCTCCTGGTTCCTAGCTGACGCTCAGCCAAGGGGCCGCGTGCGGGTGGTTGTGGGAACCCCGGAGCGAGGCTGCGCATGCGCTCAGAGCGCCCGCGCACTGCCTGCTGCGCACTGCCTGCCGGGAGGAGCGGCGCTGGGCGGGAGGCCGGTGGCGGCTCCGTGCGCTCCTGCTGCCTCGAGGTCCAGAATGCCAGGCGGTGCCGCTGGGACCCTCCGCGGTGACCTTGCAGGTGGGCCAAGCCCCCGCCGCCTCCGGGAGGGGTCGGGGTCGGGGTCGGGGAGGGGCCGCGACCCATGGAGCTCAGGCCGGACAGGTTCCCTGAGCTCCCCGCGTCTCTGATTGCCTCTTGCTCTTGTCCCCCTGTCCCCCGCCCCCCAAGACTCACTGTTGGTTCTTCTGGGCAAGTTGCGTGCACTTGGGCCGTTGCATCTCCTGGGTTGCAATGCAGCCAAGCACCTTCCGTCCTCCGTAGAATTTGGTGCTGCAGCCAGCGTGGCTCAGGGGTTGAGGCCGATCGAGGAGCCAGGAGGTCAGGGTTCGATTCCCGGTCGGGGCACAGGCCCGGGCTGCAGGCTCGATCCCCAGTGTGGGGCGTGCAGGAGGCAGCCGATCTGTGATTCTCTCTCGTCATGGATGTTTCTCTCCCTCTCCCTTCTTTTCTGAGATCAACAAAAAGGTTTTTAAAAATCAATGGGAAAATGCGCCCGGTGAGGATTCTCACACACACACACACACACACACACACTCAGGAAGGGGGACTGCAGCTTGGAGGACTGGCTGTCTTGCTGTCGTGATGAGGGGAACCACTTCCGTGTACTTGCCACAGCCCTGCAGCCGGGAACCGACCCCCACCCCCCCCCCCACTGGAGACACCGGCACCTCCCACCCTTCTCCATCCAGCTGTGTCCACGGAGGCCCAACACCAGGAAATGGTCGCGATAGCCTGTCCGTGTCCCCGTCGGCAGTGAATAGCTCTGACTGAGCAGCCTGGGGAAGTAGCACCTCCACGCGGGACCCTCTGATTAGTTTTCGTAGTCCACGCTGCGACCATGATGTGCTTGAAACGATGCCCTGCGTCCCCCGCTGTGATCTCTCCCCCACGAACACCCGCATTATGGATGGACCTGCTGCAGGCGGCCCCTGCCTTTCCCGATCCATCACTCCAAGCCATACGTCAGCCGTGTCCTTAAACGGGTGCAGGGTCCCGCGGGGTGTCATTTGTCTCGGGGACACCGCCTGTCGTCGGAGCTCGCGAGGGCTGGAGGAAGGATGAACCTTTCAGTGAGAGAACCGTGCAGAGGAAGGGTAATGGCCCGAGTGGCTGTCTCTCGCTCCAGGGTCTCGAGAAATGCGAGCCGCCCTCTTGGAAATAGATGGTTGCGAAACACAGAGTCCCTCTCCGGGATGGGGGCGGTCTGGGCCACACGCGAGTGATCGGTGCTGGGGGAGATCAGGGATTGCCTGCCGGCTGGCTGGCCCCGGGGAATGCACCCGGGGAGCATGTCCGTGCACGGGCACGGCCCCGGGGTTCATTCCACCCAGGCACGGCCTCTACCCCTGGCGCTGGTTAATCTTAGGTTGCTTTCTGTTCCTCTTGTTCCGGTGGATGCGTGTCTGGACTTCCTGGCCAGGCTGTCCCAAAGCTTATTTTCCGAGTTGAGTTCCAACTTCCTCTAGCCCAGCCGGCGTGGCTCAGTGGTTGAGCATCGACATAGGGACCAGGAGGTCACAGTTCTTTGCTTCCTGATCGGGGCCCGTGCCCGGGTTGCGGGCTCCATCCCCAAAAGGGGGCAGCCGGTCCATGATTCTCTCTCATCATTGCTGTTTCTCTCTTTCTCTCTCTCTCTCCCTCTCCCTCTCCCTCTCTCTCTGAAATCAATGCAAATATATTTAAAAATAAAATAAAGCCCTAACCGGTATGCCTCAGTGGGTAGAGCGTTGGCCTGCGGACTGAAGGGTCCCGGGTTCGATTCCGGTCAAGAGCATGTACCTTGGTTGCGGGCACATCCCCAGTAGGGGGTGTGCAGGAGGCAGCTGATGGATATTTCTCTCTCACTGAGGTTTCTAACTCTCTATCCCTCTCACTTCCTCTCTGTAAAAAGTCAATAATATATATTTTAAAAATAAAAAGACATAGGTGCTTTATGTCAGAGGAAGAGGAGCTGGAGGCCGGTGCGGGACCCCTCCAGCGTGGCCCCCGTTGGACCTGGTATAACTGGCCCAGCTGGGCACTGACTTGGAGACAACCCCTTTCCTGGAGTCCGACGATCTCCTCATTTCCGAATGCACCGGAGATGTCTGCCTCCCGAGAAACCGCAGTCGTCCCCTGCCGACGGCTGAGCCGTTCTTTCCCGGCAGCGACGGCATATCCAGAAAGAATAATTCAGATGCATCCCTCGGCGCTCAGAGCAGATGGAGGAGGAGAGGAAGCAGGCATTCTTAATTGCTGCGCTTCCGATAAAAGCGATGACTGTAGACTTAGCCGGTTCTCCTTCCAAGTTCACGCGCGTGCAGACGGGCGGTGGGGCGCAGGGTCTGTGCAGAAATTTCAATGAATGACGGCATAAATAAGTGTAACAACAAATGGATGTTTCTCTCACTTCCCCTCTCTCTCAATATCCACAAAGAGAAAACAAATATTAAATCCAAGTCTTGTTGTAAGAATTACAAACCAGCCTGGCCGGCGTGGCTCAGCGGTTGAGCGTGGACCTAGGAACCAGGAGGTCACGATTCGATTCCCGGTCAAGGGCACAGGCCCGGGTTGTGAGCTCCATCCTCAGTGTGGGGCGTGCAGGAGGCAGCCGGTCCACGGTTCTCTCTCGTCGTGGATGTTTCTGCCCCTCTCTTCCTCTCCCTTCCTCTCTCTGCAATCGGTAAAAACATCTTTTTTTAAAAAAGTGACAGCCTCTGTCAGAACCTGGCTGAAGGACAGTGGACAGGAAGTGTCGGCCGCCTCCGTCCGCTGTCTTCCCCGACCCACGCGGTTTCCCGTTTGCGGGTCTGAGCCGGGAAACACGGCCCCAGACATCTCCCCGGTCCCAGGCTGCTGCGTCTCACGTCGCGAGTTCTGTTCAGCTGTTGGTGCTTCATCAGCCTCTCATTAACATCCTGCTCCAAAATATCTTCGTTTCCATAAAGTATGACTGTGCCCATGCTGATGAGGCCGTTATCCCGCTGATTTACATCGAGGGGGATGTGAAAATGGCAGCTTTGTGGAACGCTGTCGCTGGGAGAGAGGCTAAAGGAAGCCGGGCACAGCTCACAAGTCTGGCGCCGCCTCCGAATTACCCGGAAAACTCTTTACAAGACCGAGACCCCAGCCCCACCCCCAGGACCCACCAACGCGGAATATTGTTTCTGTTTTCTAGTTCACTGATTTCCACTTAGGTCTCTGGGTTATGACTGTTCTTCCACTTCCTTGGGATTGTATTTGCTCTGTTTTTAGCTTCTTCTGTTTTTGGTTAATCCTCACCCCAGGACATTTTTTTCCCTATTGATTTCTGGAGAGAGAGAGAAACATCCATGAGGAGAGAGAATCATCAATCGGCCACCCCCTGCACGCCCCACCCTGGGGATCGAGCCCGCCACCTGGGCACGTGCCCTGACTGGGAATCCAACTATGACCTCCTAGTTCCTAGGTCGACGCTCAACTGCGGAGCCACGCCAGCCGGGCTGGTCCCCCCTCTTTCACGGACCCTGGCGGTGCTGGTGCTCCAATCCAAGGGGTTGCGTGTTTTCCCGGGTCTCGGGCACAGCGCGCTAACCCACGCATGTCTCTCTCCACAGTGAGACCCACCGTCATTGACGTCGACATCTACGTGAATAGCATTGGGCCCGTGTCCTCCATAAACATGGTAAGAAGTCGTCCTTTGTTGCTTTTTGGATCTGACCGACGGGCTCCCTTCTCGCTGGTATTTCTGCAGCGGGCTTTCCGTGGGTGATTCCTCCGGCAGGCTCCCAGCTCACGGTGGGCTCCCTAACGCGGTGGCGTGTATCGGTGGTGCGTGCCGGCAGTTTAAGTGTGGACGATGGTGAATGTCGGGGCTAGGGCTGTGACAGTGGCAGGGAGCCCCCCCCCCGACCCCCCCCCCCCATGGTTAGGTCCGCGCCGAAAGGAGCAAAGAGATGCTGTGAGAATTTAAGAGGTTTTTATTACATCCTCGCCGCAGGCTGAGACCAGAGGGCGGGTGTCTGCCCCGAGGGGTGGTGAGGTTCCCTCACCAATAGAGGGTCAGGGTGTGGGCACAGGAGTCGGTCAGGCGGAGGGGAGAAGAGGGAGAGAGAGACAGAAACCTCAGGGATGAGAGAAAATCATGGATCGGCTGCCTCCTGCACGCCCCCTGCTGGGAATCGGGCCCTGCAACCTGGGCGTGTGCCCTGAGCGGGAATCGAGCCCAGGCCTCCTGGTCAAGGCCACCTACCTGGGTTGCAGGTCCAATCCCCGGCCCGATCAGGTGCATGTGGGAGGCAACCCATTGATGGGTCTCTCTCCCATCTATGTTCCTCTCTCTCTCTCTCTCTCTCTCTCTCTCTCTCTCTCTCTCCCCCCTTCCACTCTCTCTCTTAAAAAAAAAAAAATCAATGGAAAAAATAGCCCTGGGTGAGGATTAACAACCAGAAAAGAAATGGCAGCCTCTCCGATGAGCTATTGAAGCCGTCCCTGCCCAGCACTGCCCAGCGGGACAGATGGGAGGGTCTGATTGAGTCACGGGGGAGATGGGAAAGATCCCTGCATGCTTTTCCCTCTCAGCGGAGGCGCACCCCGCGGGGGAGGGGAGCCGGTGGGGAGGGGAAGCGCTCCTTGGACGTGTGAGTCGTCGGCTCTCTCCATTGGACGAAGCTCCGAGAAACCTGTGGGAACCGGCCGGACGTGAGCCATGTCTTGCTCACCCCGAAATCACAGCATCTCTGAATTTGGGGAGTCAATTTATTTATTTTAAAACATTTTTTTTTTTTTAACTTCAGAGAGGAAGGGAGAGGGAGAGAGAGAGAGAGAAAAACATCGGTGATAAGAGAGAATCATCCGTCGGCTGCCTCCTGCACAAGCCCCACCCCCCCCACCGGCCCCTCCACTGGGGATGGAGCCCGAAACCAGGGCGTGTGCCCTTGCCAGGGGATCGAACGGTGCGCGACCTCCTGATTCCTAGGTCCCACACCGGCCGGGCGAAAGGCCACGCCTTTCTTGTCTCACACCGTGTCCCAGGCTGGGCGGCCTCAGGCCCTCGGCCTCGTTCGGGTTGTTAATGAGTCTGTGATGACGTGACGTTCCTTTCAGGTAACCGTTCTCTGGTCGTTGTTGTCAGAATCAGGCGTCAGCACTTACCAGCTAACTAGCAGCCCAGCTGTGTGGTCCACAAAAACGCTCGGCTGCTGCCCTGCTGTCGTGGCTCCGTGTTTGAGCATCAGCCGGTGAACCAGGAGGTCCCTGGTTCGGTTCCCGGTCACGGGATGCAGGCTGGATCCCCAGGAGGGGGCGTGCGGGAGGCAGCCGGTCGATGCTTTCTCGCTCATCATGGATGTTTCTCTCCCTTCCTCTCTGAAACCCATAAACATTTAAAAAAAAAAAAAAACACACAAAAACCTCTCTGTTGCGTTGACTTTCCGAGGATGGTCACAGCTCTCCCAAGTGGAATCGGCATCCTGATGCGGCGTGTTCCCACACGCCCGGCGGGGGGCGGCGGGGAGAGGTGGCCGCTGAAGATTTAGTAAGCACCAGCCTCAGAGAAAACGCGCAGGCTGATTTATGGAACCCGTCATCCTGTCTTCCATCTTCCTGCCTCCCTGTCCCAACCAAAAAAAAAAGAAAGAAAGAAAGGAGGATAAAGCGTTTCCTGGCAGGACTAAGACGCCAGCGCTGACCCCAGCTTTATCGATAACCTCCCGTAAATTGCATGGCAGCAGGGAGCCCGTTTTTAAACGGTAACGGGGCCCTGGCGGAAGCCACGGAGACAGACACAGCGACGCCCTCTGCGTAGGAAACCCCTGAGGGGCGCCCCCACCCTCTGCCTCGATATTTCATAGGCGGTGCTCCTGTTTCTTTGTTGTTGTTCTTGTTGTTATTCTCACCCAAGGCTATTTTTTAAAAAAAAATTTTTTTTATTGATGTCAGAGAGGAAGGCAGAGACATCAATGATGAGAGAGAATCATGGATCGGCTGCCTCCTGCATGCCCCCTGCTGAGGATCGAGCCTGCAACCGGGGCCTGTGCCCTGACCGGGAATCGAACGTAGGACCCTTCAGTCTGCAGGCTGACGCTCTATCCAGTGAGCCAAACCAGCTAGGGCTTGATTTTCTTTTCTTTTCTTTTTTTGAGAGAGAGAGAGTGGAAGGGAGTGAAGGGAAGAGACAGAGAGAGAGAGAGAGAGAGAGAGAGAGAGAGAGAGAGGGACATGGACGGGTTGCGTCTCCTGTACGCACCTGGGTCAGGGCCGGGGATCGAACCTGCAGCCCAGGTATGTGCCCTTGACCGGGAATCGAACGAACCTCAGACCCTTCGGTCGTCCGAGGGCCGGTGCTCTAACCACTGGCGCCCACAGGCCAGGGCGGGGAGGGGGTGTGTTTAGGGAGCAGGCCCTGGTGTCAGTGTGAGGGTAACCACGACCACCGGGCACACTGTTCTTCGAGGCTGGAAAGAGAGAGACCTTCCCAGCGAAGGGTCTCTGTGTTCAAGCAGGGTGGCCCCGGGTGTGGCGGGCTGGCAGAGACCCCTCGGGCTTTGCAAATGTGCCTGGGATTGCAGGGGCCCTCTCCCCACTGGCCGCCTCCTGGGGCTCCAGGGGATGGGCGAGGCCATGCGTTCTGAGGCCGCCTCCGTCCCCCTAACTTAGAAGATGTCTGATGGTGCATCCAAGGGTCTGTATGCTGTTGTTTTTAAAAATCTGGGCTTCCTCGTGTCCCAGGCAACCCTCGGAAGCAGAAGCAAAAGTAGTCCCAGGCGGGCGGCATCCTGTGTGTGTCCGTCGTCCGAAACCCCGAGTCCCCGCTAACAGGCGCTGTCTTGGTGGGTCGCTCTGCCCGTGGGGGATCCGCGCTGCCCGTCGTCCATGGCCTTTGGTGGCCCTGCTCTGGGCCACCTCCATGCTCACCTCCACCCTCTCCTCCCACCAGCACGCTTGCTGCTGCTGCTGCTGCTGCTGCTTCTTTTAATTATATTTTTATTGACTTCGGAGAGGAAGGGAAAGGGAGGCAGGAATAGAAACATCCACGATGGGAGAGACTCCTGGACTGGCTGCCTCCTGCACGCCCCACTCAGGGGATCGAGCCCGCAGCCCAGGCATGGGCCTGACCGGGAATCGAACCGTGACCTCCTGGTTCCTAGGTCGACGCTCAGCCACAGCCACAGCCGCCGGGCTGACACAGCGTTTGAAAACTTTGGTTCCTGTTTCTTCCCCTTTGTTTGGAGCAGTGTCACCGAGGTGACGTGGAAATTATTTCACAGAAAGACTTCCCTCTTTTCCTGGGAAGGACACACCTCCGAGGATTTAGTGCAACAGGTTGTATTCCTGTGAAGGCGCGAGAAATCTGAAAACAAATACATTTTCCTTGCAGGTGGTTAGGTGTCAGGCTTGGCCTGAGTTGTGGATTATTGTTTTTTTATATATTTTTATTGACTTCAGAGAGGCAGGAAGAGGGGGGGGGGAGAGAGAGAGAGAGAGAGAGAGAGAGAGAGAGACATCCATGATGAGAGAGAATCATGGATTGGCTGCCTCCTGTACACGCCTTACTGGGGTTGGAGCCCGCCACCCAGGCAAGTGCCCTCGACTGGACTTGAAGCCGGGACCCTGCAGTCTGCAGGCCGATGCGCTGTCCACGGTGCTAGGGCCACGGTGGATTCTCTGGGGAAAGAAAGAGATTCTTGCTTCATTTGGCAACCCAGCACCTCGGACAGCGCCCACCACATGGCAGGAGCTTGATGTGGACCTGTAGAGAAACGCACACGCACAGACACGCTACCCCCCCACCCCCCAAAAAAACAAAACAAAACAGCGAGTTCTATGATTCAGCCTCAACCTCGCACAAGAGGAAGGCAGCCTCCCGGGAGATGCCGGTGTTGGGCAGCCGAAGGGAACTCTTCCCACGGTGTTTGTATCCGAGATTCATTCTTCCTCCTGAGTAATTCATTGAAACGGAATCAAACAAATTCAGCACACAAACGGCGGGCGAGAAGGGATGTCAGAGCTGCAGAATTGAGGATATTTTTTACAAGTCACGTGGGTAGGACCCCCACTGGGCGTGGCTCATAAGTGTCGACCTATGAACCAGGAGGTCACCAGTTCGACGCCTGGTCAGGGCCCATGCCGGGTTGTGGGTTCGATCCATTTTCCAGAGCTGCTGGCCTCTTGCTCTGTTATTATTATTGTTGTTGTTGTTCTTTTCTATCTGCTCTATTCTGAGCCCACTCATTTGACGAATGTCAAGACCAGCGGGGGACTCATTGGCAAATGGCCCTCGTGGCTTAACGGGTGATTTCCCGCGTGGCCTTCCTGGGGGAAAGTGGCGGCCTGGCAGGAAAACACACAGCCTCGCGTGCCTGCCTCCAGCCTTCTCCCCGTCACACTCTCGGGCTGGGCGGGCGTGCAGAACACTTTGAGAAAATTGACTGAAGATGAAAGAAAGCACTTCCTTTGATGGTCAGTGATGTTGCTGGCTTTGTCATGATTAGCCCACCTCTCCTCCGATTCAGCCGCTGGTCTCCGTGGCGATCAAAGGAAGGGCTTTTTCTCCCTTGATCCAAAGCATTGTTTACGGCCGCGCTCGGAGGGCTGCCGGGTGTGACAGCAGCCCCCACAGGCCCGTGCTCGAGGGGGGGGCCCGACCCTGGCTGAACCTCGGCCCCCCAGGCCGGCCAAGGCCGCCTCCGCTGGGTTCCCAGGTCAGGCCGCACCCGACGCACAAATACACGCCGCGTTCGTGGTCCTCCCGGGCGCTGAGGGATCCTGAGCACGCCGGACGTGGGTTTTCCTGGCGCACGATGGTTGGTTGTCTGAGTCCACCCACTGGACTGGGTCGCAAGGTGCCCACTTTGTTGGTAAAACATGATTCCGGGGGCGTCTTTGAGGGGTGCTTCTGGTTGAGGTTAACATTTGAATTCGTAGACGGCGGGTGGGCGGGCCTCACCCACGCAGTCGAAGGCCTGATTGGAACCCAGGGCTGGCCCCTGCCCAAATACGAGTATTCTTCCCGCCCAGCTGGTGTGGCTCAGCTGGTTGCGTATGGTCCCATGCTCCAAGAGGTCGCCGGTTCCACTGCCGGTCAGGGCACTTAGCTGGGTTTCAGGCTCGGTCCCCGGTATGGGGTGTGCAGGAGGCAGCTGATGGATGGTTCTCTCGGCCGGACTAGGATGATACATTTAAAAATTAAGTGTGACTCAACGTACAAGAGCTGAGGTCTGGAAACAGCCCACGTGCCCATCCGTAGACGAGTGGGTGCACTGACACCAGAGAATACGACGCAGCCGTGAGAAAGGGGGATCTCTTACCCTTGGAGACAGCACGGAGGGACCTGGAGAGCATCGTGCTATGTGAAACAAGCCGGTCAGAGAAAGGCAAGCATCCCATGATCACACTCCTACGTGGAGTCTAAGCAACAAAATAGACCGATGAACGGAGACACCACGGAAGCATGGGACAGAGTGCGGGATCTCGGAGGGAAGGTGGGGAGGGTGGGTGGGAGGTGATCAGCCAAAGGCCTTGTTTGCAGCTCCGCATGACCCACAGACACAGCCATAGGGTGGTGAGGGCCTGGGGTGGGGGCGGGGTGGGCTGGAGGGGGTTCACGGGGGGAAAAGGAGAACTGTGATACTTTCAACGGTAAAAGAATTATTTTTTTTTATAAAGAACTTAAAAAATTTAAGTGCAACTTAAAATGGGAGGTGGGAAGCCCAGGTGTTGGCTGCAACAGGCCTTGCTTACGATGTAAGGACTAACAGGGCCGCGTTGGGTGGCGGGGGTGGTGCGCTGTGAGTGGGAGCGGCTCCCTGGAAGACGGATTGAATCTTGGCAAGGGCTGAGGTGGTGGGGACAGGCGCAGCGCGGCGTTTCCACAAAGCGGCCTGCGGGAGTCTGGCAGCCAGCGCGGCGTTCCGAGCCAGCAGGACGGGCCCAGGCCGGCTGTTAATGAGCGCCGTGAAGATATAACACCTCCATCACCTCGCTGGGCCCTCCAGCCTGGCCCCCAAACTGCTCCGAGGGCTGGTTCGTGCCAGCCTCGGACGCAGCGTCCACCAGATCTTTGATGGCAAAGGATGGGCAGGGGGCAAATGAAGTAAAAATCAGCCTCGCAGCCCGGCCGGCGTGGCTCCGTGGCCGGCGTGGCTCCGTGGCCGGTGTGGTGGAGCATGGACCTAGGACCTGGGCGGTCACGGTTTGATACCCGTACCCTGACCCAGAATCGAGCTGTGACCGCCTGGTTCAGAGGTTGGTGCGTAACCACGGAGTCACGCCAGCCAGAGGCCTCCCCCCCTGCCCCCCGCCCCTCCGCCCCCCTCCCCCGGCTTTTTAATTGCTCCATTAATTTAGCCTTCCGTCCAGGGAGTCTTGTTTTCTCCCTGCAGACATGCGTCTCTTTAGTATTCCCTTCCGATGGAGACCCGTCCTATCAAAATTTAAAATGTGGCTCAGCCTGTCACCCTCGCCCTGAATGAAATATGTGCGGCTGCAGCAGGGAATACGATTCTCTATAAAGATAAACTTCTTATCAACTGTTTGATTGCCCGGGTACCCTGAGGGGCGCTTTGTACAGAACCGCGGAGATTAAATGCTTGATTTTCCTCCCCCTTTATTTATCCCTGTGAAAGATGCTGGGGAACCAGCTCATTATTTTGCAAAGATGGCTAATAAATTTTAAAAATCTCTCTCTCTCAAGGCACGGGATAAGCACGTCTGAAATATTTTAATTCATTGCACCTGTTCTTACTGAAACGGATTGTCTTTCGCTCCGCCCGAGGGAAGCTACTGAAACCCTCTCCTAACTCCCGTGGGCAGAGGAGTAGGCGCACATATGCATAGCCCGTGGACATGGGCACTTGTGTGGTGAAGGCCGGAGGTGGGTGGGGTGGGAACTGGGTGGAGGGGAGACACGGGGGGCGGGGGCAGTATCTGTGATCAACAATAAAGAGAAATAAATGGAATAGTCTTCTCCCGGCCGGCGTGGCTCCGTGGCTGAGCATCGACCCATGAACTGAGAGGTCACGGTTCGATTCCCCGTCAAGGGCACGGGCCCGGGTTGCGGGCTCGATCCCCAGTGTGGGGCGTGCAGGAGGCAGCCGAGGGATGGTTCTCTCTCACTGATGTTTCTCTCTCTCTCCACCTCCCTTTCTCTCTAAAAAAAGGGAATGACTAGGTGACTAGCATGCTGTTAATCAAGTTATTCTGGGCTCCTCTTACACATTTCCTGCCTCTCACCTAGTAGGACCACTTCTCTAAGGAACCCTGTGCTCCTAACTGCGAGTCCTGCTCGGAGACCCCCGGGTGCCTGGTTTGGTTGATTTTCTTTATTATTTTTCTCTTCCCTGTTCCATTTATCTCTGCTCCAATCTTTTTTTTTTTTTTTTTTGCTTCCTCCTGCTGACGTTGGAATTAGTTTGCTTTTATTTTTCCAGTTCCTTCGAGTGTAAAGTGAGGTTGCTGATTAGAAAGCGTGTTTCAGCGTGAGCATTTGCAGCTCTCTGCATTGCAAACTCTCCGCCCTGCATTCCCTGCGTTGTGTGAGGTTTTGTTGGCGACATTTTACTTTTCACGGGCCTCAGGATACTTCCACATTCCCCTTGCGATTTCTGCTTTGACCTATGGGTTTGTCTAAGAGCCTGCTGAGACATTTTCAGTGTTCCTTCTACTTTTTAAAGATTTATCTATTTTTATTGATGTCAGAGAGGAAGGGAGAGGGAGAGAGAGAGAAAGAGACATCAGTGATGAGAGAGAACCATGAATCGGCTGCCTCCTGCACGCCCCCTCCTGGGGATGGAGCCTGCAACCCGGGCGTGTGCCCTGACCGGGAATCAAACCGTGACCTCGTGGTTCATAGGTCGAGCTCATGATCGTGGGGCCATGCAGGCCAGGCATTTTCCTTCTATTTTTTATTTCTAGTTTCATTCCAATTGTCGAGGTTTCTCCCCCGCAAAGTATATCAAGAACAAAAAGCGAATATGGTCACCTTAACATAAAATCGGGCTTTCTGGTGGAACATGCTGACTTTTTTCTGACGTGCCTGTGGAGAAATTGAGATTTTTTTTTTGGTATGAATAATGGATGTTACTTCTGCGCGTACATCCTGAATGGATGCCTAGGCCGCCCGCTGCCGACTGTTCATTATTCACGCCCACCGCTGCCGTGGGGTGCCGTGCCCTCATTTTGGGGTCATGGGGTGACGTCCCGTGGCCAGGCCCGCGCGGGCTGTGGAGCGGGCGACCGGAGGGCTTGCCTCTCGGCTCCAAGCTGCCACGGGCCCCCCTCCCCACACCTCCCACCTTGGAACGGGCTCCGAAGGGAAACGCCGATGTGTCGACAGGAGGCGCGCGGATCTGCTTCCGACTCTGTCATTTGCTTTCTGCCGTCCGCCCCGCAGAGCCCCCCCCCCCAGGGCTTCTGATGAACGCGGGGGGGGGGGGGCGGGGGGGCGGGGCAGGGGCGCTTTTGCTTCCTGAGGCACGCTTGCGGTGCTGTTTGAATCGTGACCTGCGACGCCGGCCCGTGGCGGGCTGCTTGCTCACGTGAGCGTGGGCGCCAGGGCACGTGGGTATCTGGGTTCATCTGACGGCACACGTCGACCCGACTTTACCTTCCCGCCAGATCCACGCCCTCCGCCATTTCAGAAGTTCTCACAAAATCACACAGCGTTTGTTTTTTAATACCTTTCTTATTGATGTCAGAGAGGAAGGGAGAGAGACAGAGACAGAGAGAGACATCCGTGAGGAGAGAGAATCACGGATCGGCTGCCTCCTGCACGCCCCCGACTGGGGATCGAGCCTGCAACCCGGGCATGTGACCTTGACTGGAATCGGGCCCAGGACCTCCTGCTTCATAGGTTAATGCTCAACCACGGAGCCACGCCAGCCGGGCCAGATATTTTAAATGATGGGAGCTCCTTGCATGTTAAGCATCTGTTGGCAGAAATCAAGAATTCCTTATTCATGAGCCCGAGAAATTAGCATGCGCCACCATCGTTCCTGCTGCGTGAGGGCCTCCCTGTCATTAAATCATTTGCTATTTACCTCCCTTCCCCCCCTCCCCCCCGCCCCGCTCCCCCCTCCGAGGACAGCCAGTGTCACATCCCAGAGCTTATGCGGGGCTGACAGAACCCTTCCGGCTCGTTCCTGGGGAATGGGCGTGGCTGTAACCACGAATGGCCCGAGATGCTCGTTTAGGGTAGGCATCCACGAATGGAAAGAGGCCTGTGGCAAACCACAGAGCCCTCGTTAAAGTAACGAAAAGAGGCGTCGCTTAACAGCACGTGGAGGAGACACAGTGGAACACTGAGAACACCGAGTCGACCCCAAAGAAGGGGCAGGGCAGACGGGAAGGAAGGGACCCCACGGCAGGCAAGACGGAAGACCGACGGAAAGAGACCAGGCGTCGCCACCCAAGGTGAGCGGGCCACACACTGCACACAGCGGCGGCCGTGTTTGCGCTCTCGATGGCCCTGACAGCCAGGGCCCTGCAGAGAGCGTGACCCACACGACGTGTGCGGGGAGTGGGACCTGGTTTTTCCCGGGGGGGAGCGTTTCCTTGCCGGCCGCCCTACATGAGTCTGTAAAACGGGAAAGCGGATGTAAACGTGTCCCAATTATCATCGTGTTATTCACTCACCCTCCAAATAGATTCCGAAATCGCCCCGCGCAGGCGGTTTTTCGAAAGGAAAAGATGTAATTGCCACTTTCAAGTCTCCCTGTTGCAGCTTGGGCTTTTGGCTCTGGCTCCAAACGGACTCAGGCTGCCCCTCAGGGAGGGAGGGAGGGAGGAAGCCGGGAGCTGGGGAGTCTGGGTGGGGGAGGGGAGGGAAGGGAAGGGAAGGGCAGGGCCTGCGTCTGGGAATGTCCGTTGTGGGATATACCACTTGGCAATGGCCTTGGCATCGGACCCCGATCATCAAACGCTTTCCCTAAAAATATAGCCCAGCCCGGCCGGTGGGCTCAGTGGTTGAGCGTCGACCTAGGAACCAGGAGGTCAAGGTTCCGTTCCCCGTCGGGGCAGGTGCCGGCGTTGCGGGCTCGATCCCCAGTGTGGGGCGTGCAGGAGGCGGCCGATCCGTGGTTCTCTCTCATCATGGATGTTTCTCTCTCTCTCTCTCCCTCTGCTTTCCCCTCCGAAGTCAATAGAAATATATTTAAACAAAAGTAAAAGTTGACCAGCATCTGCGGGCTCCCAAGTCGACGTGCGTGGTTCTCGTGGCATTTTAACGGCTGACTGTCGCGGAATGTTCTTGGGGGGACCCTCCACCCTCGTCGTCAGGGTAGAGGGATGCTGTATGAAGCTAGGCACACCCCCCCCCCCCCCGGCAGCAGTTCCCCAGGGAATCCCCTGCCTTCCAGCGGCGCTGGATAACCACTCGGCAGTGCCCATCTGCGGCTGCGCCTCCGGGTACCAGTTCCAGGCCACCTGGATGCAGATGGTGTGGCTTCGGGAGGCAGGGGGAGGGGAGGGAGGAGGAGGGGAAGGGAGAGCCCAGGAGGGAGGGAGGGAGGGAGGGAGGCAGGGGGACAGGGAGGGAAGCTAGCCCGGAGGTTCTGAACAGCATTGCTTGCTCCACACGCTCTGAGACTTGATCTCCTGTTTGTTTGTTTGTTTGTTTGTTTGGCTAATTCTCACCTGAGGATATTTTTCCCATTGATTTTTTAGAGAGAGTGGAAGGGAGGGGGAGAGACAGAGAGAGAGACACACATCGCTGTGAGAGACCCCGCATCAAGCCTGCAACCGAGATAGGTGCCCTGGACCAGAATCGAACCCAGGACCCTGCCGTCTGCAGGCCGACGCTCTCTCCACTGAGCATACTGGCCAGGGCCAAGGCTTGCTCTTTCATCTGCAGCTCATGGTGAACGTGTCTGTGAGCCCGGGCCAGTGTCGCTCAGTGGTTAGAGCGCCGGCCCACGCACCAGAGGGGTGCAGGTTGGGTTCCCGGACAAGGGCACCTACCCCTGGCCCGGTAGTGGGTGGGCAAGGCAACTCGTTGATGTGTCTCTCTCACATCGAAGTTTCTCTCTCTCTCTCCCCTTCCCCCTCCCCCTTCCTCTCTCCCCTCCCCCTTCCTCTCTCCCCTCCCCCTTCCTCTCTCCCCTCCCCCTTCCTCTCCCCCTTCCCCTTCCTCTCTCCTGCACTTTATGGAGTTTCCTTCTGAGCTCATCGGTCCTTGCACATCCCCCGCCCTGTGAGGAAGTGTGGTGTCGCTCCCTCTGGTTCTCTGGGTCTCCTCCCGTCTTTGTGAAGGACACTCCCTTGGAGCTGGCTTCCGTGCCTGTCGCGGGGGGGGGGCCTGTGTGCTCAGCTCCCCACCCCCCTGCCCCCAGCCCCGGAGTCCTTCACGTGGCAGAGCTCTGCCCCACTGGGCGGGAAATGGCGCTCAGCAAACACCATGCACCCCCACCCGGGGCTGGGCACTGCTAGGCAGCCATCCCCGCTCCCCGAACCTCCCAGTCTTCCGCCAGCAGGGGAGCAGTGTTCGGGGAAAGCAATCGGGACCCAGCCCTCGCCCACACGCCCCCTCCGGGCCCCCTCGTCTGTCCTGCCCAGGGCCCCCTCAGGACTGTTCTCCCAGGGCCCCCCTCCTCTGTCCTGCCCAGGGCCCCCTCAGGACTGTTCTCCGCCCCTCACCATGCAGCCCACCCTTTGTGCTGAGAATAAATAATTACTTGGTTGCTTTCAGCATTTCTAGTTCACCCCTGGCTGCTGGTGACAATGAGCGAAAGGGGCCATTGTCCCTTCCCCCAGCCTCCCACAGAGCCCGCCTTCAGAGGGGCCTCGCACACGCAGATCGGCCCCAGGGAGGCCGAGTGTCACAAAGGCGGGGAGCACAAAGCGGGCATTGGGGACACCTGCTCCGGCCGGTGGAGAGAAGTAACGCTGGGAAAAGAACAAACAAGCGAAAAACACGTTCTGAAGCTCAGAGCGGAAGGCTCAGTGAAATGAAACTCGTTTCTTTTCTTTTTTCTTTTTAAATATGTTTCTACGATTTCAGAGAGGAAGGGAGAGGGAGGGAGAGAGGAACGTCAGTGAGGAGAGGGGATCGCGACCCGGCTGCCTCCTGCACGCCCCGCCCTGGGCATCCAGCCCGCAGCTGGGAACTGAACGGGGACCTCCCGGTTCACCAGTCGTCGCTCAGCCACTGAGCCACGCCGGCCGGCCGGGCTGTGATGTTGCCACGCGTGACGTGGACGAACACGTACACGGGAATCCGAGAGACGGAGCTGTGTCTGCGTGCAGGGCTGCCGGCCCCCCGGGTACCACCACCCCGGTCTCTGCAGGGGAGGCGGCCGGTCCACTGCCCAGCCGGGCCCTGAGAGCGGAGTGAGGAGGGCACTTAGCGGGGGAGGCTGCCGCGGACAAGAGGTCTGTGCCGAGGTCGGGCGGCCCCACGGGATGTGCCACGTGCGCCCAGCTTCGCTGCTGGGATTCAGCATGGATGTGCTGGGGGCCGGGCGGGCACGGGGTCAGCGGTCGAATGCACGGGCTGGGCGCTTGACCCAGAGGAGCCGCTGCTGGTTCGGGCAGCTAACGGGCAACCAGCGCTTTCCGGACACCTACAGAGTCACCCCTCGCGAACCCGGGCATGGGCGCGGGGTGACGTCAAGCTAAATGGAGCAAAAACAAGGAGACAGGACTTCTGCCTCCTGGTTTACTTTTGCTTTTCAAGGAAGAATGACGGATTATGCCTCTTTGGGAGGAGAGCCTTAGGTGGCCCACGGTTTCCTTTCAACCCCGATTCCTACTTCGTGAAAGATTGCTCTGCGGATGACAGTTTTTGTTTTTTAATAGAAAGTTGTTTTTTTCTTGTGTGTGTGTGTTTTATTTTTTAATATGTTTTATTGATTTTTCACAGAGAGGAAGGGAAGAGATAGAGAGTTAGAAACATCCATGAGAGAGACACATTGATCAGCTGCCTCCTGCACACCTCCTACTGGGGATGTGCCCGCAGCCCAGGTACATGCCATTGACCGGAATCGAACCTGGGACCTTTCAGTCTACAGGCCGACGCTTCATCCACTGAGCCACACCGGTCAGGGCATGTGTGTGTGTTTTTAAATAGATTCTTATTGATTTCAGAGAGGAAGGGAGAGGGAGAGAGAGAGAAACATCCATGATGAGAGAGAATCATGGACTGGCTGCCTCCTGCATGCCCCCTCCTGGGGATTGAGCCCGCAACCCGGGCCTGTGCTCTGACCCGGAATGGAACCTCGGCCTCCTGGTTCCTAGGTTGATGCTTGACCACTGAGCCACGCCGGCCGGGCCCTCCTGATTGATTTTTGCTTCTCCCGGGAGAATGACGGATTATGCCTCTTCGGGAGAAGAGCCTTAGGTGGCCCATGGTTTCCTTCCAAGCCCCGGTTCCTACTTCGTGGAAGATTGCTCTGCGGATGACAGTGTTTCTCTCCACGTTATCTTCCTGCCGGTAAAGCGCCGGAAGCGATCGGCCAGAGGTTTACATGGATGGCAGGCGGGCTTCGTTTTCTTCTAATAGGAATCTATCATGTTGTCACGTTTCTGGCGGATAGGATATTTTTTTTTTTTTAAAGTTATCTCACTCTTCCAGGAGCTAGGAGGACTGGGAAGGATAGATCCAGAGACAAGGGAGCGTGGGACAGACGGACGTGTCTTGGAAGGAAGGGGGCGTGGGTGGAGTCATGGGACTGCGGCCCGTTCAGTCCGAGGGCAGCTGGCGCTTGGCGTGGTCCTCTCGCATCATGGATGCTTCTGCTGCTCTCTCCGCTCTTCCTTCCTCTCTGAAATCAGTAAAAACATGTTTAAAAAAGAAAAGCAAATTCCTCACTTTCTAAGGTGCTGTGCGCTGTTTTGAAACTCTTCCTGCCCTTGATTATCCTATAGAATAAGGAGCTAATATGCTAATTAGACCAAACAGCAGAGTGACCATCCGGACGACCTTCCGGACGAAGCCGAGCCCCTTGCACGAATTTCGCGCATCAGGCCTCTGGTTTATTTATTTAAAAAAAACCCTTCCAGGCTGAGGGCTGAGCCCGTGTGCAGGCTAGACTACGGCACCGTGGGGCCCCGCGTGGGAAATGGGTCAGAGAAGCGCCCACCTGCAGGGAAGTTGGAGGCCCCGTGCCAAGTGTTTGCAAGAGCTTCTGGGAAGTAACCGGGACCGAGGAGCTGTGATCTGTGACCACCACGCTTCAGATCCCATCAGCTCTTTCCTTGGCCTTCAGGCTGCAGAAAGACCCCAGAGCACGCTCTGCCGGTCGGCGTGGCCCAGGGGTGGAGCGTCAGCCTATGGACCAGGACGTCACGGTCCGATTCCCGGTCAAGGGCACAGGCCCGAGTTGCGGGCTGGATCCCCAGTGCGGGGTGTGCGGGAGGCTGCCGATCCACAATTCTCTCTCATCATGGATGTTCCTCTCTCTCTCTCTCCCCCCCTTCCTTTCTGCAATCAATAAAAACATATTTTTTAAGAAAGCAAAGAAAAATTGTTAATTTTCTAATAAGGCGCCCTGGCATTTGGAGAGCACTGGGATGCCATGTGGGGGCACAGTTCGGGGGCCTGGAGTCTCCCTGTGCAAGCAGCCTCCTAGGAGTTAGAGGTGACCAGTGACTGATGTCACTTGTCAGAAAGACAGGGGCAGCCTGACGGTACCGTTCCCCATCTGAGGCCAGCAGAGGAGGTTGGGAAGAGAGCCCGCTTTTTCACGGCTGCATAGTATTCCATGGTGTAAATGCACCACAGCTTTAAGAAATATATATGTGTGTGTGTGTGTGTGTGTGTGTGTGTATATATGTATTTTAGTGATTTTACAGGGAGGAAAGGAGAGGGATAGAGAGAAACATCAGTGAGAGAGAAACATCGATCAGCTGCCTCCTGCACACCCCTCACTGGGGATCAAGCCCACAACCGAGGTCCATGCCCTTGACCAGAATCGAACCCGGGACCCCTCAGTCCGCAGGCCGACGCTCTGTCGACTGAGCCACACGGGCCAGGGCGACGTCCCACAGCTGTTTGATTCACTCGTCTGCTGATGGGCACGTGGGCCGGTTCCAGGTCTGAGCGGCTGTAAAGTGTGGGGCTAGGAACACGGTGCACCCCTGCTTTCTGATGGGCGTTTCGGGGTTCCACAGGGTACGTTCCTGGAAGTGGGATCCCTGGGTCCAGTGGCAGCTCCATATTTCAGTTTCTGAGGAAACGCCACACGGTTTCTGTGAAGCCGTCCCTTGGAGAAGAAAGGGAGCGGTCGGTCAAGGCCGCTCCGCTCCAGCCTTCCCCAGCCTCCTGCTGTGGGAGCTGCAAACGGAGATTGAAGCGCGCGGTCGTTTTCGCGTTAATTAGTTCACTCGCGGGACGGGGCGCCCCTTTTATGGGTTGCTGGATGGACAGAGTCGGTCTGCATTGCATCGACTCCTTCCCCGGTGGAGTCAAGGAAAGAGCGATCTAATTATCTAAACGTTGCAAAACAGATTAAAAAAAATTTTTTTTTCCTGCTGCAGCCAAAGATCCTCCCCGCTTCCTCCACGGATGTACGTAGTAGCCGGGACACGGTGAGGACGGCGCTGTCTTGCTTCCCCGAGGTTCACACGGGTTTCTCATGCAAAATCCAATGTTCCCCCCAGCAGATGAGAAAGCCGGGCGCCTCGTAAATCGTGTTGGGCCCCTCACGACGCAGGTGCAGCCACGTTCTTCTTATTACGTGAGAACTACCTGCACGAGCTGAGAACGATTTTCGGTTCCCCGGGTGGGGGGAGGCGGGGGAACCCCGCTGCTGGAGGATAACAGTCGTGCTGCGTCCCAGGGGACAGACCCCGCTGTGTCGCAGGAAACGCTGCGTGTCGTCCTTCGGTCTGGCCTCGAGCTTGCGAGGGGTGTCCCCCCACCCGGAAGGCGCGTGGAGGGCGGATTTCTTCAAACGTGAAACAGCGCCGCCCGGTCACCGTCCGTCTGATTTATATTGAGTTCGAGTAACCTGGTACGGGGTTCCGGGGCAGGAGGAATGGGGGAAGCTGAGGCAGGAAAGTCGGGACAAGAGGCCAGAGGGTGGGAGGGGTCTGCAGCCGGCCTAGGGGCGCTCCGCTCCCGGAGCAGCTTTAAAGGCCTCCCAGTGAGAGAATGCGGAAGGGGCGGGGGCAGGGGGAGGGGAAGTCACTTTTACTCCCCAAACAGAGAAGCCAGCCGTCTCGGGCAAGATGTATAGGCTTGCTTGCTTCTCTTTCTCAGATGGTGGTGCAAGCTTTAACCGCGTTCACCAATTAGCTTTTCACAGCGCAGGCAAGGTCTCCTGTACACTCGTAAGTTCGTTTATTTGAGAAGACCAGGGGGACCCTCGCCCACTGGCTCGGGGGGGCTGCCCTGTCCAGTAGCACCTCCCTGGTGCCGGTGAGAGGGGCCATAACAAACCCGCCCACCTCCCTGGCCGAGACTCGGTGGGGGGTGAGTGTGGTCCGAGCAGCTGGTCAACCCATCGGGTCCTGAACCTGGACAGCCGAGGGGTCCGTCCTGCCTGTCCCTCCTGGAGCCCATTCAGCAGAGTCAGGGTTGGATGCTCTACGAGAGGGGATGCCAATAATGCCAGCAGGCGGCGAGGGCAGCAGGTCGAGTTCAGCCCCGCCCTGGCTGGTGTGGCTCCGTCGTTAGGGCCTCCGCCTCCGCCTCCACCTCTGCACCGAGGGTCTCGGGTTCAGCTCCTCCTGGTCGAGGGCGCATGGCTGGGTTGCGGGTTCGATCCCTGGCCCCCAGTGAGGGCCTGTGCAGGGGATGTCTGGTCGGCGTGTCTCTCTCACATCAGTGTTTCTCTCTCTCCCTCCCTCTCCGTCTCTGTATAAATCAATGGGAAAAATATCCTTGGGGAGGATTAACCAAAAAAATAATAATAAGTAAATAAAGTAAAAGGATATCAGGTGAAAACGAAGGCGATAGGAATGAAATACGGACTCGGGTTAACGGTGTGTCCATACGGGTCCACCAGTGGTAACAGGTGTACCGTGTGAGTAGGATGTGAATCGTCGCAGAAGCCGGGTGGAGGGTGCGCAGAGTTCTGTGAGTCTGACACGGCCCTCACAGGTGCGATGATGACGAGAAGGAACAACGGGGCGTGAGCGCTGCCTGTACAGTGCGTCGGCTGCGCGACGAAGCAGGGTCGGGTAACCCGGCCTCCTTGTTTCTCTTCGAGCCCTTTCCGCCGTCGTCACAGGAGCAGCAGTGTGCACGGAGAGTTGTGTGAAACACGTATGTGTAGCGCACAGACAAGCTGTTGGTCCTGACGTCCCTGAGCCGGTGGCAACCTTTCCCAAAGAGATTCAAGCAAAATAAACGAGCCGTCCTCACGGACGTAGACCCGCGAGGCATGGCTGTGGGTCCCAGGGGTGTTCTGGCTCTCCGTGTAACTTGGGGCATCACTTACCGCCTGAGGGTGTTATCTTAACGTGACGGGGACGGGTCCCCACGCGCCGCCGTGTGCGAATGCGGGCGCTGCGCCCGGGAAACGTGCTCGCTCGGCCTCGGCTTTGGTGCTCAGCGTCAGCCGTGACAGCCATCCTCCCCCTCCCCCCCAGCCCCGCCTCGTCTTCGCATCTCCGTGAAGTCCATCCACCTGGCGGCCGGTCCCTCTCAGGAGTCCCTGGCGGGTGGACGGCGTTCTCCGGAAATACACCCATGCCTCGTCCCTTTGTGAACGTTCTGAATGTTGCCCACAAGCACGCGAATCCCTTTCAGGGGACCCGAGAGACACGCCCGTGCGCGTTTGGGGCAAAGTGGGAAGCGCGGCCGCACTTCATTCCGCCGTGCACACGGACCTCCGCGCTCCTGGGACAGCCGGCCCCAAGGGACGGGCCTGTCCTCCTCCGTTATGCCTAAGGAGTTTGCCTATGGATTAGACGGTGTGTGTGTGTGTGTGAGAGAGAGAGAGAGAGAGAGAGAGAGAGAGAGAGAGAGAGAGAGAGAGAGAGAGGGAGGAGGTGCGTGGTGCCTCCAGGTAGCTGGCACCTCCGAGGCTGAGGCCCGTGCCCGCCGGGATTAGAGCAGGTGACCTGACCCCGATTATCTCCTGGATCGTAATCGGGTCAGCCACCTGAAATCGGGGCTGTGTCCTGGTGGGCAGAGATGGGAGAGGAGCGGGGATGGGAGAGCGCAGGTCTGCAGGCTGTTACTATAGCGACCAGGATGCAGACTCTGCCTGTCACAGCAGCAAACAGAAGTGCTTTCAGACCAGGGACAAAGGGAAGGTAACGCGGGACTGTTTCCATAGCAACAGGGAGACCATCTCCTGCTATGGGTAGGTGACGCTTGCCCCCCCCCCCATTATAATATCGATATCAGTTCATTATTTTATTTATTTAAATGTATCTTTATTGATTTCAGAGAGGAAGAAAGAGGGAGAGAGAGACAGAGACATCAATGATGAGAGAGGATCGTCCATCGGCTGCCTCCTGCACGCCCCCTACTGGGGATCGAGCCCGCAACCTGGGCCTGTGCCCTTTGACCGGAATCGAACCCGGTACCCTTCAGTCCGCAGGCCGACACTCTCTCCACTGAGCCAGACCGGCGAGGGCACATCCATAACTTTAAGGAACAGAAATACAGAAAACTTCCCCCTGAACTCAGGCTTGAAGCGTAAGACACAGAAGCGCAGGCAAAGCTCGGTTCTCGGACGCCTCCCATCGCCAGCAATCAGGTTCTCGACCAAGTTGCTCCTGGGAAGACATGTCTCCGTTTCTTTTCGAGCAAAACTTCAGTTCTCAACCTCACACCCCTTCCAGGCTGATGGCATCACCCGACACGAAGCCCCGCCGGGGTCCCAAGCAGAGGAGAGCACGGGCACATTGCCTGCGGAGCTGTGGGGTGCCTCTAGCTCAGGTCAGGGGACATGGCTGCGCAGCGGTAGATGGAGATTCCGGGTGCGTGGAGGGGCATCTGCACGGGATTGCAGTACTGCCCAGCACAGAGCTGATGAGCAGGGCGACAGTGTGCCTCAGTGGTTCCCAGCGTGGGCACACCCCACAGGGGGCAGTTTGATGCTTAAGGGGGGCAACTCGAGAATGAGTTAGTCACAGGGCATGTTTTGCATTTCGTACGGTTCAAGGGGTCTTAGACGGTCTAGACCAGTGGTCGGCAAGCTCGTTAGTCAACAGAGCCAAATATCAACAGCACAACGATTGACATTTCTTTGGAGAGCCGAGTTTTTTAAACTTAAACTTCTTCTAACGCTGCTTCTTCAAAATAGACTCGCCCAGGCCGTGGTATTTTGTGGAAGAGCCACACTCAAGGGGCCAAAGAGCCACAGGTGGGCTCGCAAGCTGCAGTTTGCCAACCATGGGTCTATACATACATATGATGACATCTTTATGCATTTCAGTTCTGTTATTTGTTTTGAAACTTTATTTGCTATTTTCTCTTATCACTTCACATCATTATTATTATTATTACTAGAGGCCCGGTGCATGAAAATTCATGCACTGGAGGGGGGTCCCTCAGCCCGGCCTGCCCCCTCTCACAGTCTGGGAGCCCTCAGGGGCGGGAGGCGACCGGCAATCAGGGGAAGGCAACGCCCCCATCACACCTCTGCTGCTGCCACTGCCGGCAGCGCAAACCTCAGCCGGCCCTGGTCGCCTGAGCCTCGGGCGGACCTGGGCAGCTGGGCAGCCGCCATCCGAGGCTCATCTGCACTTCGGGCTGACCCTGGGTGGCTGGGGGGCTGAGGGCGGGTCCGGCCGCACCACGCACCTGCCAGCCCTCCCTCTCCCGGTGAGGCTGAAAGGACTGGGGGACTCTGGCGGAGCTGAGGGGACCGTGCGCCGCCACCTTGTGGCTATGGGCACTGCCATATTTGTGATGGCGTAACGGTCAATTTGCATATTCCCTCTTTATTCGACAGGCTATTTTTTAACAGTTCCTTAGTGATTTCTTCCTCGGTACATCCACTGTCCTTCCGTTCTTTTGTTTCTCTCTCTCATGGACGCCATGTTCTTGGGAAGCCTGTGTAGACCAAGTTCATGGCCTTGTGGGCTTCTTCCATGTGAACGGGAGTTCCCTTTGTGAATAATAAGAATTCTATGTTGCGGGGGGGGGGGGGGGGGGGGAGAGGCATCAGGATGTTAGAGACACTGGGCGGGGGAGGGGAGGGCGTGGCCAGAACCAGGCGGGAAGCACAGGTGTGGCTGATGTGGCCATGGGCGCGCCCTGCTGGAGGGAGAAGGGTGGAAGGAGCAGCGGAGGGGAAGATGGGAGAGCCGGAAGGCACGCCAGGGTTGTTCACGCTCGGTGTGCCGTGGCGTGTGCCCTCCCTCACACACCCGTTAAGGGAGCCGCCGCTACGTCCCGGGTACTGTTCCTTTAAGCACCTGGGTGCCTCGGTCATTGAAGCAGACAGGAGAGCCCAGGGAAAACACGGACCACAGCAAGGAATGATAACACAGAGGGGAACGGCACGCGCACGCACTCGCGTGTCTGCGCCGCGCCACGGCGCCATGACATAAAGCGACGAGCCGGGCAAGGGGCTGATTTCCGAAGAGGCTGGACAGGCTGGAGAAGAGGCACTGGAGGTCCAGGGGGGCCTGTGAAACCTGCAAACTCGGGCGGGCGGGGGGGGGGGGGGCGGCGTGCAACTCCCAGCGTCCGCGGTCGAGGACGCGTGCGGGAAGATGGGATGGCGTGGGCGAGAGCAAACACAGCTGCCCGAATGGGCAGATGATGAGGAATGCAGCTTGAACTCTGCAAGTCAGAGCGGTTCCGCAGACAGCGAGCGTTCTGAAACGAGCCCGCTTTCCCGGCTGCTCCCTGCTTCTTGCCCCACGTCTCCCATTCTTTCACTTCCAGGTCCACAAGAAATTCCATTTCAGTGATGGCTGGAGAAGCTTCCGGAACCCAGAAGAACCAAAATTCGGGCGGGGGCGGGGAGGAGTGACTTCCTTTCCATTTTTAATTTTGTTGTTCCTCCTCACCCCAGGCTATTTTTTTCATTGATTTTTTTTTTTTTTAGAGAGAGTGGAAGGAAGGGAGAAGTGGAGTGGAGGGAAGAGAGAGAGAGAGAGGAGCATTGATGTGTGAGAGACGCATCAGTTGGTTGCCTCCCGCAAGCACTCCCGACTGAGGGTTGAGCTTGCAGCCCAGGTACATGCCCCTGACCGGGAATCGAACCCGAGACCCTTTGGTGCGAAGGCCGATGCTCTGACCACGGAGACAGGCGGCCAGGGCACCTCCTCCGTCTGCTGGCGCTGTGTTCCTGGAGCTGAAGCCCATATTCCCCTCTCCCTGTCCTCCCTCCCGGGGCCGAGGACAGGAACGCGTGTGATAGAGCCCCGCATTTCTGGCTGCAGGTCCATCAAAGAGAACTCCAAAAATTAAAAAAAAATAAAATAAGAAGTGCAGGAGGCAACCAATCGACGTGTCTCCCTGTCTCTCCCTCTCTCTTCCACTCTCTTTAAGAAATCAATGGGAAAATACCCTCGGGGTGGGGGTTGGGGTGGGGGGGCAATGGGGCGATAAGGACACCTATGTAATACCTCAATCAATAAAGAAAAAGATTAAAAAAAAATCCTTGGGTGAGGATGAACAAAAAATGAAACCAGGAGGTCACAGGTTCCCTTCCCCATCAGGGCCCCTGCCCGGGTGGCGGGTTCGATCCCCAGTAGGAGGCGTGCAGGAGGCCGCCGACCCGTGATTCTCTCCCATCACGGATGTTTCTCCCTGCCTCTCTGACATCAAGAAAAAAAAAACTGTGTGTTTTCTTAAAAAAGGGGACCTCCACTCACAGAGCCGCGGCCCCTCCCCTTGCTCTGTTTCAGGAATACCAGATTGACATATTCTTTGCTCAGACCTGGACCGACAGCCGCCTGCGCTTCAACAGCACGATGAAAATCTTGACCCTCAACAGCAACATGGTGGGGCTGATCTGGATCCCCGACACCATCTTCCGTAACTCCAAGACGGCCGAGGCCCACTGGATCACCACGCCCAACCAGCTGCTGCGCATCTGGAACGACGGCAAGATCCTCTACACGCTGAGGCGAGATGCCCGGAGCGGGGCCTGGCGGCGGGGGGAGGGGCCTGGGGGGGCCCTGGGTCCTTGACCGAGGGCCTGGTAGGGAGGGGAACCCTCTTTCTCCGCTCCGTGGGGTCTCTCCCCGCCCATGATCCGCGCCGAGCGTGCGATGCCTAGGAAGTCCGCCCGCCCGGATGCCGCGGGGGTGAAAAATAAAGGCACACAGCGTGGCTCAGTTGCTGAGCATTGACCTAGGAACCAGGAGGTCACGGTTCGATTCCCGGTCAGGGCACAGGCCCGGGTTGTGGGCCCGATCCCCAGTGTGGGGTGTGCAGGAGGCAGCCGATCCATGATTCTCTCTCTCTTTCTCTCTCTCTCTCCTCTCCCTTCCTCTCTGAAATCTAAGAATACATTTTAAAAAAATAAATAAATGTCATCTTTTAAAAAAAGTAGAAGGAAAGAAAGGCGCAGGTTGTAGGCCGTGAATGAAGGGCGTTCTTCATCAGAACCCGTTTCTGCTGGAAGTGGGCCGTGGAAATGAGCGTTAATCCGTTTAACCCTCGGGTCCACTTAGCCGGGAACAGGAAGATGTGCTAATTAACACATGTAATTAGAGCAAATTAACAAACTCGAGATCACAAGGGGGGTGGGGTGAGACAGCCGAGAGGGTGTTCCCCGATGCATCCCTCCGACAAACGCGGCCGCCCCGTCACGCGTGCTCCTGGGGCAGGGATGGCCTCCCAGAGACCTGGTGGCGGAGGAGAGAATCGGGCTTCAGAGAAGTCTGACCGGATGCACGCCGCAACACGCCACGGCCACGCCTGCACCTAAGCCAGCCTTCCTGCCTCCCGGGCAGGAGGAGGGGACAGGACCTTCGGAGCCCTGCCCTCCCTGAACTCCAGGCCTCACCCTGCTCTCCCAGACTCCCCCTCACACCTTTGCTGCATGTCCTCTCCCTCCCTCCCCCCCCCCCTCTCTCTCTCTCCCTCCCCTTCTCTCTCTCATCAGTGCTCACCAAGGATATTTCTGGGCTGCGGAACCTGGAACCGAAGCCCGTGCCCGTGACTGGGAATCAGACTTGTGTCCCTCTGACCGTCTCTCTAACCACCGAGCCAGGGCTCTTTATTTTATTTCTTTGGTTAAATAGGTTTTTGTTGATTTCAGAGAGAGGAAGGGAGAGAGGGAAACGTCAGTGATGAGAGAGAATCATCCATCGGCTGCCTCCTGCCCGCCCCCTACTGGGGATCAAGCCTACAATCCAGGCAGGTGCCCTGATCAGGAATTGAACCGTGACCTCCTGCTTCATAGGTGGATGCTCAACCACTGAGCCACATGGTCCGGGCAATAAAAATATATTTTTTAAAAAGGAATACAAGATGACACTACACCGCCCTCTCCTGCTTGGCTCAGTGGATAGAGTGTCAGCCTGCAGACTGAAGGGTCCCGGGTTCAATTCCTGTCAATGGTTGAGCGTCGACCTATGAACCAGGAGGTCACAGGTTCCATTCCCCATCAGGGCACCTGCCCGGGTTGCGGGCTCAATCCCCAGTAGGGGGCGTGTGGGAGGCAGCTGATCCATGATTCTCTCTCATCATTGATGTCTCTCTCTCTCTCTCTCTCCCTCCTTTCCTCTCTGAAATCAATAAAATATATATATATATTTATGTTAAAAGCAATACAAAATACAGGACACCAAAAAAACCCCATGATGCCACTGAATGGATGGTGCCCCGCCCCGTTCCCCCTACCACCCACCCACGGTGCCTTTGCTGGGTTCTGGCTGGCTGACCTTGACAGTGACCTTGGCTCCCCCGCAGGCTCACCATCAATGCCGAGTGCCAGCTGCAGCTGCACCACTTCCCCATGGACGAGCACTCCTGCCCGCTGATCTTCTCCAGCTGTGAGTACCCGCCCTCCCCACGGTGCCCCGTGAAGGAAGGCCTCCCCGCCTGAGCGTCTGGCGATGGTCACGTGATGCGTTAGAGCGTCACTGGGCAACCAGACAGAACAGATGACAGTCTGGTTTTGGCCCCTGGGGTGTTTGCACCCCAGACTCCATTCCGTAGGAGCCCCCCGTCTCAAAATAGGCGCTTCGATACAGCCATGTACAACTCAGCCTTTCCTCATAATAGTGACGGGTTTGCACACGGGTGGGCCGTTTTGTTTTGCTGTTTAACCAAACACCCGTATGCCAATGGAATGTTTTGCATGTTACTTGGAATTACACACAACTTCGGTCCTCTCCGGCCTCCACGGCCCGGCCCGGCACCTATGCGTGTCACCCATCTGGAGGCTGATCGAGAACCTGACCCTCTGGGTGCTCTGACACGGTTGGCTGAACCACTGGCCTTCGGACCTGGCTGGCTTGGCTCCGTGGATGGAGCGTCGGCCTGCGGACCGAAGGGTCCCGGGTTCGATTCCCGGTCAGGGCACAGGCCTGGGTTATGGGCTCAATCCGCAGCTTGGGACGTGCAGGAGGCAGCCAATCCATCCTCTCTGAAATCAATTAAGAAAATATATTTTTAAAAATGGAAAAGAAAAGGTTTTCTGGCCAAAAAATAATAATTAGAAAAAAAATAAAAGGCTGGCCTTTGGTGGCTGCTTCAACCTCCAGCCCCTCTCTCCTCTCCAGAGGTCACGGGGATGGAACTCGGGTCCCCTCCCTCCCCTCCCCCGCCCGGTTCCCTTGACAACCAGCCCCCATCCGCTTGCTTTCCCAAGGCTGCCTCCTTCGCATAACAAAAGCCTTTCAGGCCGGCCCTGGTCACAGCCCAGGGTTTTAAGAGCTCTGCACCAGAAAAGGGACAAAGGCCAAATATATAGTTTTAATTATATATCATTAGCCTTCGAGTGGGAAAGAGCAGAGCTGGTAATTACGAGAGGGCAGCCGGGCTCAGTTGTGCTGGGCCCGGAAGCCCCCCTAGTGGCCAGCTGCCTTCTCCTCTGGCCCCGCCTCTCAGACCTGCGCTGGGAGAGAACGGGCTAGGAACCCTGCCAGGGGGCTGTCTCCCGACCACGACCACCAAGAAGGGCCTACTCAGCAATAAAGACAAACCTGGCCGGCCGGCCGGCGTGGCTCCGTGGTTGAGCGTCGACCTAGGAACCAGGAGGTCTCTGCTCGATTCCCGGTCAGGGCACAGACCAGGGTGGCGGGCTTGATCCCCAGTGTGGGGCGCGCAGGGGGCAGCCGTCCATGGTTCTCTCTCATCATGGATGTTTCTATTTCTCTCTCCCCCTCCCTTCTTCTCGGAAATCAACAAAAAAAATACATTTTTTTTAAAAAAAGCAAGTATACTAGTCCCAGAGTTTTACAGTTACACAATAAATAATATTTCAGGTTCGACTTCTGGGAACAATTAATTTGAAAACAAAATGTTCTTTACTCGGGAGTGGGGGGGGAAGGTTTTGTGGGGAGCAACTAGAGTGACCTCCTGGCACTTCTGCCTGTGATTCTCATTCTCCCGGCGCGACACTCAGACGTAAATCCCGCCTCCCGCTGGGCGTCACCATTCCGTTCTTCATTCCTCTGAAATACAGCTTGCAGCCCGGCAGGCATGAGCATCGACCCTGTGGACCAGGAGGTCACGGTTTGGTTCCCGTCAGGCACATCCCCTGGGTCTCAGGCTCCCTCTCCAGTGTAGAGCGTGCAGAAGGCAGCCGATCCATGGTTCTCTCTCATCGTTGGTGTCTCTGTCTCTCTCTTCCTCTCTGAAATCAATAAAAAAATATATATATATATATAATAAAACAAACAAACAAAAACCACACCTGAGTGAAAGGTGTATTCTTTTTTTTTTTTAACACGAGGAAGTGTCCCTCTAATTCTTTCATTTTATTTTAATTATGTTTTATTGATTTCAGAGAGGAAGAGAGAGGGAGAGGGAGAGAGAGAAACATCCATGATGAGAGAGAATCATGGGTCGGTTGCCACCTGTATGCCCCCTACTGGGGATCGAGCCCGCCACCCCGGGCCGGTGCCCTTGGCCGGAACCCAACCCGGGACCCTTCCGTCTTCAGGCTGACGCTCTATCCACTGAGCCCAACCAGCTGGGGCTGCCCAGGCATGGTTTTATATGGTTTCTCATTCGCCAGGAGAATGAGAACCACAAACAGAATTTCCAGGAGGTCACTCCAGTTGCTCCCCACAAACTCCCCCCCCCCTTCCCGAGCATTGGATCCTCGGAAAATATCGGTTCACAGACACGCTGATCACCCACGTTTCCCAGCTTCACTGAGACAGTGTTGGCTAATATTTTCACCTCCCTCCCTCGAACAGTATGCTGAGAATGGGGAGATGATTAAGCTCCTGAGAGTGACACACGTTTTCTAAAATTTTAATTTCCACTTGGAATATGATATGTTAGTCTCGGCCACCAATACCCACTGTCAGTTACTTCCTGGGAGTGACAGATCTCATGCACTTCCAAGAAAATGTCTACCGAACACCCAAGTATGAAAATCACCGTAATTTCCCAGTTATCGGTAAAAATGCTATTTCCTGAGAAAAGTTTTGCCCCTCAGCACCCTGGATTCAAGGTTGATTATGGAGGGAGATTTTAGATTCTTTCTAAATCCTTTCTGGGAGCCACTCTCTTATAGGGGACGTTCTCCCCAGCTCTAGGAAATATTGTTCCCCGAAAATCAAGGTCAGTGGGAGTGGGAGCGGGAGTGCAGCGAGAAGGGGGGTGGTAGCAAAGGGCGGTGGCCCGTGCACAGACAACCCTAAGGGGCCACCAGAAGCGGTGCGTCCTCGAGGTGCCTGTCGGAGCTGGCAGATTTGCCTGGAGCTTCTCATCCCGTGATCCCTGTGGGGTCCCCTGAGGTCCGGATGGGAAAACAGTGTGTGATACACGGCACACTGGCGACCGTTTAAAGAATCCGAGCCCTGGCCAGTGTCCATCAGTGGTTAGTGTCGCCCCATGCACCAAAGGATCGTGGGTTCGATTCCGACCAAGGGCACGTTACCTGGGTTGCAGGTTCGATCCCTGGCCCTTGTTGGGGCATGTGTGGGAGGCAACCCATTGATGTGTCTCACATCAATGCTATTCTCCCCCCGCTTCTCCCTCTCTCTCTCTCTCTCTCTCTCTCTCTCTCTCTTCCCCCCCCCCGCTCCATCCCTTGCACTCTCTCTAAAAAGCAATGGAGCCCTGGCCTGGTAGCTCAGGTGGTTAGTTATCATTCCCAATACCCCAAGGTTGTGGGTTCGATCCCTGGTCAAGGCCCGTGCAAGACTCAACCGAGGAATGCGTCAGTGGGTAGAACAACAAATAGAAGTCTGTCTGTCTCTCTAAAAAAATCAATCTATCAAAATTATATTGGGAAAAAAGAAGCAATGGAAAAAATATCCCTGGGTAAGGATTCGCTAAAAAGAAAAAAAAAGAATGAGGGAAAAAGAAAAGTACTGCATAAAAAAAGTATTTCTTCCACCTCAAACGCGTGTCAGGGGTCATGGCGTGCAATCCCCAGGCGAGGGCTTTTGTTTTTGTTTCTCTCTTTTTTTATTTTTTTTATTTTACATATTTTTATTGGTTTCAGAGCGGAAGGGAGAGGGAGAGAGAGATGGAAACATCCATGATGACAGAGAATCATGGATCGGCTGCCTCCTGCACACCTCCTACTGGGGATCGAGCCCGCAACCGGGCCTGTGCCCTGACCGGGAATCGAACCTCCTAGTTCATAGGTCGACGCTCAAACACTGAGCCATGCCGGCCGGGAGTCATGTCACGAATATGAACATCTAACGGTCTGGTTAGAAAAAGCAAATCCTGTTACACATATCCAAGTATGGCGTTGCTGTCTTTCTTATAAGACTAGAACAAACACGTGGTGGGGAACATGAAGTGTAACAACGGGAAGTCATTTGGATGGGGAAAGAGCAAAAGAATATTCCGGCTCTTCAAACACGCCAACAGCGAAGAGCATCTCCGCACACAGCCCTGCAGTGTGAGCCCTAATTGGTTTTAAGCCCACACTGTTCAGCTTTAATTGCCTTAGTTATGTTTTATTAAGCCAATAACGACCTACAATATTGCACAAAATTATATTCAAATATTAACTCAGCTTCAGACCTCTGTCTGGGTGCATCTTATAGGAGACGCGTCGTCGTTATTGGGCTCGATTCTTATTCTAGGGAAAAAGCAATCGCCAAAATAACACCAGAATATTAGATAGGGCTGATTTTCCTTTCTCTCTCTTATATTCTCTCTCTCTCTCTCTCTCTCTGTCTCCCTCTCTCTCTCTCTCTCTCTCTGTCTCCCTCTCTCTCTCTTGCTCTCTCTCTCTGTCTCCCTCTCTCTCTCTGTCTCCCTCTCTCTCTCTCTCTCTCTCTGTCTCCCTCTCTCTCTCTCTCTCTCTGTTTTATTAAGACCCAGTTCGAGCACGCCCCCCATTGGGGATTGAGCCTGCAGCCTAGGCATGTGCCCTGACTGGGAATCGAACCGTGATCTCCTGGTTCCTGGGTCAATGCTGAACCCCCGAGCCACACCGGCCGGGCTTGAATATGTGTTTAAGTGAAGAAGAGATTCCTGTCTTTTAAACAGGTTGTACTCCTTCCCTTGGGGAAAAAAACACAAAAAACACCGCCGTATCTGTGTCCGCCTTCGTGACAACCATCGGCCAGAAGGCAGAAGCCTGAGAAGGAGGCATGCTCACGCTGTCAGGGATTTTTTTAAAATACCTGGTAATCCCCTATTCCCCTGGCATTCATTCGTTCATTCACTCATTCATTCATTTTATCAATAACGGTGCAGATCAAGGGCCAGGCTTCAGAAAGAAGAGAAAGAGGCAGGGGTGGAATTTCAGGCATCAACCATCGCGCTAAATTGAAGCATTGACATTAAAACGAATCCCCCTTCCCCGCCTGTTCACGACGCCCTCTAGCCAAAGGGGGAGAAGGTGGGCGGTGCAACACAGGCACATTTCTCTCCAGACCAACCTCCAGCAACGGCTTCACTTGTTCAGGGGCGAACAAGACGGTTGGGGAACTCAAGGAGCCAAGCTCAGGGAAAGGGGCGCTCCCAGGGACATGGGCCTTCGGGGCCGGTCTCCTCCCGTGGGCGGCCGCTGTTTTTGACGGCGCGCCCGAGGGCGGAGGAGCAAAGGAGACGACTGGAACCCGGGGCGCCTGCCCGGCAACCACTCTCATCCCAGGAGCACGGAGGAGCGTCCCGTAGTCCGTCCCTTCCAGACCCTGCAGGCCAGCCGCAAATCCTACCAACCCTGAGCTCCTCCCCCGTGCTTGTCTTATCTGACCTACCTTCTAGTTTACCATGTTCTCTTTCGAGCTCTTAGATGTCAGCTAGGAAGCATTCTTCTAAAATATACTTTTATTCATTTCAGAGAGGAAGGGGGGAGGGAGGGAGAGAGAGAGAGAGAGAGAGAGAGAGAGAGAGACATCATTGATGAGAGAGAATCATTGACTGGCTGCCTCCTGCGTGCCTTCGTCTACTGGGGATCGAGCCCACAACCCGGGCGTGTACCCCTGACCGGAACCGAACCCGGTACGTACCCTTTGGTCCACAGGCTGACGCACTATCCACTGAGCCAAACTGGCTAGGGCTTGCTTGCTTTTAGAATTCACTTCCTCTTTCTTGTTTCTAGTCCGCTGTTAGAATTTAGGAGACCAGGGAGTAAACTCCTCAAAATACTTTAAAAAAACAGCCAGCAGCCCCGCCGGTGTGGCTCAGTGGTTGAGCGTCGCCCAGTGAACCAGGAGGTCACGGTTCAATTCCTGGTCAGGGCACAGGCCAGGGTTGCTGGCTCGATCCCCAGGAGGGGGCGTGCAGGAGGCAGCTGATCAGTGATTCTCTCTCATCACTGATGTTTTGGTCTCTCTCTCTCTCTCTCTCAAAACCAATAATATATATATATTTTTTAAAAGCTGGGATGGCTGTGCTCCCAGCTATTTGCAGAATCCACTGTCAATGCCCGTGCAAGTACTCCTATCGGGACTCCAAAGATGTTTACAAGTTTTCATACTCAAGAACTTGGAGTCAATGAAAGATGAGCAGGCATAGAGGGAGAAAAATACAAAAAATGGCAAACAAGAGGAAAGCAGAAAATAGACTCCACGGGGGGTTTAGGGAATGCACTTCTCCAGCAGAGAGCCAGAGAGCTCCCCCTGTCATGTTCGAATCATTAAAACATAAGCTATAGAAATTCAGCAGTGGGCTGGAAACAAGAAAGAGAAAGCAAATTCTAAAAGGAAAAAGAATGCTTCGTAACGGACATTTTAGCGCTCTAAAGAGATCAGCGTGGCAACACCGGTTTGGCTCAGTGGATAGAGCGCCAGCCTGTGGATTGAAGGGTCCCAGGTTCGATTCCGGTGAAGGGCATGTACCTGGGTGGCGGGCACATCCCCAGGTGGGGGCGTGCAGGAGGCAGCTGATCGATGTTTCTCTCTCATCGATGTTTCTGACTCTCTCTCTCTCTTCCTCTCTGTAAAAAATCAATAAAATATATTTTTTTTAAAAAAGAGATCATCGTAAACTAGAAGGTAGGTCGGAATAAAACAACCAAAATTAAAAACTGCAAAGCTGAAGGACAGCGAGGGGGTAATACCTAAGCCAAAGTGGAGACTGCGCAGTGCGGGGAAAGAGCCCAACACGTGTATAATTGGAGCCGGAACGGAAGAGGAAGAAAATGAGACCACTAAAATCTGAAGTCCTAAGAGCCAAGGAAAATTTTAAACTGATGAGAGACCTCCAATCAAAAATTCAAAAAAACCCATCTGAACTCCAGTCGGGATGAATAAGACAGTGATTAAAAAAAAAAAAAAAGGACTTGAAACACATCAACATAATCAGCTGAAAATCAGACTAAATGGAAAAACATCTTAACCCCTAGAGCAAAAACACTCATTTTCTTCCAAAGGGCAGTCATTGGCTTGAGAGCCAGAGCTAACTTCTCAGCTGAGAAGATGGAATCTAGGAGATCACGGAGTGAACTCCTCACAGTATTTTTAAAAATAGCCAACAGCCCACCCAGGGTGGCTCAGGGGTTGAGCATCACCCACTGAACCAGGAGGTCGCAGTTCCATTCCCGGTCAGGGCACAGGCCCGGGTTGCGGGCTCGATCGCCGGTAGGGGCCACGCAGGAGGCAGCCTGTCAGTGATTCTCTCTCATCACTGATATTTCTCTCTCTCCCCCTTTCCCTTCCTCTCAAAAAAATCAATAAAATATGTGGGTTATTTTTTTAAAAAAAAGAAGTAAAAATTAAAGTTTTTTGGTTTTTTTCCCCACTATTTGCTACTCTCAATTCAATCTGGGCATGTCCAGTCACAAACGCTATGATTTGCATTTGGAACCATAATCTCCCTGTAGGATAATCATTCTTTGCTTTTCTGTTTATTGCAAGTCACTGTGGAAATGAGTGTCATTCATTGCCCAGTTATTGTTAATGTTTTATCTCAATTTGTTTTGTATAATTTATTCCGTTCAAGTCCAGGCAGCTAAACAGAGTGAAAAGATGCCTAAATTCCTTGGGCGCAAACAGCAAATGAAGCGATAAATAGATTATAAATCATAATTCATTTATTTAAACAACGTTTAGCAGATAATAATGCACACTAACAGGAAATTTGTCATTACAATAATTTGGGTTTAAAGTATTGTCCAGTGAGCCCGGCTGGTTTGGCTCAGTGGTCGAGCAGCGACCTGTGAACCCGGAGGTGACAGTGTGATTCCCCATCAGGGCACGTGCCCGGGCTGCGGACTTGATCCCAGAAGGAGGCGTGCAGGAGGCAGCGGATCGATGATTCTCTCTCATCATGGGTGTTTCTATCACTCTCTCCTTCTCTCTTCTGAAATCAATAAAAATATTTTTTTAAAAACAAACAAATGAAAAAGGATTGTCACTTCCGGACTGAGTTTGACCCTGAGGGACTAGATTCACCTCTTAGGGTCTTGCCTTGACTCTTCTGGGCTAGGCTGGCTCTCAGGTCTAGGCTGGCTCTCAGGTCTAGGCTGGCTCTCAGGGTATAGGCTGGCTCTAGGGTCTAGGCTGGCTCTCAGGGACTAGGCTGGCTCTAGGGTCTAGGCTGGCTCTCAGGGACTAGGCTGGCTCTCAGGGTCTAGGCTGGCTCTCAGGGTCTAGGCTGGCTCTCAGGGACTAGGCTGGCTCTCAGGGTCTAGGCTGGCTCTCAGGGTCTAGGCTGGCTCTCAGGGTCTAGGCTGGCTCTCGGATCTAGGCTGACTCTCAGGGGCTAGGCTGACTCTTAGGGACTAGACTGGCTCTAGGGTCTAGGCTGGCTCTCAGGGTCTAGGCTGGCTCTCAGGGTCTAGGCTGGCTCTCAGGGACTAGGCTGGGTCTCAGGGTCTAGGCTGGCTCTTAGGGACTAGGCTGGCTCTTCGAAACGAATGTTAGCCTTTGGGGCTTGATCTGGCTCTTAGTTTTTGGCTGGGCTCTCTGGGCTCGGCTACACCTTTCAGGGCTAGGCCCGGCTCTTAGGAACGAGGGTCATACCCTTGGGACCAGCTTCAGCTCTTAGGGTTATGCTTGGCCCTTCCGCGCGAGGCTCAGCCCTTTGGCGTGGGCTCAGCTCCGCTTTTTGGGGCTCGGCTTGGCTCTCTGAGGATCGGAGGTTGGGCTCTGAGGCTCCGAGGCAAGGCTAGACCCGCGGCTAGCTTCCGTGTGTAAGGATGCCACGCTGCAGGTGGACGCATCCCAGGCCTTGCACTTGTGTTGGCAGTGGCAAAAAAAATAAAGTGATAAAAAAAACAAAGCATTGTCACTGAAGCCCTGGCTGGTGTGGCTCCGTTGCTTGGATCGTCATCTCGTCGTGCCCCAAAAGGTTGCGGGTTCGATTCCTGGTCAGGGTCCATGTGGGAAGCAACCATCCGATGTTTCTCTCTCACGTCGATGTTTCTCTTCCTCCCTCCTCTCTCTCTGTCTCTCTGTCTCTGTCTCTCTCTCTCTCAATCGATAACACTTTTAAAACGATAAAAAATAAAGCGTTGTCCATGCAGTGATTAATACGTCTGCCATGGGCCCCCCCCCCCCCACCCCCGGGTTCATCTGTCACGTCTCCAGGTTGTTCACATTTCAGCCAACAATTACAGGGGAAGAGCTTGACCCGGCGGAATCCTGTCCGCTGGGGGGCAACGGTCCGGCTACCTCACTGCTGTGCAGAGCTCGCGACAGGACTGCCAGTTTACAGGAGTTGGAACGCACAGCGACGGGGAAGCTGTGTTTTTGTAAAAGAGAAAGCGGTTAACGCGTGTGTGTGTGCATGCGTGTGTGTGTGTGTGTGTGTGTGTGTGTGCACGCGCGCGCTCCGGCAGTAGCAATGAGCTCTCCCCCAGGCTCAGCGGAGCAGAGCCACAGCCTTATCTTCGAACTTGTGGTGCGGGTGTAAATCACATTTTGGCAGATAACGTAAGTGCGTGTTTAGCTCTTATACATAATTGGGTCCTTATCTTAAAAAAAAAATACATTCGGATCGGAATGTACGTTGTGGCTGGTTTAAGACAGAGAGAAGCCCCGAGAGAGTGAGAATGTGTGCGTCCCAGCTGCCGACAGAAAAGAGCTATTTCTTCCTCCAATGCTGTAATTTTTGCACGTACGCCTAAATAAAGATGTCCTCTTTTCAATCTTCCCCACCACTACTTTTTTTTTTTTTTTTTTTTTTGCTGGTGGGAAGAATGAGATGCCAATTCTTCTTCATATTCCTATTTTGCTTCTGAATATATTCCGTTAATTAATGTTCGCGTTTAGAAGGACTCATTTGAATAAAGTCTCTGCCAGGCATCTTTTAGGTGTCTGGTTAATTCTAGAAAATTCTGTTTGCATGCATGAAATGTGCAAGGCGGTTTCCCTTGGCAATGTCACTGCTCGGAATCATGCTTGTTATTGTGTTTTTGTTTTTGTTTTAAATTGGTTTCAGAGAGGAAGGGAGAGGGGGGGAGAGAGAGAGAGAGCGAAACATCAATGATGAGAGGGGATCATGGATCTGCTGCCCCCTGCATGCCCCTTCCTGGGGATCAAGCCCACAACCCCGGGCCTGTGCCTTTGATTGGAATTGAACCTGGGACCCTTCCATCCATAGGCCGACGCTCTATCCGCTAAGCCACACCACTGGGGCCTCCTGTTTACTTTTGAAACAGAAGCGAGGAGAGCCAACACCTTCGTCTTGTTCCCGGGGTGGAAGCCTTCCGTTGTTCCCCTGCGCCTCGATGTGAGCCGTGGGTGTCCTTGGTGGATACCACGTGTCGGGTTGAGGAAGGGCACCTTCCGTTCCTGTGGGCTGATGCTGTTGGTCACGAAAGGGCGCTTGTTGGCTGGCTGTTCTTTTCCTGACGCTGACGAGGCCGCCATGCTCTCTCTGTCCTTTCTGTCTGTGGGCAGTGTGTTCCCTGGTTGGTGCTGATGCGTGGCTCTCACGGTGCGTGCCTGCTCGCACCTCAGGATATTCTCACTGCCCTGGTGGTGTCCTCCCAGGCTCCTTCTCTGCATACAGGCGTCCTGTGTCTCCAAATACGGGTGAATTCCCCCCTGATCCCCCCCTCACCCCCGTTGCGATCGAGCCCTGCTGGCGTGGCTCAGTGGTTGAACATCGTCCCATGCACCAGGAGGTTGCCGGTTCGATTCCCGGTCAGGGCACATGCCCGGGTTGCGGGCTCCATCCCCAGTGTGGAGCGTGCAGGAGGCAGCTGATCTATGATTCTCCCTCATCATTGCTGTTTACATCTCTCTCTGCCTCTCCCTTCCTCTCTTGGAAATCAATTAAAAAAACACACACAGTATATATATTATTTTTAAAAAGATAAAAAGAAACACGTCTTTCCCGAGATCTGGATGGTCGGTCTTATTCTGGGGAACCGTGGACGGTGTGATGGGCAGGTCTGGGCCAGGCAGTTAGCTCTCGGTGTCTGGGAGCCGGTGAAACCCTGAAACCCTGACCCCCCAGTCTCAGGGGTCAACGACAGCTTGGCTCTCCGCAGGGGAAAGAAATCAGCAAGACAGCACCTGTGAGCTGTGTCCACACAGCTCTGGCCCGGCCCGTGGCCGAGAACATCTTGCTGATCATGAAGCTCTTCAGCCGCTGGCCCTTGTCCATTCATTTTTTGGGGGTGTCTGTGCGTTCAGGAAAATTGAGAGAGCAAGGAGGCCCTAAGGGTTTAGTATGCGAAGTGGTCAGAATGACAGGTTTGACGGGTTTTGTAAAACCTACGTCTTCAAGTGTGTTCACACTTGTTCCCTGTTTCCAGATGGCTACCCCAAAGAGGAGATGATTTATAGATGGAGGAAAAACTCGGTGGAGACGGCTAACCAGAAATCCTGGCGGCTTTATCAGTTTGACTTCATGGGCCTCAGAAACACCACAGAAACCCTGACGACATCTGCAGGTAGGAATAAGCAGGAAATGGTGTGGCTCTAAAAAAGAAAAAGAAAAAAAAAATCAATGGAACCTGACCGTGTGGCCCAGGGGTGGAGCGTCCAGCCATGAACCAGGAGGTCACGGTTCGACTCCCGGTCAGGGCACAGGCCCGGGTTGCGGGCTCGATCCCCAGTAGAGGGTGTGCAGGAGGCAGCCGATGAATGATTCTCATCATTGATGTTTGTCCCTCTCCCTTCCTCTTTGAAATCAATAACAAAAATATTTTTTTAAATCAATGGAAAAAATATCCTTGGGTAAGGATTAACAGAACAAAATAAAACATTATATATATACTAGAGGCCTGGTGCATGAAATTTGTGCACGGGGTGGGGGGACCCTCAGCCCGGCCTGTACCCTCTCCAATCTGGGACCCCTTGGGGGATGTCCTACTGCCGGTTTAGGGACTGCTGGCTCCTAACCGCTTATCTGCCTGCCTGCCTGTTCACCCCTAACCACTCTGCCTGCCTGCCTGATCGCCCCTAACCGCCTCTGCCTCAGCCCCCGCCACTGTGGCTTTGTCCGGAAGGAGGTCCGGTCTAATTAGCATATCACCCTTTTATTAGTATAGATATATATTATGATATCCTTCATGTACTTCCTTGTGAGGGAGAATTGTGGGATTTCCATACTGACTTTCTGAGTTAAATAGCCCACTCAGTCAGCTGTTAGCATTTTATTCGACGTGACATGCCTTCCCAGGGCGCCCTAGTGAGATTTATCTCTTGAGTGCAAAGAGAAATGCACGTTTAAAATAGCTCCAGTAGAAGGAGCTCTAAAAGTGGTATCTTCTTGGCTGTTTGTCATATTTTGCCTGAGTGCAATCTGGGTAATACATCAGCCTGGGTTTTAGAGTCAGGATTTTAAAAATAGTGGCAGTGTCTTTTTGTTCATAAGTTCGAGTGAAGAATCTCTCAGACCCACTGTGAGTCACCCTCCTCTAACGCAGACAGGAGGTGCAGGAAAAACACTGCTCGGTTGAATGAACTGCTCATCCGCCAAGAAAATTGAGGTTCTGTGATGCCAATCACATCTGACGATGTCTGCTCTTTTAAAATCAGTTCTCATTAATTATTCCTTCAGAGCAAAAGTATTGCCCGCCTGGCCCATGTGGCTCAGGAGTTGAGCATCCACCTATGAACCAGGAGGTCACGGTTCGATTCCGGTCAAGGGCACATGCCCAGGTTGCTGGCTCGATCCCCAGTAGGGAGCATTCAGGAGGCAGCCAATCAGTAATTCTGTCTCATCATCGATGTTTCTATCTCTCTATCTCCCTCTGCCTTCCTCTCTCTGAAATCAAGAAAAACATATGTTTTTTAAAATATGTGCATTTTCTAGTTGCAGATTCCTCCTCTTCTCCCCCTTTTTTTCCCCTCTGCATTCTCTTGTGTGAAGGAGAGGTTTTAATTCTTTGTTCTCAAGTTAAGGCCTTGCTCCATATAGCCTGCAAAGCTTTTCGGCTTTTTAAAAAATACATATTTTTATTGATTTCAGCGAGGAAGGGAGAGAGAGAGAGAGAGACATCAATGATGAGAGAGAATCATGGATCAGCTGCCTCCTGTACGCCCCTACTGGGGATCAAGCCTGCAACCCGGGCCTGTGCCCTTGACCCAAATCAAACCCGGGACCCTTCAGCCCACAGGCTGACGCTCTACCCGCTGAGCAATACCAGCCAGGGCTTTTTGGCTTGAATTTTCCTGCCTCGGTTTCGCTGTTCCACTGGTACCAGAACTCTCCTAGCTTCTCATGGTTCTACAACAGCAGCTCCAAGGTCAGGCCCTGGAACGTGGCCACAGTGGGATGTCGCCGGGGAGGGGTCTGCTGAGCCTGCTCTCCTGGGTCGGGAAAGAGCCGGCTCTGCCGGATTCGCCGAGAAGGATGGTTCCTGGCGCGCGGGCATTGCCCCTCCGTTTATCTCCCTCGGCTCAGGAGCCTGCCACGCGCTGTCCGCCTCTTTTGGATGTTCCGCGGGGGCTGTGTGTATTCCTGCCGGGGTGATTTACTCTCCTTTCTGTTCCTGTCTCCTGTTTGTTTTTCTGCTTCGTGCTTTATTGAAATTTTATGTAAAAATTAATAGGCTTTTAATATCACCCATCATTCAGTCACATCTCCCCCAGGAAATGATGTCCCTTGGCATGCCACTGACTTAGGAAAATATTTGCGCTCTCTGATTGCTTTGGTTTAATCATTCCGATTCCTTTGTGCCGGAATGCTGATGTGCTTACCATCTGAAATGGCTTTTGGGAAGCGATCTCGAAATGGAAGCTTCTGTCACCCACCCTGACTGTGGCTGCCACAGACCGCGGCCGCCTGAAGCAGCAGCAGCAGCAGCAGCAAAAACAAAAGCATGGATCAGGGAAGGCGCGGTTTTCCCGAGTTCAGTGCCGCGCTCTGTCCACCGTTGTGCGTGCCAATGGAGCCTGTAGCACGGGCTCCACTTGCCGTGTTTCGTTTCCGGGCCCGAGGACGTGGCCTTACGGGCGACCATGTGTGTTGCAGGGGATTATGTCCTCATGACCATCTATTTTGAGCTGAGCCGGAGGATGGGCTACTTCACCATCCAGACGTACATCCCCTGCATCCTGACGGTGGTCTTGTCCTGGGTGTCATTCTGGATCAAGAAGGATGCCACCCCAGCAAGAACGGCACTCGGTGAGCAGCACCCAACCACCACCCCTTCCCCCCCACACTCTCTCTCTCTCCCCTCTCCATGTCGCGGCGTTTTAATACAGGCGTGTTCAGGAAAAGACTTCCAGTGAAAGAGAGCTCACGTGTCACGGACCTCCTCTGAGCGCTGCTTGAACTGCGCTTGCGTTCTCCACGGTAGCTAAGGGAAATGACTCTTTCTGACAGTAGAATTCCACGCGAGCCCCTTCAGTTGCGTTGGGGTTAGGGAGTCAAAAAAAAACAACCTTTAGTGTGTGGACCCAGGTGCACGAACACTCAGTATTATTAATGAACGCATTCCTCCATGAATGAGTTGCATTCTACGCGGAGCGCGCGTCTAAGTGCCGGAGAAGCAAGCAGAGATGAGCAGGGTGCAGCTTTGCCCTTCAAGAGCTCACAACTGCCCGGCTGGCGTGGCTCAGTGGTTGAGCGTCGAGCTACGAACCAGGAGGTCACGGTGCGTTCGATTCTCGGTCGGGGACACACGCCCGTGTTGTGGGCTCCATCCCCAGTGTGGGGCGTGCAGGAGGCAGCCGATTCATGATTCTCTCTCATCGTGGATGTTTCGATCTCTCTCTCTCCCTCCCCCTCTGAAACTAATAAAAATGTATTTAAAAACAATAACAAAGCCAAAATAAAACACAGGGTTGGAGTGGAGGGATGTCAGTGTGGCTCCTTTTACGCCCGGGCCCCTGTCCCCTTGCAGGCATCACCACGGTGTTGACCATGACCACGCTCAGCACCATCGCCAGGAACTCACTGCCCCGCGTGTCCTACGTGACCGCCATGGACCTCTTCGTGACCGTGTGCTTCTTGTTCGTCTTTGCTGCTCTGATGGAGTATGCCACCCTCAACTACTATTCCAGTTGCAGGAAACCAGCCATCATGAAGAAGAAAACATCAGTGAGTTCCAGTAGCGAAGATTTGGAGGGGAGGGGAAAGAAGTGGGAGGGTAGTTTGAGGTAAACCATCTATAGCCCTAAGGCTCTTAGGCAGCAGGAGATAAACAGCTAACTCACCCACCCTTTAAGTCCAGCCAGTGGTGCACAGCGGTTGAGCATCGACCTATGAACCGGGAGGTCACAGTTCAATTCCCGATCCCCAGGGCACAGGCCCGGGTTGCAGACTCGCTCCCCAGTGTGGGGCGTGCAGGAGGCAGCCGATCTGTGATCCTTTTTCATCGTGGATGTTTCTGTCTCTCTCTCTCTCCCTCTCCCTTCCTCTCGGACATCAATAAAGATACAGTTTTTAAAAATGGTTCTTAACGAGGGGATGTACGATGCAGATGTTCACAACAGTTTTGAAATTATTTTTTTCTGTTTCTCCTACAGTTACTGCGTCCAGACTCCTCAAGGTGGATTCCCGAGAGGATAAGCCTGCAGGCCCCCTCCGTATGTATAGCGTTGCAGGTGCTAATGTTTCTGCCACCTCTTACTAACGTGAGATAGACTGATAGTTCTTGCTTATGTGTTAAAGGACAATGCACACCCTCCCTTCAAAATGTGTTTACCAAAAAAAAGAAAAGGGGGGGTTACTTTTGTTGTTAATCCTCACCTGAGGATATTTTTCCTCTTTTTTTTTTAGTTTTTTTTAGAGAGAGCGGAAGGGAGAGAGACAGAGAGCGAAACATCGATGTGAGAGAGACACATCGATTGTTGCCTCCCGCATGCACCCCATGTGGAGCAGGGATCAAGCCTGTAACCCTGGTACGTGCCTTTGACCAGACTCGAACCCGGGACCCTTCAGTCTGTGGGCCGATGCTCTATCCACTGAGCCAAACTGGCTATGGCAATGTGTTTACTTTTTAAAAAAAAATCCCAATTAGAAAATTTGGAAAAAATTTTCTAATAAATAAAAAATAATAAAAAGATTTCTTTAAAAATAAAGGAAAAAAAAGAATCATAATCCTTCTACCCAGGGATTAATACCTAACATCCATATTTCTGATTTTGGAACTCAAACATATGTTATGAACAAGCTTCTGTGTCGTGAATATTATTTTAAAATTTTTACTTTTCAAATGTAGTTGACCTTCAGTATCATTTTATATTAGTTTCAGGTGGACAGCAAAGAGGTTAGACAATTATATAATTTATGAAGTTAATTTCAGTACCTGCCAAGCAGCATATATAGTTATTGCAATATTATTGACTGTATTCGCCGAGCTGTGCTTTACATCCCCCTGTGACTATTCTGTAACTACCAATTTGTACTTCTCAATCCCTTCCCCTTTCCTACCCCACCTCCCTACACCCCACCCCACCTTGCAGCCATCAATCTGGTCTCTGTATCTCAGTCTCTCTCTGTTCTGTTTGTGCATTTATTTTGTGTTGTATGTGGTTTTTTTTTAAGATTCCAACTATAAATGAAATCATAGGGTATTCATCTTTCTCTGTCTGACTTATTTCACTTTGCATAATACCCTCTAGGTCAGCAGTCACCAATCGGTGGCCTGTGAGGTCCGAAAGGTTGGTGGCCGCTGCTCTAGGTCCATACATGATGTTGTAAATGGTAAGATTGCATTCTTTTTTTTTTTTTTTTAAGACCGAGGACTCCATTGTCTTAAAATTATTTTTTCCCCCAATTTATTTCAGAGAGAGGAAGGGAGAGGGAGAAAGGGGTAGAAACATCATGAGAGAGAATCATCAATCGGCTGCTTGCTGCACGCCTCCTACTGGGGGTTGAGCCCACAACCCCGGGCTTGTGCCCGGACTGTGCCCTCCTGGGCCAGAGGGCCACACTCAAATCCTCCGAGCCACACCGGCCGGGCATGCGCTGGGCTACTTCTTGCATTCGATTTGCAAAAGTTGACTCCTCAAAAGATTGAACTCGCCCGTGCCGCGAGGTCGGGGAGGGGACCGTGCCCACTTGCTTGATTCCTCTTGGCCGTTCTCGGTGCATTTCGCAGTGACCTTCGCGCTGTCCTTGTTGCCCCGCAGAACTATTCCCTCCTGGACGTGCGGCCCCCGCCCCCCGCCATGGCCACCTTTAACAACTCGCTGTACTGGCAGGAACTGGAGGAGACCTGCGTCTACGAGTGTCTGGATGGCAAGGACTGCCAGAGCTTCTTCTGCTGCTACGAAGAGTGCAAGGCCGGGTCCTGGAGGAAAGGGCGCATCCACATCGACATCGCGGAGCTGGACGCGTACTCCCGCGTCTTCTTCCCCACGTCCTTCCTGCTCTTCAACTTGGTCTACTGGGTCGGGTACCTGTACCTCTGAGCGTCGCTGCTGGCGACGAGGGAAGCGCGCCAGGCTCCCCTCCTTACCTGCCGCCCGCCCAGCCCCTGTCACGACCGACCGATCAGAGTAGCAAGGAGGCCGCTGCTCGGGTTACCAGTCCTCACACCCCACCCCACCTCTGAGCAGCGTGGGAGAACGCGGCAAAGATCCTCATTATGTATTTCACACACACACACACACACACGCACCCACACACACACACGCGCGCGCGTGCTGCATTTTTAAGGGACATTCTTGCTAATCCCCTCCTGAATCTGCAGCTTGGTGATGTTCGTGAACGCTTCCGGGGATGCCGGAAGCGGCTGCCGATTATCCTTGCAGAGAAATCTCTTCACACACGCAAGCAGATATCTGAGACGCTCTCTCAGACCCCGGCCGACCGGCTGGCTCTTTCCTCTGTCGCCCTCGGGGGCACCAGCACCCACGTGTGTGGGGTCACTGCAGCTGAGACACACTCCTACTGCCCTCAACCCCAGTGCCCCCCTCCACCCCGGGGGCAGCCCGAGTTCAAGTGTGAACGGTGGTGAGTTTCGGACCCGTTTCCTCTCTCTCTCTGGCCTGTTTTGCTCCGGCACCGTCGCGGTTAGCTGCCATTCCTTTACCTAAATCACCTCACCTCGGTTTGGGGAGGGGGTCCGTGCATCATGCCTACGTTTCCCATGGAGGAAAAAATAGGATTTTCACAGGTTTCCGTGTGGCTGAGGTCAACGATGATGATGATCGCTGAGCATCAGAAGGCCACTGCTTTATCGCAAACACTGGGAGTCGGCGGCATCCCAGCCTTGGGTTCTTGGGCTGGTTCGGCTTGCGTTCCGCATTGTGCCCGGAGTCCTGTTTGACTGGACCACACGCGGGCCAATCCCGGGACGGGTGCCCTGCGGCTGCTCTGCCAATACGCTTGACCACCATCTCCATCTTCCAAAGCAGCGCACACACCATTCCCCAGCCTCTGTCCTGAACGTGTTTTCCAGCGTGTGAACAAAATGTAGATACAATTTTAAATTTTTTCTTAGTGCATATTAACTTCCAAGTCAGATCACTTCAGATGCCAAAAAAGAAGAAGAAGAAAAAAGGAAACGGCTGTCTTCAGTGATATATTTTGATGTACAAAAATGCTTTTATACTTTGACATATGGATACCTAGCAAAAGCCCAAAGAAACGATTCCCTGAAATTATTACTCTTTTGATATTTTTATAACAAAACCAACTCGCTTCGTGATGTTAGTTCTTTGTGGGTTTTTTTGTTTTTTGTTTTTTGTTTTTCCTCCACTGGATGCCCGTGTGTACTTCCCAAGATGCTTCCGAAGCTCCCACCAGTTACAGGAAAACGAAAAAGAAAAGGCCTGTCTGCTTGTTAATTTCCACATAAAAATTTTAGTACCAGAATCTCTGTGCTTCTCACCCAGAAAGTTGGGTTAATTTTATTGGCAGGCATAGAATTTTAGCTTAATGATCAATGGGGCGTATTATTGTGTCTCAGAAGAAGAAAAAAAAAGATAAACCATTAGGCAGAGAAAATACAGAAAAGCGTTGATTTCACACAATTTATGGGGTGCTGACCAGACCCAGAAGGGGATGGGAGTGGAAGAGTCCCGGAAAGTTGACATGGAGGAATGTGTTTGGATGAATGTCCCTGCCCATCCAGTGAGTGAAAACCTAAGGATATAGGATCACCCAGTTTCCAAGGGTTAGGTCTGTGGCATGAGGCAGTCAAGCCCCATAGACCACAAACCAATTGGCTTCTACTTAGCAAATCCACTTTTAAAAGTAAGTTGATAAGTATTTGCAGAGAAACTGGTTGAATCTATTGGCTTCAGTGAGATTTCTGCTCTTTTGAGAATTTCACCTGTTCATGGATCAGCCACCTCCCACGCCCTGGTGGCCTGGAGGGATGTCAGCATGTCCCACCAGAGTGCCGAGTGCCCAGGGAAGGTGGAGCCCGAGGCCGGTCCTCTTCAAACACAATTTCCATTGTCACGGATTTACCATTTCTCACAAAATGAAGGATTTCAACCCATTGCACCTTCCAAGAAGTTCTGGAGGGAATGGAATTTTCTAGTGAAATTCTTGGGAGGAAAATAGCCTACAAGCATTTTTTTTTTTTTTTTTATCACAGACCTGACCCAATTTTACCTTAAAAAAATTTCTTTTATGGCTGCCTCTCCTTTCAAAGCCACACAAGACCCGGGCGTTGTTTGAGATGCTCATGAAATCATACACAGTGGCTGTGGAGACCAATAACCTGTTTGCGACCCCCACCCTGCTGGTTCACACGTGGTTCCTTTTCCAGGTAGGAGAACCTCCGTCTCAACAGTGTCCAATCGACGTCCACATGTTGAGCATCAACTAGATCCCTGCACCAACAGCAGTGCACACGCTGGCCTGACGTTAAGAGACTAACCCCCCCCCCCCCGGGGACCATGCCCCTGCCCGGTCCTCTGCAGGCTGCCCACGTGAGTTCTCCTTACCCGCCTCCACTCCTGAGACGAGTTCTTCAGTCCACGGTAGAGGAGAACGGCATGCAGCCAAGACGGGTGGAGCTGGGGAGCGTGCTTGCTCATGTCCGGATGCGTGCGTTCACCTTCTGGAGGGCACGGGAGCGTGTAAGGAACGCATGCCGCTGATGGGAGGACCATCCTTGGCACCCACGTGGTCAGTAGGCTATGCATGGGGCCCACAGTGCGATGCTGTTCCACACAGGCCTGACACCCTTACGGCCCCACCCACTCGCTTCGCGTGGAGGATCAGAAATGTTTTCGGGTGGTCGTGTGGCCGCTTGGGGAAGTTGTCGGGGTGGCCCCCATCCCGGTGGCCCTCACAGAAAGACCCTACATCGAGGAGGTGCCTGTTCTGCGTTTTGACAAGGCTTTCTCCCTCCTGACCACTGTGGTTTACACTTAACACCTGTGACTGTCTCTATTTTAAGTTGCCTCCGGGCCAAGGGAGAGAGAAGAAAAGGCATTTCACATGAATGCCACGAGAGCAGAATGCCTCTTCAGAGCCTAGGAAGTTCCAGTTTCTGCCAAGTCTCACCAAGGACCAGAAGACGGTCAGATACTGACAAGAGAAGGATCACGCTACTCTTACTCTGAACCCAGCAAATACTGCCCCCAATCTACCCAACATATGCCTTAAAGAGGACACATTCAGCTCAAACAGTGCATGTCTTGTGGACTTTCCATGCCCCACGAACACCTGTATTTCACACCATGTTTTATGTCTTATTTGCAAGAGGATGGAGACAGGGTTTCATTACCACCACCATCACCATCTTCACCATCATCACCACCATTTTCACTATCACTATCATCTTCACCACCATCATCATTAGTATCTTCACCATCATCATCTTCACCATCACCACCACCATCACCACCATTACCATCATCACCATTACTATCATCATCACCGTCTTCACCATCACCATTTTCACCACCATCATCATCACTATCTTCACCGTCAGCAGCAGCATCACCATCTTCACCATCACCATCATTTTCACCACCATCATTTTCACCACCACCATCATCACCATCTTCACCATCACCATCATTTTCACCATCATCATCACTATCTTTACCATCATCATCACCACCACCACCCATCTTCACCATCAGCAGCAGCATCATCATCATCATCATGATCCGTATCCTTTTCGTGGTCCATACTATTCCATAACTATTGAGTCAACAGAAAGGCTTCATGTCCTTTCCCAACCATAAAAAAAAAAAAAAAATAGGACTTACACGAAGGAGAAAATGGAACTTTCATCTTCATTTAAATGTTAAATACAAAAGTAATAGTTCAAAGTTTTGAAGGCCTACTACATTTCCAGACTGTTCCTGGTCCCAGAGGTCCTGGCTGTTGACTCGGCCTCAACCAGAACTTGAAGTTATTGGAACGTCCCACCTCATTGGGGATTGCTGGTTGCTTCTGGTTGTGGTGTTGTTTTGGTTTTACCTCACTTGGCTTTTTTATTCCTTTCATAAACATAACATTTGAATTGGCCAAGAACGATCTATTTTCCCCCCGAAAATGGATGCACCTACCGACATTGCCGATTTCATGAGCCTAAAAGGACAGTCGGTATGCTGCTTGCTATACAATCTGAGTTTAGGTTTGGATTCCCCCTCATTTATCTTGGAATTTTTACTTCTAGGTAGAAACAGACACAGGCATAATGTATCGGTGAAGTTTACAGTGTTTATTATCTTTGTTTAGACTAACTCTTTTCACACATTTTTAAAAGATGACTCCCACTCGTCCTGACCTTCAAAATGACTAATTTTGTGCTGGTGAACAATGTTTACATTCGTATGTTTGTACAACCATGATCTGTTTCTCTTTAGGAGCAGGCCCTAGACTGAGCTCAAGGTTTACTCCCCGTGAATGCATCCTTTCTGTGGGAGATTCCAGGAGAGGAGCCGTTTCCAGGAGTGGGCCTGGGTTGTCTGTGTTTCCATGCGTGATGTGTGTACTTGTGTGTGTGTGTGTGTGTGTGTGTACAGTGGTAAAAATGGATCAAGCTCTTCACATGCGTATTACTCTACCTACCCACCCCACGTGTAGCTGAAATAAGTAGAAAGGAGCCCCATTTCCTAGTGATCGCCGGTTAGCTTCCTATAAAGACTGACAATCTTTATATTTCCCAGAAATGGGAGGAGGACCAGGATGGAGCTTGAGTACCCGATGAGAAACTGACCTGCCCTCAAACCCGGATGCCCGTTGAGTGAGTTCACATCGGGCACTTTTTTTGATCTTTTTGTGCGTCACGGTTTTATCTGATAAGCTCAGAGCGGTGTAGGTGGTGGGGAGAGCCATCGCCACCCTCGCTCAGGACGCACCTTACACGGACGAGGCGGGAAAGCCTCGGGTCGCGTGGGCACCGCGGGCCTCACTACTCTGAGGCCTGTCCTCTTGGGTGAAGCTTGTGTGTGAAGCAGGCCCGGGAGGGGCCCTGGGAGATGGATGGCACAGGCAGAAAAGGAGCGTAGGGTCCCCTCGCCGCTGCCTCGCGGGAAACCTTCCTCGCCCGCGTGGGTGGAGAGATTGGGGAATCCGAGAGCCTCTGGGAATCCGTGCTCAATGTGCCCTGGAGCCGAGCTTGGCCTGAGAGAGGGGACCCGCCCTGCCCAAGTGCCTGCGCCCGCCCCTCCCCAGGCACCTGGGCCCAGGGCCAGGCCAGGGTCCTCACCCTCACCAAGTGGCCTCCGCCAGCCCCGACTCCCCGTCCAACCAATCACGAGGCCCTGGAGGCCCTGGGTCCGGGTCCGGGTCCGGAGGTCCCGCCAGGCGGTTCCGAGGTCCCCGCCCTCCTCCGCTCGCCCTGCAGCTCGTGGTGTCCTAGTGAAACGAAGGCGCACTGCGCCCCACGTGCCTTGGCGACACGGGCGGCACCGAGCGCGCCCCGCTTCGCCGGTTCGGCCCCCTCCGCGCGCTGTGGGCCACGCCCTGCCCTGCCGGAGGGCAGCAGGGCCTGGGGGCTGGGCCGCCCTCTGTATTTGTATTTGTATTCCTACGTTTGTACTTCGGATACTAATAAATGCACATGTCAGAAATGCGAGAGCTGAGAGTGGACGTCTCTCTGGTTTTGGGGTGGCCCACCAGGGGCCGGAGGAAAGGCGCAGGCCAGGGTTGGGGGACAAGGGCGCGCGCGCGGGTCTCTCCGGGGCCCTGCCCACCAGGGTGGGTATGACATCCACTGGCCCTCTCAGGGGCTCACCCCACCCCTCACCAGCCCCCACCCCATTGGGAGGCAGATTCTGCAAATGTTGGGGGTCAAGTGTCTTTCCTGGCAGGGAGGTTCCACACAAGCGGCCGTGTCCCAGAGACGTGCCTTCAGGCCACGAACAGAAACCCCAGCCCATCCCAGGAGGGCTGCAGCCGACCCACGGGGACAGGTGGCTTTGGAGGTGAGGGGAGGTCTCCTGCAGCTCAGACCTGGATGAACAGTGCTGGCAGGGCCCGGGGTTCCTGCCCCGACCCCATCCCATCAGGAATTGGGGGCTCACCACCCCCCGAGTTGGAATGGGGGCTCCCTGGGAAGGGGCTGCAGCCCCAGGCTGAAGTCGAGACCCAGGCGCGCTGACACAAACCACCCCCCAGCCCAGCGGGACCACCGCAGGCCGACATCAGAAGGCTCTATATTCTACCTTGGTCGATCGGAATTAAAAAAACACTTCGTTTTGTTAATCCTCACCCGAGGACATTTTCCCATTGATTTTTAGAGAGAAGGAGAGACAGAGAGAAACATCAATGTGAAGGAACACACCGATGGGTTGCCTCCCCCACGGGTCCCGACTGGGGCCGGGTTATGTGCCCTTGACCGGGAATCGAACCGTGACCTCCTGGTTCATAGGTCGAGGTGCAGCCCTTTAAACTTAGAAGAGTGAGGCCTGCGTGGCTCAGTGGGTGGAGGGTCATCCCAGGCGCTGAAAGGTCGCCAGTTCCTGCCCGGGTTGCAGGTTTGGTCCCTTGTAAAAACGGAAAGTTTTAATGAAAAGGCAGCCATCGCCCGCCCGTTTTTCCTTTTCATCCTAACACCCATTGGGCCGCATTCATTTCTAAAACTTGGCTGCTCCCAAGAACGGGAGGCTCTCACGAGCGCCCCCCGGCGGTTCTGATGTGTGAGGTCGGGAGCTGGACCTGTGATCAACATATACATACACTTCATTTATGAAAGGTTTATCTAAGTGGGGCGCGACTGTAGAGGTAGAACTGGAGGGTGATGTGATATTTGAGCGAACTTATCTAAAAAATATATATCTTTATTGATTTCAGGGAGGAAGGGAGAGGGAGAGAGGGATAGAAACATCCATGATGAGAGAGAATCATGGATCCGCTATCTCCAGAACGCTTCCCACCGCCAAGGTTGGCTTTCCCGGAAAGATGGGCAAAGTGCGGCGTCGCAGTACGTGCGTACGTGCGTGCGCGCAGCGGAAATCCCGCCTCCCGTCAGAGGAAATCCTGCCTCCCGGCACCTGTGATTGGCCCTGACCGCGAGGGGCGTGCTCAAGAGGGGGAAAATTCGCGGGATTGAAGGAAGACGGAGGATCGGGAGGAGGAGCGAAGGGGATCCTCTTCTCCATTGGCTGAGCCCGCGCAGTGGACTCGCTGCGATTGGCTGGGAAGCAGGGTCCCTTGTGGTCCCGCCCCTCCGGCCGCGGGAGGCGCCGGGATCGCGGTTTGCGGGCGGAGCCAGCGGCGGCTCCGAGGCCGGACCCACACGCCGCGGGACTGAGGTGCCCCGGCTTCTGCGTTTCAGGTGCTTGTCTCCTGGGGGCGGCCGGCGGCTGGGGCAGCGCGGGCGGGGTGTCCGGGTCGGGCCGGGCCGGGCCCTGGGGCAGCGGGCGTGGGCGCGGCCGCGGGACCTGGGCCTGCGCGGATCGTCCGCGGCGCGCGTCTAGGGCTGTGTCTTTCCCCCTCGAAGTGATGCTCGGTTTCGTATTTGTCTGTGAACGTGCATGTCGGCGCGTGTTTCCCGCACCGCTCACGGGCCTGGCGTCCAGCGGCAGGTGCACGGCACTGTCTGGGTCGTTGACAGGGGGGCGTCGGGTCCGTCTGCGTGTTTCCCTCTCGGGCTGGAGGGGAAGGGGACGATGACATTGAGGTCTGGTCTCCCGTGACCGTCCATCATCCTCAAGGTCTCGCGGACGTGGTCCTGGCGCCAGGCGGGTCCCGCGTGGGGCGCTTACCTGGGTGGGAGTCGGCCGGTCCCCGCCTCCTCCCCGTCTCCCCATCTGTCCTTCCCGTCTCCCCATCTGTCCCCCCTTTCCCTCCTCCGCCACTTGTCTCCCGCAACTCTGCTCCCTCTCTCTTGTTTGCCGCATGAAACCCCGCGGGCGGGTCTCGGTGGACATCCTGAGAAGCTGTGTTTAGCCTCCATCCCTTCTGTTTCCCTTGCAGGCCTGACAGCTGGGAGGACCCTGGAGGAAAGATGCCTTCCGAGTCCTTCTGTCTGGCCGCCCAGGCTCGCCTGGACTCCAAATGGTTGAAAACAGACATCCAGGTGGGGTTTCTGACATGCCTCTTTTCTTGGGCTGTTTTTGCCTCCCTATTCCGGCGTCCGGCAAAGGGTTTCTTTTAAAATATTTTTATTGATTTCAGAGAGGCAGGGAGAGGGAGAGAGAGAGAGAAACGTTGATGATGGGAGAGAATCACGGATCGGCTGCCTCCTGCACTCGCCACGTGGGATCCGGATCGAACCCACAACCCGGGCATGTGCCCTGACCGGGAATCAAACCGCGACCTCCCGGTTCATGGGGCGGACGCTCAACCACTGAGCCACGCCGGCCAGCCGGGTTGTGTCATTCTTAACTGTATCTTGGTAACTCTGTACCAGCAGTTTTTAAGATGTCCCGTTAATTTCACGGGCAGAGGGAAGAGGTGACGTGCGGTGATTTATTACGTCCTGAAGGGTCTTGCTCATGTTATGGGGCCTGTGCCTGTGCCTGTGTTTGTGGAGAGACCAGAGTTCAGTGACGAGTTCGTTTTGCCCGTGTGACTGGTCTTATTGAGCGGAGTGCTCGGCTCCTTGCACCCAGCCCACGTGGAGACAGCACGCTGTGCAACGTGCAGATGACGTGTTACAGAACGACACACGTGAAAACACACGTAACCTTACTCACCTGTGTCACCCTAATAAATTTAATAGGGAAAGGGCACGTGGACACAAATGCTGGCCTTAAGACTCTCGAATGTCTTGATTTCATAAGGTAATTGCAAGCTTGTCCAGAAATTATGGGGTGAGTAATAGCTGTAATATTTCCGGGGATGATTCTTCACCCCCAACTCGTTTTTGCTTGTAAATGGTTGGGGGAGACCACCTTTGTAACCACATGTTACCAGCACAAAGAAATGTCTGAAATACTTTGTAGTATATGTGTGTGTTTTCCTCTCCCCTGAGGTTAGACATTTTAAGTATTTCCCAAGTAACCTGCCTTTTTAGATGCAACCTCCGGTCCTGCGTGATGGTTTATCAAGAGTGTCAGGTACTTGTTGTGAGGATAACTGCTCTTCTTCATTATTAAGGCTACGGAAGGGGGTGCAGTCCTGGTAGATAGAGAGCCAGCTGTTTTAAATTATTAAATTTTTATTTTGTTGATTTTAGAGATGGTGGAGGGAGAGAGAAAATGAAACATTGATTTGATGTCCCCCTTACTTATGCATTCATTGGTTGTTTCTTGCATGTGCTCTGACCGGGATGGGACTCAGAGCCTGGGTGTACCTGGGTGAAGCTCTAACCGACTGAGCTACCGGCCAGGGGTGAGGGGAGAGCCAAGTGTTTAGAACTGTGTTGTGGATAGTGGGGTTGTTATTAGTGGTGTAATATTCAATAAGAAAAGCACAAAGAATTGGGTCAAGAGTTGGCATAGTAGTGACTGTTTTGGTTCTTGTCTTTTATTTAGCAGCTGGAGGCCTGTGCACGACATTCATGCACTTGGGAGGTGGGTCCCTCAGCCCGGCCTGCCCCCTCTCACAGTCTGGGACCCCGCGGGGGGATGTCCAACTGCCGGCTTGGGCCCGCTCCCCATGGATCCTTAGCGCTGCTGTGGAGGCGGGAAAGGCTCCAGCCACCACTGCTGTGCTCACCAGTCCTGAGCCCAGCTTCTCCTGTGGCAGCACACTGACCGCCGGGGGGGGGGGGGGGGGGCAGCTCCTGTGTTGAGCGTCTGCCCCCTGGTGGTCAGTGTGCGTCATAGTGACGGGTTGTTCTGCCATTTGGTCAATTTGCACATTAGGGTTTTATTATGTAGGATTCCTGCCTGTTTTCCTTTGTCATGTTTTTTTAAGTGGGGTGGGGGAGGTGAGGGATAATTTCTTACTTTTGAAATCTTGAGATTTGGGCAAACTGATTTTAAGAATTGTTTTGATATTAGTGTTTATGTATTTATGTAAATGTTTTGAAGTAAAGAACTTAATTTTTTCCCTTAGTAATCATAATCGAGTAATTACTAAATAGGAGTTTCACCATCCTGATTCAAAATCAGTTTAATGCTGAGGTGAGCGCCTACGATGAGTCAGGCAGATATACATAAAAAGGAATATCACTTAGGCCTTAACAGTGCTTACCATGTTACTTTTGATTTATTCACTTTAATATACAGTGCTTGGCCCTTAGATATCATTCAGAAGTCTTTCAAATTCCTTCTAGGAGTAAATAAGTGAAGAGGCCTAGGTTTTTGGTTTTAATATATTTTTATTGATTTCAGGAAGGGAGAGGAGAGAGAGATAGAAACATCAATGATGAGAGAGAATCCCTGATCAGCTGCCTTCTGCATGGCCTCTACTGGGGATCGAGCCCAGAACTTGGGACCCTTCAGTCCACAGGGCAGTGCTCTATCCACTGAGCCAAACCAGCTAGGGCAAGAGGCACCAGAGGTAAAATGTGCTATGGTTATTGAAGCTATTTAATACCCGAAAAAAGGTGATTGCTGATTTTCTGTAATTTCTCCACGATTGCTTATTACAGGTGAGCATGGATGTCTGGCCATACCTTAAGACATTATTAGACATAGTTTCATTCTTTGGAATACTTCTTGAGACAGGCATTGAGGATGCAAGCCTCATGCATATAGGTTTCACCCTTCCTGTCTTACTGGGGATTCTCTCCCACCTGCAGTGGGAAGTGTGTCTTTTTTATTTAACTGTCTTTCTGGGGAAAATTTTTACTAAATGTCTAATGATTGAGTAACAAAGAGGAAATTAGATCTTTTATATCATCATTTAAGAATTGGGGGGAAAAATGGCGGCGGAATAGACGGACGTGTCCCGAGCCTTGTCCCGGAGCAGATAGAAAGAGCAGTTGAGGGTCGCACGGGGAGTGTTTGTTGAAGAGTTAAGGGACAGCTATACTCTAAGAATTGTGCTGGCTGCTGTGGCTCAATGGTTCCTTCCCTTCTGTGACATCAATAAACATATATTTTTTAAGAAAAGAAGAATTGCATTGTGAGTATGATCGCTCTGTAAGTTTATCTTCTTTATTGTTGCCAGCTTGCATTCACGGGAGACGGGCTCTGCGGTCTGTGGAATGAAATGGTTAAAGATGGCGAGATCGTATATCCGGGGGCGGAAGTCACCCAGAGCGGAGAGCTGCCGCCCAGAAAAGGTGAGGGCCTCGCACTGGTGCTTCCCCTTTCGCAGACAGTTTTGGAACGCGCTACAGAAACTGGAGAGTCCGAGCATAACTCTGGGAAGTTTCGCTGCGCGGTGTGCTTACTGTCTAGAGGACCGCTGATGGTACCGGCTGCCTGGATTCCACGGGTCGACGTGTATCGATGGCCTGCTCACTGCGAAACCCCACTGCGGTGTCCCTCCTCCGGCACGGCCGTTCCTCTTCCCTTGTTTCTTTTTTTCTCGTTAATGTATTTTATTGATTTCAGAGAGGGAGGGAGAGGGAGGGGGAGAGAGAAACATCAGTGATGAGCAAGAATCATGGATCGGCTGCCTCCTGCATGCCCCCCACTGGGTATAGAGCCTGCAACCCTGCCATGGGCCCTGTCCCTGAATCGAACCTGGGACCCTTCGGTCTGAAGGCCGGTCGGTGCTCTATCCGCTGAGCCAAACCGGCCAGGAGGAGATGCATTTTCTGTTTCTTTTTCAATAGGGGCATTTCCATGACGTCCTGTGTTGTTGGCACTTTCCTGCTGGTGCTATAGATTTTCTGTGGAGGGGTGAAAAGGCATTAAATGGGGCCTGTCTCCCAGAACGGCTCACAGTTATGCAGGCATAACGGGCATTCCCATGCCGAGGTGGAGCCAGTGGACGAAGGCTCCGGATGTCACCCACACCCAGGGCTGAGGAGGTCAGGCAGGGTGCTTCCTGTGCTTTGTGCCAAAGGCCTGGGCTCTAGGCGTGGTGGTGTGTGGGGTCAGCAGGGTGCCGCGGGCGCAGGCATCCAGGGAGCCGGCCGTGAAAGGCAGACCGGATGGGGGTGTGCAGGTGACGGAGCAGTGGTAGTGGTGGGGGGTGAACCTGTGCTCCTTGCAGTGCCAGCTGCTTCCAGGCCCTGGAGGCTGTGCCTGCCTTCGCCCAGGGGGCACCTTTATACACCGAAGTCGAAAGCACCGCACAGAAGGCTCTATGTTAGGAAGAGGAGCCTGTCTGTCTCCTGGCCTTGGGAACTGAGCGTTAAATTCGGTCCCTTAGCCCACGGGCTCTCACCCCCGTGCTCCCCAGGACCCCTGGAGCCCATGGCAGACACCACCCTGACAGGATGCCGTGGGGCTGGCACAGGCTGGGCACAGGCACGGCTCACAGCTCACAGCTCCAAGTCCGAGTGAGGCCTGTCCCTTTGTTCAGGAGAGTCGGACCAGAGGAGGGCGTGCTCCTCAGGAAGCCGTGCTAAACCGCTGCTTCCACAGCGAGGGCCAGTTGGAGTCCACACATGTTCACGCTGACCTCCCCAGTGGCTCCCCGGGGCTGAGCCCTGCCGCTGTGCGCTCGTCCTCCTGGTGTCATACATGTTTGGAGACCCCGCACTGTCTGTAATGCACTGTGCTCTCTCCCACGGACTTAGAGCGCATCTCTAATCGTGTCGGCTAGGAAGGGATTTATTCAGTGACGAGCCCCTAAGACAGGACGAGTTTGCACTTCAAGGGTCAGTTGTTCATTCTACGCTTGCTGGGTAAGGACTTGCATGACATTTGTTCTTGGCTGGACTTGAAATTGTCGGTGCCCTGAAGTCGTGGTTCTCAGCTTTCCTTCCGTGTCCGGCGCTCTGACCATGGTGCTGGCGTCAGCAGTGGTCCCAGTGGGGGTGAGAGGGGCGGGGTGTCAGGTGGAGGGATTTCCGGGTTATACTCCCTTTCCAGGGACACAGCTGGGAATCGCTGGATAAGAGCAGTCACTGAAATTCTAGTCGGTAGATGCCACAGACTGCGTTTGTTAGTTGTAACCTGGAGAGGAAATTGATGGGACGTTTTGGAAGACATGCTTCAGAGACTTGGAGTGCCATTTAGGGTTCCTCATTGAAAGGGTTGTGGGCAGTTCGTTGTGAGTCGCACTGTGCCTGTATGGTGATGACTCATGTAATAAAAAAAAGTCATCAAACATTCAGTTGATGATCCATGTTGTAACTTCTCCTTCCCATTTCTGGGAGGGGCATCTGCAGGGTGGCAGACAAGTGGATGTAACCTTTGGAAAAGCAATCTATAGATTAAAAAACATTAAAAAAAAACTCTTTCAGATGACGGTGTTGATCCTCAGAGTGGGACGAAGAAAGAGGATCTGAACGACAAAGACAAAAAGGATGAAGAAGAGAGCCCTGCACTGGTGTTCAGGGCCAAGTCCATCCTGGAGAGCTGGGTGTGGGGCAAGCAGCCAGGTAGGGGGCCTTGTGCCTCAGTGCTGGGGAGCGTGAGCTGGCACCCACTTTCCAGGTGCTGTAGGCGGCTTTTTGGGGGGTTATGGCATTTAGGAAAATATTACTTAAGAGTTTTTATATTGTGGTAAACCATACATAATATATGTTCTATGACTTCTGCCCCCCCCCCCCCCTTTTTTTAAATCCTCACCTGAGGATGTTTCTTGATTCTTAAAGAATAAGCGGGGGAGAGAGAGAAACATTGATGTGAGAGAGAAACATCCACCGGTTGCCTCCCTTATCTGCCCCCTCTGGGGGTCTAACCCACAGCCTCAGCATGTGCTGTGCCGGGGGATCGAACCCACAGCCTCAGCATGTGCTGTGCCGGGCGATCGAACCCACAGCCTCAGCATGTGCTGTGCCGGGGGATCGAACCCGCAGCCTCAGCATGTGCTGTGACGGGGGATCGAACCTGCAGCCTTTCTGTGTGTGGGATGATGCTCCAACCAGCTGTGCCACCCAGCCAGGGCCAGTTTCATCCCTTTGGTTTTTTGTTATTGCCCGAGGAAATTTTTTTCATTGATTTTTAGAGAAAGTGCAAGGGGCGGGAGGGAGGGAGAGAAACATGGATATGAGAGAGACACATCATTGGTTGCCTCCTGCACATGCCCCAGCAGGAGCCTGGGATTGAACCTGCGACTCAGGCATGTGCCCTTGACCAGGAACCAAACCCGCATGGTTCCGTACACGGGCTGGTGCTCTAACCACTGAGCCAGTGACCTCCTGGTGCATGGGACCATGCCCAACCAACCGAGCCACTCTGGCCAGGGCAGGAGACAGTGCTTTATTTTGAATTTGGTTTCATAACATGGAAAAATGGGTAGAGGTTTTCTCTGTCTAGAAAATGTGCTGCTGACAATTGTCAACTTTATAATTTGGTGTTGGAAAAGTTCATACCACATTTACAGAGAGGCAGTCCACCATGGTGGCGAAGCGTGGTCTCCCCCACGTGTCCTGCTCATCTGGTGACTGTGCGAGTTCTCTGTGCCTCAGTTTCTCAGGAAACATGCGCCCAGCCCTGCCTGCTGGTGGCTGCGAGGACTCCCGGCCACCTCTTCCGAGCCGTGGGTTTGCTTGAGGGGCTCTTGGCTGTGCCCTGCTGTCAGCACCATGTCATTACAACACAGCAGCCTGCGCCCAGCCGCTGAGAGGTGGTGTCCTCGTGTTTTCCAGACGTGGGTGAGCTGAAGGAGTGTCTCTCCGTGCTGGTGAAGGAGCAGCAGGCCCTGGCCGTGCAGGCAGCCACCAGCACCCTGTCCGCCCTGAGGCTCCGGCAGCGGCTGGTCATCCTGGAGCGCTACTTCATTGCCCTGAACAGAGCCGTTGCCCAGGAGAGCGCCAAGGTCAAGTGGAAAAGCAGCAGCGGTTCCTTGCCTTCTGTGGACAAGAAAAGGTAACAGCCGAGTGAAGACAGACCCTACACCAAGTGGAGGCGGCTGCTGCGTGCAGGGAAGCTGGATGGAGGCTGTTGGGACAGGGCCTTGTTCATGGTGTGAAACTTCCTTCTTCCTTCCCCTTTTGGAGGTTTCCTCTCATTTGGACAATGGCTTTGCCAATTTGCTCATGTAGTAACAGGCTGCCTACTGAACCATTATTTTAGCGTTGTTTTCTTTTAAACCCGTTTTAAAACTTTTTATTGATTTTGAGAGAGAGGAAGGGAGAGAGAGAAACATGGACTGGCTGACTCCCGCAGGTGCCCTGCCCGGGAATGGCACCTGTCACCGTTAGGTGTGTGTCTGGGACGATGTTCCAACCAACTGAGCACGCCAGCCAGGGCTAAAGTCTGTCTAAGTTTCTTTTCTCTTCTCCTGGAAGAGAATACTTTCCTTTACAAAGGACAGTTGGTAAAAGTTTTAAAAAGACCACGAAACTGTAAGTCCCTGGGGAGCCTGCCATCTAAAGAAACGCATTGGCCCCGTTGGGTGTGCGTCCTTGATTTCAGGGTGTGCTCCCCCTGTGACTGACCTGCTGTGCCCCATGTCCCCGCAGCTCCCGGCCCACGGGCAAAGGGGTGGAAGGACTGGCAAGAGTTGGGTCCCGAGCTGCTCTGTCCTTCGCCTTCGCGTTCCTGCGAAGGGCCTGGCGGTCAGGTATGAGACCCTCAGGCTCGGCTTCTCCTCACTCCTGTCCCCACGGGGCCCTGGGGCCAGTCCAGGGGCTGTTGATGTGTCCTTGGGCTTGTTCATGACAGAGTGAAGTCTGTGCTGCTTAAAATGTGTAAGAACCCCGCAGGCTCAGTCCTGACTGACTTTCTAGGAGAACAAGAACTTAGACTTCTCCTGGGAGAGTCGTACGTGCAGAATTGCCTTTGGGGACGACTGTTTAACTTGGTCTCTGGAGTCCCTGCCGTGGCTCATGGCGAGGGGAGCGGGGGTTGACAGTGTGGCCGTGGGCCCTCGTGTGAGGGCTCGGGCCGCCCAGGACGGGGTGGCCTCCCTGACGCACGCGTGTGCCCAGGGGAGGACGCGGACCTGTGCAGCGAGCTGCTGCAGGAGTCCCTGGATGCCCTGCGAGCCCTGCCCGAGGCCTCGCTCTTCGACGAGAGCACCGTGTCCTCCGTGTGGCTGGAGGTGGTGGAGAGAGCGACCCGGTTCCTCAGGTCCGTCGTGACGGGGTGAGTTCCGCACATCTTCCTGTGAGCGCTGCGGCGAGCTCCGTCTCCTCCCCTTCTTCATAGCGTTCTTCCTTTAATCTGTCCGTGTCAGTGGTTAGACAGTTGTGTACCCTACGAGTGACCCCGATGTGCCCGCCCCGGCACCACGCCTGGTCTCTGTGGTGCCATGTGCTCTGTCCTGTGCTGTGCGTCGCCTCCGGGCTGCCTGTGGCTGTCGTGGCTCCGCAGGTGGCTTCTGCGCGCTCACCACCCTCTCAGTCCCTGGGTCCAGATCGTGGCTCTGTGCCGTGCGCTCTGTCCTGTGCTGTGCGTCGCCTCCAGCCTGCCTGTGGCTGTCGTGGCTCCGCAGCTGGTGAGCGTGTCTGCGCGCTCACCACCCTCTCAGTCCCTGGGTCCAGATCGTGGCTCTTCTCAAGTGTCTGCCTTTGCACGTCTGATGGACCAGGAGCGGGTTGCAAAGTGAAGATGCTTTCAGAATTCATTTTTCACACATTTTAGGACTCGGGGCTCAGCCATTCATCAAGGGTTTGAGCCCCTACTGGGACTTCCCCTGAGAACGTGCCTGCCAGCCTGTGAGTGATGGGTATTGTCTTCACAGGCAACGTAGGACCGAGCAACTGCTCACGGTGGCAGTCTTCACCCTGCATCCAGTCTCCCCACTGGACGTGAGCTCTGGTCTTGAGGGCCATGTGCTTTCGTTAACGGTTTTATATTAAAGACACACATACACTCGACACAGAGTCACCAGCAGACATAGATACTCAACACGGAGTCACCAGCACAGACACCCAATACGGAGTCACCAGCACAGACACACACTCAATATGGAGTCACCAGCACAGACACACAGACACTCAACACGGAGTCACCAGCAGACATAGACACTCAACACGGAGTCAGCAGCACAGACACACACACACTCAACACGGAGTCACCAGCACAGACACACTCAACATGGAGTCACCAGCACAGACACACAGACACTCAACATGGAGTCACCAGCACAGACACACAGACACTCAACATGGAGTCACCAGCACAGACACACAGACACTCAATACGGAGTCAGCAGCACAGACATGAAGATACTCAACACAGAGTCACCAGCACAGACACACACACACTCAACACGGAGTCACCAGCACAGACACTCAACACGGAGTCACCAGCACAGACACAGACACTCAACACGGAGTCACCAGCACAGACACACACACACTCAACACGGAGTCACCAGCACAGACACACAGACACTCAACACGGAGTCACCAGCACAGACACACACACACACACACACACACACACACACTCAACACGGAGTCGGCAACACAGACACACAAACACGCAGTATGGAGTCGGTAGCACAGACACAGACACTCAACACAGAGTCAACAGCACAGACACACACACACTCAACACAGAGTTGGCAGCACAGACACACAGACACTCAGTACGGAGTCAGCAGCACAGACACACAGACACTCAACACGGTGTCGGCAGCACAGACACTCAACACGGAGTCAGCAGCACAGACACACAGACACTCAACACGGTGTCGGCAGCACAGACACACAGACACTCAGTACGGAGTCAGCAGCACAGACACACAGACACTCAACACGGTGTCGGCAGCACAGACACACAGCCACTCAGTACGGAGTCACCAGCACAGACACACACACACTCAACACGGAGTCAGCAGCACAGACACACAGACACTGAGTACGGAGTCAGCAGCACAGACACACAACCACTCAGTACGGAGTCACCAGCACAGACACAGAGAGTCACTGCCATGTCCTTTCCCGCAAGCCGGGCCCCCTTAGGTCTCAGCGCCAAAGGGCCGTGGACTTGGCTCCCAGAGCACCAGTGGCGATGCTAGAAGACCTCCCTTCCCCGTCTTGGGCTAAGAAGACGTGTCATGTGTCATTTGGAAACCAGGAAAAGTTAAGGTTACTCCTTCGGTCACATATAAGCGCAGGCATGTTGCCAGTAGACTCTGGTGGTTCTAAGGATTGACCCTTCAGTTGTGGGGAGGACTGTTGCTACCCCAGCACCTTCCCTGTCCCTGACACTCAAAGGCGCTCTAGCCACTTCCTACTCGAGATGTGAGTAATGACACATGACGTTACGCTGTGAGGTTTGACGATGTCTTCTAATCACCTTTCAGTGCCCACCGTGGTGCTTGCCTGTGAGACGTGTCTCCACAAGCTCATTGTGCGCTTAAGTCTGACGCAGTTTTAGTAGCAGGTCTCGGAAGCGTGCTTCTAAGTGTTAAGAACGCATGTCTCCCTGGGAGAGAGTGTTGGGACTCCTGGCGTTACTTCAGCATGTTATCCCGAAGCTCTGCCTTGACTTGTTCTGACCACTGCTGTGATTTCAGGGATGTTCACGGGACGCCTGGCACCAAGGGGCCGGGCAGCATCCCCCTGCAGGACCAGCACCTGGCCCTGGCCCTCCTGCTGGAGCTGGCTGTGCAGAGAGGCACGCTGAGGTGAGGCGCCGCGCCCAGCGTTCGGGAAACACCTCGGCGGGACCCGTGTGCGTTCTGGCGGTTCACAGACTCAGCTGTGGCTACAGCCACGAGCCCTTTCCTTCCAGGGCGCTCTGCTCTTCACACCCGGTGCACGCAGCTTTGTTTACTTCCTGTTTGTGTTCCGCTTTCTCGTAGGGTCAGAGTTGCCCCTTTTTCTTTTTTACGAGAGAGAGAGGGAGAGAGGGAGAGAGAGGGAGAGAGAGAGAGAGGGAGGGAGAGGGGAAGGGAGCCCAGCTAGCTGACTCAGTGCTTGAGCGTTGGCCCAGGAGCCTGTAGGTCGCCCGTTCGCTTCCTGGTCAGGGCACATGCCCCATCTGTAGGCTGCCTCCCTCTGCCCACCCCCCGCTGGGGATCGAGCTTGCAACCTGGCCATGTGCCCTGACCGGAATCGAACCCTGCCCTCCCGGTTCCTAGGTCGGTGCTCAACCGCTGAGCCCGCGGGCCGCGCGCTTTGTTTCTGGCAGGCTTTTGCAAACAAAGCTCGTCCGCTGCTTCTGGAGAACAGAGGCTTTTCCTCTTTCAGCCAGATGCTGTCGGCCATCCTGCTGCTGCTGCAGCTGTGGGACAGTGGGACTCAGGAGACGGACAACGAGCGATCCGCGCAGGGCACCAGCGCCCCCCTCCTGCCCCTGCTGCAGCGGCTGCAGAGCATGCTCTGCGGCAAGGACGCCCCTCACGCGGAGGGCGGCACCCTGGTGAGTACCCTCATGAGGCCCCTCGCTTCTCAGTCGTCCTCAGCTAGGCTTCTGCAAACAAGGCCACAGCATGTGTCCGTGGGGGTGGTCGCCGGTAGTGGGGACGCTGAGGCTGGTGACTGAGCATGCCCTGGGTCTGCCCCCTGCCCCCGGCTGCTCGTCAAGGTCCTCTCAGAGCTGTAGTCGTTCCAAGGGAAAGCTGCCTGATTCTTGTGTCACGAGCGGCCGTAAGCGAGGCTGCTCCGCCCTCACAGACTGAGAATAATGTGCCAGCAGCACTAGCTCTTCTCCAGCAGGTGCTCGGTTAGGTGACAAGAAGTGGGTTTAGTTCAGTTCTCAAAGCTGGTTGTGGGGCAGCGCTGTGTTCCTGCAAAGCTGCTCTGGGTCCTGAGGCCTTTGGGGTGTGGAGTGGGCGGTGCCAGGCGTGTCACTGCAGCGTGTGCAGGGGAGGGTGCAGGGTGGTGTCAGTGCACCCGCGACAGTTCTCATCCGATGCCGATGGCGAGCGCTGCCTGAGGTCGCCTCTGCTTCCCTTCCAGCTGCTGTCGGGCCCTCTGAGCCCCAACGAGAGCTTCCTCAGGTACCTTGTTCTTCCGCAAGACAGTGAGCTCGCCATCGACCTGCGACAGACGGCCGTGGTCGTCATGGCCCACCTGGACCGCCTGGCTGCGCCCTGCATGCCGCCGCTGTGCAGCTCCCCGACGTCCCACAAGGTGTGTGCGGCGGCGGCGTTGTTCCCGATGCCCCACCTTGGTGCTACCCCCAGACTCCCAGGTGCCTGTGGTGTTGTGGGGAGCTGGCTCAGAGTCTCTGGCTCCATGCTATCCTTCCTGCCTTTTTTTTTTTTAAATATATTTTTGTTGATTTCAGAGGGGAAGGGAGAGGGAGAGAAAGAGAAACATCAGTGATGAAAGAGGATCACGGATCGGCTGCCTCCTGCACGCCCCGCACTGGGGAGCGAGTCCACAACCTGGGCCTGTGCCCTGACTGGGAATCAAACTGGGACCTCCTGGTTCCTAGGTGGATGCCCAACCACGGAGCCATATTGGCTGGGCTGTGGGTCCTACTCTTTCATGGGCTCTGAAAAGTAAATGCTGAGGAAAGCCACTTGGTCACTCGGTCTTGTCGGTGGACGGGCAATGTGCGTGTGCCAAGGGGCTCCGCTGCTCTGAGCTACCCGCTCGGCACGTGCTCGGTTTTATCTTGCAGTGTCTCGGTCCCCTGCCCCTCGCAGGGCGCAGTGCTGGCCAGCTTGCAGCGTCCTTTCTTGTGACTGAGAGCGTCTCCTGCTGCCATAAAGAACACGCGTGCTCCCTTTTCCACCCCACAGGGGTCCGTGCAGGAAGTCATAGGCTGGGGGCTGATCGGATGGAAGTGCTACGCCAATGTGATTGGTCCCATTCAGAGCAAAGGCCTGGCCAACCTGGGTGTCACGCAGATCGCCTGTGCGGAGAAGCGCTTCCTGATCCTGTCGCGCAACGGCCGCGTGTACACGCAGGCCTACAACAGCGACACGCTGGTGGGTGTCCTGGGCGCCCCTCCTCCTGGTGGGCAGGCGCGCTCCTGGCGATGCGCAGAGGTGTGATCTCTGGGTTGTAAGCATCTGTTCGTTGCATGTTGTTTGTTACGTTTAAGACCTTCATCGTCCTTTTGTTGTGATTTTGAGGCAGAGTCCCTTAGTCGCCACGATCAAGGATTCCTTACGGTGACACTCCCAACAGTGGCTCTCACTCACAAGCTGACCTCGTGGGGGCAGGCTCATTGGACTGGGGCCAGGCAGGAACCGAGGAGGGCGTCAGGCCTCAGGGGGAGGGGGACAAGGCGGGATGAGCGAGTTCCTGTCCAAGGAAGGTGTTCTCCGCCTCGACTGAGTGACCACTGCTCGGGCAGCCTGGTCCGCCCGGAGCGCTGGGAGGCCTCCGTTGGCACTGGGAGGCTGTGGTCCTTCCTGGCGTTGGCGTTGGTAGCGTGGGCAGCGGACCGAAGAGAGCCGTGCTGCTCTTCGTCTGGCTCTGCTCACAGGTCACGTTCTTCCTGTGTTTGCCTGTTAGGCCCCCCAGCTGGTCCAGGGTCTCGCCTCCAGAAACATCGTGAAGATTGCTGCCCATTCCGACGGCCACCACTACCTGGCCTTGGCCGCCACTGGCGAGGTGTACTCCTGGGGCTGCGGGGACGGCGGCCGGCTGGGCCACGGGGACACTGTGTACGTGCGGCCACCCTCTAACCACGCTCTCCGTGTTTCCCAGCGGCCCCAACACGCAGGGCTGGGAGGGAGACGCCGCCGAGGGTGCCCCGCACGGGGTGGCATCTCCCCCAGCTCCAGCACTCGCGGCTCTTGTCCCCGCTTTGGCCTCGCACCGCACCCCGTGGGGTTTTCTAGCGCAGAGCCCAGTCCTGTTTCTTCAGCGTGACAAGCCCCCTCCCAGCTGAGCTGTAGTGGTGTTTCCTCAGGGTCAGAAGTCAGTCCCGGAGCACCCTGCTGCGTGGGAGCTCTGGGTGGCAGGTGGCTCAGAAGGCCAGTCCAGAAACGCTCCGTGCGCCTTGACTGCGCCTGTGATAGCACTGCTCCGCTCTCCCGCTGGGTGCCAGGCTTGGCATTGGGCGCTCACTGAACACGCGCCAGGGAGGTGTGTGAGGCCTCTGTTCCCTCCTCGTGGCCGAGGCAGACGGCTCCAGGGTGAAGCTGTCTCCAAGGGAAGGGAGTCCGCTCTGTGGTAAATGAGCGTGGAGGTCATGCCTCTGAGGCAGCAGCTTCTCTCCCCCAGGCCCCTGGAGGAGCCCAAGGTGATCTCCGCCTTCTCCGGCAAGCAGGCCGGCAAGCACGTGGTGCACATCGCCTGCGGGAGCACCTACAGCGCAGCCATCACAGCCGAGGGGGAGCTGTACACCTGGGGCCGTGGCAACTACGGCCGCCTGGGCCACGGTGCGTGGGCGCCGCGCCCGCCAAGCATGCTGGGAGGGGCCTCTTGTGCGGGACTGGCCGTCACGAGAATCCTGTACGTTTGCAGGCTCCAGTGAGGACGAGGCCATCCCGATGCTGGTGGCCGGCCTGAAAGGACTGAAGGTCATCGACGTGGCGTGCGGGAGTGGGGACGCCCAGACCCTGGCCGTGACCGACAACGGTGCGTGGAGCTCGCGGCCCGGAGGTGCTCAGGGCGGGAGCTTTGCCGTCCTCGGTGGAAGTGCGGTCTTGGAGCTCACCCTGTGAGGGTCGGGACTTTATTCCTCGTGTAGTGAGACGAGAGGAAGACCACGCTCTTCCCTGGTTGGCTGCTACATTATGTTAGAGCAGTGCGCTGCGTTCAGCTGGAGCGTAAACTAGATTCATTCGGTCCCCCGCCCCGTGCAGCGTGAGCGGTGTCGCTTCGCGGTCTGCATCTGGGTGCTGTGGGCTGTGTTGATCGCTGTCCGCCATTTAAAGCTCCACGCAGACCCGCGCTTTGTCCTGAGGCGCCTGTGTCTCTAGGTCAGGTGTGGTCCTGGGGAGACGGGGACTACGGGAAGCTGGGCCGAGGAGGCAGCGACGGCTGCAAAACGCCCAAGCTGATCGAGAAGCTGCAGGACCTGGACGTCGTCAAAGTCCGGTGTGGGAGCCAGTTCTCGGTGGCGCTGACGAAAGACGGGCAGGTGTACTCCTGGGGCAAAGGGGACAACCAGCGGCTCGGGCACGGGACCGAGGAGCACGTGCGCTACCCCAAGCTCCTGGAAGCCTTGCAAGGTGAGCGTGAAGGGAGCTCGGCAGCGCTCGGAGGCACTTTCCTCAGGGACACGGTTAGGTTCCCCGTTACTCTTCTCTTCACCTGAAACGCCACGGAGGACCCTCCTCAGGGGCTTTAGCCCCCTTGTGACAGGCACAGGGAGCACACGGCACCTGGCCTCCATCTGTTGTCGCACATTGGGTTGGAAGCTCGTCCAGTACTGGTGTCGGAGGGTGCTTGTGGCAGGCGCCCGTGTACCGCTTCGTCAGCTGGCCACAGTGGGAGTGGGTTGGCTACAGTGTAGATGGACGGGTCGTTGGAACAGAGCCGAGAGCTCGGAGAGAGACCCATGTAGATGTGTCCAGGGGCAGCTTCCCTGAAGACAGGGCGCCACCTGGAGCGGAGGCAGTCTCTGCGCACACGGTGGGAGCTGCGGGCATCCATGCAGAAAGCAGGACTGATCCCGGGGGCCCCATGGCGGGGGAGTGTGCTGTGAACCTACAACTGCTCTTACAACAGGCTCCCTTGGGACGGGAGAAGACCAAGTAGGTGATTAAAAATGCATTTGTCGCCCTCACCAGTTTGGTTCAGTGGATGGAGCATCGTAGGGGCATGCAGGAGGCAGCCAGTCAATGATTCCCTCTCGTCATGGGCGTTTCTCTCTCCCTCTCCCTTTCTCTCTGACATCAATAAAAATACATTTAAAGGAATACAGTTGTCTCCTTCTGAAGATGAAAATCTGAATAAGGAGGAAAAACAACAGATTCTCTTTATGCCCTAGCATCCTTAACTGGCAGGCTGTAGGTCTCAATAAATTGTAACTCATAAAACATAACGAGTTTTAATAAGCAGACGAAGCAGATGAGTTGGGCATAATATTAGAGCAGTGCGCTGTCCGTGAGAAGGTGCCCTAACGCCTTCCTGCCTGGGTGGCCGGGGTAGATATCTGCATTGCCACGACGTCGTAAGCGTGCAAGTAGCCGCCTTCTCTCCCCTCCAGGGAAGAAGGTGATCGACGTGGCCGCAGGCTCCACCCACTGCCTGGCTCTGACGGAGGACAGCGAGGTGCACAGCTGGGGGAACAACGACCAGTGCCAGCACTTCGACACCTTGCACCAGACCAAGCCGGAGCCCTCGCTGCTGCCCGGGCTGGACACCAAGCACATCGTCGGCATCGCCTGTGGGCCTGCCCAGGTACTGAGCGTGGCTGCGCCGCCCATCGTGGCGTGTGGAGACGCCATGGGGTGAGCGTGTGCTGTCCTGTGTCCTGTGCTGGGTCATGCTCTCGTGAGCTCGGGAAGCTTCCCTGTCGGTTCCTCGGGAGGAGACCGCTCTGCCTCGTCTCTGCAGTGTGTGTGCCGTCTGTAATTTCCCATGTTCTGGCCTGGTTCCTGAAGGGGGCCCATTCCGTCTCCCGTCATTTACGGTGATGCTAGCAGACCCGTCGCTGAACGTATAGACCCATCTTTGGTTCTCGTGTCTCCTCCGCAGAGTTTCGCCTGGTCCTCGTGCTCCGAGTGGTCCGTGGGCCTGCGCGTCCCTTTTGTGGTGGACGTCTGTTCAGGGACCTTTGAGCAGCTGGACCTGCTCCTGCGGCAAGTGAGCGAGGGCATGGACGGCACTGCCGATTGGCCACCGCCCCAGGAGAAGGAGTGCATGGCTGTGGCCACGCTGAACCTGCTTCGGCTGCAGGTGGGCGAGCGCCCCTCCTGTGTGTGTGTGGGGAGGGGTGTCTGTGTGTGGGGGAGGGGGTGTCTGTGTGTGGGGGAGGGGTGTCTGTGTGGGGGGAGGGGTGTCTGTGTGTGGGGGAGGGGTGTCTGTGTGTGTGGGGAGGGGTGTGTGTGGGGGAGGGGTGTCTGTGTGGGGGGAGGGGTGTCTGTGTGGGGGGAGGGGTGTGTGGGGGGAGGGGTGTCTTGTGGGGGGAGGGGGTGTCTGTGTGTGGGGGAGGGGTGTCTGTGTGGGGGGAGGGGTGTCTGTGTGGGGGGGAGGGGTGTGTGTGGGGGGAGGGGTGTCTGTGTGGGGGGAGGGGTGTCTCTGTGTGTGGGGGCGTTTATGAGAGTGGAGGGTGCGGTTTTTAGCCGGTCAAACTGCTAAGGAAAATGTTCGAATGTTTTGGCGATCTTATTTTGTTTTGGTAATTCTATGGCTTAGTGCCAAGAACACAAATTTTCTTCACAAAGTAAAGAGAGAAACATTGATGTGCAAGAGAGACGTTGCTTGGTTGCCTCCTGTAGACTCCCCGACTGGGGATCAAACCGTCACCGAGGCATGTGCCCTGGTAGGGGATCGAACCTGCAGCCTTCCGGTGTAGGCTGATGCTCCAACCAGCTGAGCCACACTGGCCCAGGCTAAAGGGTGTCTTAAAAATACACGCTTACTGATTTCACAGAGGAAAGGAGAAGGAGAGAGAGAGACACCAATGATGAGAGAGAATCATGGGTCGGCTGCCTCCTGCACGCCCCCTCCTGGGGATCGAGCCTCAACCTGGGCACGTGCTCTGCTGGGAATCAAACCTGCCACCTCTTGGGGACACGGAATGACGCCCAGCCAGCTGAGCCACTGGGCAGGGCAGGGTCTCTCTACCCACATCCTGGCTGGGCAGTGTGCTGCCCTCAGGCCCTGGCTGGCTGGCAGGAAGCTCATGGTCAGGTTGTTGTGGGCGGTTTGGGTCTCAAGGCCGAGTCTTGGTTCTGCTCGCAGAGCCCAGGCTCCGGGCTCCGCTGTGTGTCTGTGGGAGCCTCTCAGCTTGGCTGGGTCGTCGTTAAGTTGTTAGGTTAAATTATATTCACTGTTTTTCTGGGTTGGGTGCAGATGGTTGGGGTGGGTTTTCTACATGTTTAACCTCTGTTCATCTTGAGCATATGATAAGTATGTTACAAGTAAGTTATGCATTATAATATACAATGAGTATTTCCATGTAAGTATTTACAGTTGGGTATTAAGTAGTCCTCGTAAAATGTCTTCCCATGGATTCTCAACCATTGTGGGTAAAATGTGTGTAGTCTCCTTTAGAACATGCACGGCCTTGAAGTCTTCCCTTTAATGTCTGGTAAAGCTCAATCGGAGGTGTTCTGTCTTCTTAGTGAGATGGGAACCCACGTGCGTTCGGGCTGCTAAGTGACCGCTGTTTTTGTCATTTCAGTTGCATGCCGCCATTAGTCACCAGGTTGACCCAGAGTTGCTTGGTTTAGGTCTGGGCAGCGTCCTCCTCAACAGCCTGAAGCAGACCGTGGTGGCCCTGGCCAGCAGTGCGGGCGTGCTGGGCACTGTGCAGGCGGCCGCCCAGGCTGTGCTGCAGAGCGGGTGGTCCGTGCTGCTGCCCACCGCCGAGGAGCGGGCCCGGGCGCTCTCGGCTCTCCTGCCCTGTGCAGGTGGGGGGCAGGGGGAGGGGAGGGTGGGGGGAGGCAGGGTGCTGGGAGGGGATTGCCTTCACTCCCATTGGCAAGAACGTTCCCTTTTCCAGTTTCAGGCAACGAGGTCAATGTCAGCCCAGGCCGCCGATTCATGATCGATCTCCTGGTGGGCAGCTTGATGGCTGATGGAGGCTTGGAGTCGGCCTTAAATGCAGCCATTACTGCAGAGATCCAGGTACAGCCCGGCGTTTTCCTGGCAGGGAGGCAGGCTGGACACCCTGTCCTGCTGGGAGGAAACAGCAAACCTCCTCTTGGTAGGAATTCCTGAGAGCCCGAAGCAGGACTTTGGGTCACATCCGGATACGTTCTGTGGCTCAGTCGTTTCTCTGTGTAAGCGTTCTTGCTGGGGTCAGGTCGACACAGTGCCCTCCCTCTGAGTGTCTCAGCAAGTGGCTGCGACAGACCCGGGACCGTGTCACGGATCGTTCCCCTGCCCCGGAAAGGGCCTCTGCCTCTGCACTGGGCGTTGGGCTCCCCTTCCCGGGCAGGTGCCAGTCCTGTGTCCCAGGAGTGGAGTCACTTAGTAGGTCCTGCTGTGTCGCTTCATTTTGCCGGGATCACGGTTCTCAGGTGCATCTCTGCTGGTGTGTCGTGGCGTTGCTTTCCCTGTTAGCACTGGCTGTGTGATGGTGGCCCCGCTTTTCTGTCCCTTCTGTTTGTCGACCTGGTAAAGCCGCTCTGCCATGCTGCGCACATGTCCTCTAGTGCACGCTGTCCTTGCTCTGTAGTAAACACTGAGTGAGTCAGCTGGGTCCTGGGGGGCTCTGGCTGACAGGTCCCCAAGGAGGCTGTGCTAGTCACCTCCGAGCCACCTGAGATCCAGCCCTTCCCTGGCCCACCGACCTGAGACCGTCCGTGTCTTTACTTGAGCTGTCCTAGGGGCGTGGCTTTCACTCGCATTTCAGGTGCCGCTTGGCCATCCGTAGTTGTTCTTGTTGCTTCCATTGTTGTCATCATTTTTTATGTAAAAATTTACATTGATAAAATTAGATGAAGTAAGTGCATCTCAACATGTCTTTGAAAATGCTTTGATCACGCTGAGGGAATTACAGTAGGTCTTCGGGTTACGTCGGAGATCCATTCCTATGGCGTGACCTAACGCAATTTTCACCGTAAGTCGGAACCCACCTACATAAGCACCTAGGTCACTTACATGGAGCACAGACACAGCAGTAATGAAGTGAAACAGTAAAAAGAATTTAAAAGAACAATAACAATTCCTGACCTTTACTTGTGGTAAATAAATAAAAAACATAAAGCATATATGTACATACGTCAAAGTGACAGAACTTTTTTTTTTTTTAATAAATAAACTAGAGGGCCCAGTGCATGAAATTCGTGCACTCAGGGGCAGGGGGAGGCGGGTCCCTCAGCTCAGCCCAGATTGAGGGAGGGTGCAGGCCAGGCCAAGGGACCCCAGCAGTGCACAATCGGGGCCGGGGAGGTTGGCCAGCCAGGGAGGGACTGCAGGAGGGCTTCAGGGCATGTCTGGCCCATCTCACGCAGTCCCAATCGGTCGGACCTCAACAGCAAGCTAACCTACTGGTCAGAGCATCTTCCCCCTGGTGGTCAGTGCACGTCCTAGCAACTGGTCGACTGGTCGACTGTCTGCTCCCTAGTGGTCGGTGCGTGTCATAGCGAGTGGTTGAGCGACCTTAGCATATCATTAGCATATTACGCTTTGATTGGTTGGACCAACAACCGGACACTTAGTATATATTAGGCTTTTATTCTATAGGACGGGAGATGGCGACGTAGCCACGAAACGATGTATGTCGAGTCGGACGTAACCCACATGTAGACATGGTAATGCGGTCGCGCCCACCGTGCTCACTGTGCCGTCCTCTCCAGGGGCTGTACTGTGTGCTTGCATTCCGTTTCCTCTTTGCTCTTCTCAACCCTGTTGCGTGGACCGCGTTATTTTAAAATTCCACTTGATAGATGGAGACACGAGTGCCACAGACATAGTGTGACTCGCAGAGGGGTCCTGACGGATGAGGGGCAGGTGGGCTGACTCCAGGCCCCTGTCCATGTGCTTACTGGCTCTGCGTGTATCTTCTTTGAAAATATGTCATCCAGTCCTTTGTCTGTTTTTAAATTGGGTTATGTTTAACTAGAGTTGTTGAGATGTAAGAACTCCTTCTGTGTTCTGGACACATGTCTCTTATCTGATATCTGATACCAGAGGCCTGGTGCACGGCACTCATGCCCTCAGCCCAGCCTGCACCCTCTCACAGTCTGGGACCCCTCGGGGGTTGTCCGCCTGCCGGCTCAGACATTCCCGAGGGGTCCTTAATGCTGTTGCAGAGGTGTGAGATGCTCCTACTGCCACCGCCACTGCACTGGCCAGCCGTGAGCCCGGCTTCTGGCTCCCTGTGTGAGCGCTACTCAGCCAGAAGCCAGGCTCGCTGCTCCTTAGTGCTGCCTCGGAGGCGCTAGAGGTTCCAACCACTGCTGCTGTGCTCACCAGCAGGGGCAGCTCCTGCATTGAGCGTCTGCCCCCTGGTGGTCAGTGCACGTCATAGCAATCAGTCGTTCTGCTCTTCAGTCAATTTGCATATTAGCCTTTTATTATATAGGCTGTGACTTAAGAATATGCCCTTCCATTTTGTGGATTTTTGCTTCCTGTCTGTAAAGCAGATGTTCTGGGGAGGGAGGGGGAGTAGATCCCACTGGTGGTCTGTGAGAGCCTGTGGCCGGGCAAAGCCTCCAGAGGCTCCTCAGAGAGGGCAGGGGACCAGCAGTGGCAGCCTGGACAGTGGGTTTGTGGGACAGTCTGTTTAGAAACTGGGTGACGGGATTTCAGCAGGTGTGTGGGGCCAGGGTCACCTGGTATGGGTGTCACTAGGGGGCAGCCAGGCTGTGGGGTCAGGCCAGGTGCCTTCACACCTGTTTCTGAGGTAACTGGTAACCAGGTTCTGTTTTACAAATTGCAGGATATTGAAGCCAAAAAAGAAGCACAGAAGGAAAAGGAAATTGATGAGCAGGAAGCAAATGCCTCAACGTTTCATCGAAGTAGAACTCCGCTGGACAAGGACCTTATAAACACAGGGATCTACGAGTCCTCGGGGAAGCAGTGTTTGCCCCTGGTGCAGCTCATCCAGCAGCTTCTTAGGTGAGTGGCGTGAGGTGCTCTTCAGTGGGTTGTGTGGTTTTCCCGGGAAGACAGTGGGATTAGCACTGGGAGCCTGGACATGTGCTTGGTGATGGAGGAGATATTCTGAAAATGACCGGGGCAGGTGTTAGTGCAAAGAGCTGACTCTCAGCACAGGTGAGAGGGCAGGCCGCAGCCTCAGAGTCACGTGGGAAGCAGGGGCGCCCTTGTGTGGGGGCGCCTTCTCAGCGCCTCCGCTCCCCTTGAGGCTGTGCTGTTCCAGGCACCCTGACTCCCTGGGCAGTGAGCCGGCTCGGCCCAGGCTGCCCTTCTGATCCTGTCTGATTGTTTCAAGCACCTTCACTGTGTGGATGCACACGCCTGCATCACTTTGCGTCCTCTCTCCTCTGCAGGAACATTGCTGCCCAGACAGTGGCCAGGCTGAAAGACGTGGCCCGTCGGATCTCGTCCTGCCTGGACGTGGAGCAGCACAGTCGGGACCGATCCGCCTCCTTGGACTTGTTGCTGCGTTTTCAGCGCTTGCTGATCAGTAAGCTGTATCCAGGAGAAAGTGTTGGACCGCCCGCCGATGCCCCTAGTAAGCGGCTTCAGATGTTAGTGTCTGCGTGCTCAGGCTGCGCGACACGCCCGTGCTGCATGCACACATGTGGGGGGCTCGCACTCTGTAAATGCAAGCATGTTGCCCCACTTTTTTTTTTATGAATATTTCTACGTTACACTCAGTATTTCTTTTCTCGTTGTCTTAACGTTAAAATTCTGCAGACGATCAGGAATAGCATTCTTTATGTTCAGGTTAGTCTGACGATGTAGCAGACGCAGCACAGGTGGCAGTGATGGGGAACGACATGGTGTGGGAACAGCACCTGCCATCATCCGTGTCTGTCACCTGGGCTGCCAGCAGGGTGCTGGGAGGGCTGCGTCACCGCTGGGACCAGACGGGGTCAGTTATAGCTCCGGTTTGTTAGCTGCATGCAGGCCCTGGGCCGGGTCTCCTGTGTGCTGTCGATGGCCCCCGTGGAGTTGGGATAATTCCTGTGGGGGCCACTGAGGGCTGACGCAGGATGGTCTGTGAGTGCTCGCTCCGCACGTGACGTAGAGAGCGCCTGGCTCTCCTACAGTCACCTTCTTCCAGGGGGCGGGCTTCGCTGCTCTTGCTCGTCCTCTTATAGCTCATGCCTTCCAGAATCACCTCGTTACTTCCTGCCAAGAGCAGGTACTTGTAGATGATGGAGCATTTCTGATTGAAAGAGGTGGACCTAATCTAAAGGAGGTACCCTCTCAAAGACCGAAAGTTACGAGGACCGAAAACCTAGTAGGAGCCATGGAGGAAGGAAGTTGACGATTTTATGAGGCCAAAGGGTGCCTAACTTTGTTGGGGGTGGAACGTTAGGCTTTAAAGCTCTGAAGTTATGACCTGGGTGTCCACAGACGCAGAGTCTGAGGCACTGGGTAGGCGCACAGTTCCCTGGCGAAGGCAAGCAGAGCTGGACCCGGGCCACGAGCTCCTGCCTGAGCACGTTGTTGTCGGTGATGATCACACACCATGTTCCCAGTAAACGTGAGCAGGGACAGTGCAGCTTCCGACTCTCCCTCCAGGTCCTGAGCTGATGGGCGTGGGCTCCCTGCTGAAGAAGTACACGGCCCTGCTGTGCACGCACATCGGGGACATCCTGCCCGTGGCCGCCAGCGTCGCCTCCACCAGCTGGCGGCACTTTGCCGAGGTGGCCTGCGTCGTGGAAGGCGACTTCACCGGTACCTTCTTGTTTCCTGCCTGCGGGCGCGTTTATTTTCACAGACGGACGCGTGCTGGCACGGACCATTTCCTAAAGCCGCTGGCCTTGGCCCCAGGTTTCCTAGCCCGGGCCCGTCCCCTGGGTTTCTGTGGTTGCTGGCAGCTGTGCCCGAGCAGCCGGGTCAGGAGTCAGTGCTGTGGCCATGGTTAGTGACTGTCCGGCACCGTCACAGACACCAGTGCTGAGGTCCGTGCTGGCTGTCCGATTGCATTTCAGCAGCAGCAGCGAGGATCTGAGTAAATCCCAATGTCGTGTCATGTATTTTCAAGCCACTTTTGTGACGTTAGGTCATTATTACTGAGCGCTTTTTTCTGCTGGTGAATTAGTAGTAAACACGTTTTTTCCTGGATAGAAGATGCCAGTTAATATTCTTTGGTGTTGAAACAGTGGTTCTGGAACGTGTTCTTGTAGCCTTTGTCTCTCTCAGAACGAAAGGCGCCAGGATCCTGTGGGAGTGCGTAAGAGCAGCACCCCTCCTCCTGTGGCGTATCAGCATGTAACAGAGCGGGCTTATGCTCTGGTCTGCAGGGCAGATGCTCCCACGTAAACCGTAACTTCATTACTTTCCTTCCACCTGTAGGCGTGCTCCTTCCAGAGCTGGTGGTCTCCATCGTCCTCCTGCTCAGCAAGAACCCGGGGCTCATGCAGGAGGCGGGCGCCGTGCCGCTGCTGGGCGGCCTGCTGGAGCACCTGGACCGCTTCAACCACCTGGCGCCCGGGAGGGAGCGGGACGATCAGGAGGAGCTGGCCTGGCCCGGCATCATGGGTACGGCCTCTCCCCGAGGGCTGTTCAGACGCGTTTTGTCCTGTCTGCCCTGTCTTCTCTTCACTGGGAGGACTTCTTGTCCAGGAAGACCAGGGCCTGCATGTCCCCCAGGGCAGCTGTTGGGAAGGGGGGAGACACTGAGTCCGGAGAGGCTGGGTTGTGTTTAAGGAAGGGGTTTCATAGCCGTGGCTGTTCCTCCTGGGATGGGTGGTCTGGGAAGTTCTGGGAAACCCTTTCTGGGTGTCTCCAGAAGGTACCGTTGAAGCGGTCAGATCGGGCTTTGGAGGCAGGCGTGGACATGGGACGCTTTCTCGTGGTCAGCGAGACGTGGCGGTCAGCCACTGCACGCCCCTGTCCCTCTGCATGTGCACGGAAGGGGGTGCGGGGGGCTGCTCCGAGTCTCGAGCTTTGCCGTTTTGAATCTAAGCAGCCACCTCTCTACGGTGGAACTTCAGAGACTCGTCCAATTAAGTTGTGGTTCAGCTTTCATGTCATCACACGGAGGCCACGTCTGTGCAGTAATAAGCGTGAAGAGAGAGCCCAGACTATCGTATCTGAAGTCACTGTGATACCAGTCCGCACTGCGACTAATTACACAGTGGTGTTTTTTATGGGAAAAATGACCAAAGCCAGCTTTACGTTATAATTTAATAGTATTTCCAATTAACAAACAGCTTTTAAAGTTCGAGAGAGAACTTTCATCTTATAGGAATTCTGAGTGACTTATAAAATACACTTCATAATACTCAGCTCTCTAGAGGATTTCTGTTCTCTGCTTGTGGCTACTTCTAATAAACCGCACTGCAGTCACGGGTGGCGCTTTCCTCTCGCCTGGTCTGTGCTCAGGTTTGCTGGGCCCGCGGCTCCTGCGTGGCACCCTGGTGTGTGGACCCCGTGTCCTTGCAGGGCCCGTCGGGGGGGCAGTGCCAGCAGGCTGTGCTCCTCCGTCCTGGTGCGGAAGTGTGTGTCCCTTGTGTTTCTCACAGCGTTGGTTCAGGTCGTAGTACCTGTTGGTCTGCTGATCTGCGATCCTGGTTTCTGTGCTCACAGAGTCGTTTCTTACAGGTCAGAACTGTCGGAACAACGAGGAGGTGACCCTGATCCGCAAAGCGGACTTGGAGAACCACAACAAGGACGGGGGCTTCTGGACCGTCATCGACGGGAGGGTGTACGACATCAAGGACTTCCAGGCCCAGGCCCTGAGCGGGAGCAGCATTCTCGGTGAGCGGCCGCCCTGCTCCGCACCCTTCAGCCTTCCCGCGTGTCGTCCGAAGCAGAGCCTCAGGCTTCCCTCTCGTGTGTTTATTTTTATGGATCTTCTTGGGTTCCGTTGGCTTATGGCGTTGCATAGGTTTCAAGTAGCTCTGTAGCACATGCCCTGTACGTCTTACTGTGTGTTTACCCCAGAGTCTAGCCTTAGCCCCCCATTCTAAACTCTCGGTGACTCTCCTGTCACGGAACTCAGGACGTTGGAAGAATTCCTCATCGTTTTGCGTGATTTGTTCCAACACAACGCACTGGCGCGGGCGCCAAGGCCTGACTGGCCCCGGCAGCCCTGGGAGAGGCTGAGAGGTCGCTGACCTGCCGGTCCGCCTCCTGGCGCCGATTCCGTTTCCGTGGAGGGTGGGCCCACTGTGGAGTCGGCGCATCCGCTCTCTTGCAGCTCAGTTTGCCGGGGAGGACCCCGTGGTGGCGCTGGAGGCCGCGCTGCAGTTTGAGGACACGCGGGAGTCGATGCACGCCTTCTGCGTGGGCCAGTACCTGGAGGTGAGGCTGGGCCGAGGGCCAGGGGTCCCCCTGCCCTGAGCGCGGGCCTCTCGCAGGGGCGGGAGGGCAGTGCCCTGGCGCGGGAGACAGAAGTCAATGCGCGTTGACTCATGGGAGGTTCACACACACTGCTCTGAAAACGTGACTTTTAAAACGGCCCGCCTGCAAGAAGTGTAGACGGTTCACACGCAGAAGAGGTCAGGAGCTTGTGTAGGAGTGGGGATGGCTTGCGATCTTGACTTAATGCCTGGCCATGCGTTTTGGGAAGAACTGCCTACTGGCATAATTCCTTCTGGTAGGACATGTCCTCCACATGCTCATGCGTGTTGGCGTGCGCGGCCTGGCTTGGTGTCTGTGGACGGATCCGGAGGCTCTAAGATGTGCTGAGTGCCCTGGGCAGGGCGGAGCGTTTGTGAGGGGAGTTAGCTTTGCTTGTAAGTTCTCTGATGTGACCGCAGTTAGGACTGTCGCTGGAATTCTGCCTTCTGACTGTGTGAATGCATTTATTTCCTCCCAAGGTCGGGGTAACGGACTCACAGCAGCACTGTCACTCAGACTTGGGTTTCTCTCTGGGCTGTTATGGGGCCGTTAGGGGTGGTTTCTGACGCAGGTCTCACTGTCACTCCGGAAGCTGCTGTAGCTCCATGGGGCTGTTCTAGCAGAGCAGCTCTCCCACCAGGAGCCTGAGCTGCAGGCTGCAGGTGCATGTGATGTATGTCTCCTGGCAGGAGCGCCGCTGGCTGCAGGGCGTGGGCGCGGGGCCCAGCGCCATCTTTCTCCCGGCGCACGCCTGGGGCGAGCACAGAGGCTGGTGCGCGTCTTGCTGGGTGGTGGGTGGAGCTGCTTTCTCAGCCTGACGGAGTGTCCCCTTCCCCAGCCTGACCAGGAAGTCGTCACTGTCCCGGACCTGGGGAGCCTGTCCTCCCCGCTGATGGACACGGAGAGGAACCTGGGCCTGCTGCTTGGGCTGCACGCCTCCTACCTCGCCCTGAGCACACCGCTCTCGCCAGTGGAGGTCGAATGTGCCAGTAAGAACACGCTCGCTCCCATTCACCGACCACGGCTGTTTCAGCAGAGCGTGTGTGCGGAAGTCGGTGGTATTTGGAGAGCGCTCCTGAGTGCTGAGCCCTGCATCCGGGAGAGGACAGGGCATCGGGTTTGCCTGTCGGGCTGGGAGGATATTTTGGGAGCACAGTCCTTGAGAGACACCTGCAGGGGCCACCGTCTGGGCTTTCGTGTGGAATCCCCGTCTGCACGGACAGGCTCCCAGGGCCTGTCCGTGCTGTGTGCTCCGTGGTCTCGCTGTGGCGGCTGCCCTCCGTGGACAACGCCCACCTGCCCACGCTGCCCTTCAGGGAGCCCTCCCAGGCGCGGTGGAGTGCAGGGTGTGGGTGGTACCGGCATCTGTGTCACGGGGAGAGCTGGCTTCCCGCCGAGCGTGCTGCTCTCGCTGGGGTTGGGGAGCAGTGCCTCAGGCTGCTGTCCGTGCGCTTGCTCCCTAGAGTGGCTGCAGTCGTCCATCTTCTCGGGAGGCTTGCAGACCAGCCAGACCCACTACAGCTACAACGAGGAGAAGGACGAGGACCACTGCAGCTCCCCCGGGGGCACCCCTGCCAGCAAGTCCCGCCTCTGCGCCCACTCACGTGCCCTGGGTGACCACGCCCAGGCGTTCCTACAAGCCCTGGCGGACAACAGCGCCCAGGACCACAATGTGAAGGTGAGACGCCCCAAGCGGGGGGTCGCTCAGGACTCCGAGAGGCCTGCAGCGCCTGCTCTCCACCAGCTTCCCGAGCTTGGCTGAGGGTTCTGGGAGGCCGGCGTGGAGGTGAGGGGGTGTGGCTCCATGTGCGGCGAGGTGTGGAAGCCTTGCTGGAAGCAATGCACGAGGCTGCGCCCGGGTTAGAGCCCGCAGCAGCCCACGCGGTGCCAACAGTCGCCTCCCGGCTGTCTGTGGCAGGACTTCCTGTGCCAGGTGGAGAGGTGCTGCAGGCAGTGCCACCTGACCACCCCCATCAGCTTCCCCCCCGAGCACCCCGTGGAGGAGGTGGGCCGCCTGCTGCTGTGCTGCCTCTTAAAGCATGAAGACTTAGGTAGGACGCTGTGTGTTCACTTCCTGAGGCCTCTGACTCCCACGCCGGCCACAGCGTCCCACCGGCCGCTTTGTCCCTGTCTCCCAGGGCACGTGGCGCTGTCTCTGGTTCACGCCGGTGCGCTCGCTGTCGAGCAGGCGAAGCACAGAGCACTGCCCAAGTCGGTGGTGGATGTCTGCCGGGTGGTCTACCAGGCCAAGTGCTCGCTCATTAAGGTGGGTCCTCGGGCCGGGCTGTGCAGACGGTGGGCCGGTCGGTCGAGGGCCTATGGTTAAGTCATCTCTCATCTCTGACTCGGTAGACGCACCAGGAGCAGGGCCGCTCCTACAAGGAGGTCTGCGCACCCGTCATCGAGCGCCTGCGGTTCCTCTTCAACGAGCTGAGGCCCGCCGTGTGCAACGACCTCTCCGTCCTGTCCAAGCTGAAGCTGCTGAGCTCCCTGCCCCGCTGGAGGCGGGTCGCCCAGAAGATCATCCGCGACGGAAGGAAGAAGAGGGGTGAGGACAGGCGGGCCGGGTCGGAAGGGGCTGCCTGGGGGACTGCATCAGGGGTGGGTTGACCCTGTGGCCTCTGTGCACTCTGCATGACCTTTGACCTCAGCCCCAGTGTCCGTTATGTGTGCTCATGGTTCCTCTTGCAGTCCTGCTTCCTTGTCCATGAGCTCAGGCTGGAGTTTGCCTTTGGAAAATGCCTTTCTTTGAAGTCAGAGGGAGCGCTGGCTCACGCGTGACATGGCCTCAGTTTAAGTTGCAGCCTCGTGAACAGAGGTCGCTGCTGCTCCTGTGGCAGCACAGGCCTGAATGTTTCCCAGAGGCCAGGTGTCTCGAAGGCTAAGGGTCACCATCTGGCCCATCAGGAGAAGCTGGCCGCCCTGGGACTCCCCTCTTTCCTGTGGCGCTCTCCCCCCCGACCCCTGGGACTCCCCTCTTTCTCTGTGGCACTCCCCCATCCTTCCCCAACCCAGGCGGCCAAGTGTCCTTACAATGAGAGTGTTTGTGGTGCTTTTGTTGTTTGGACGTTTCAGTTCACAGTGAATATTAAAATATGTGTGTCCTTTACGTAAATTGAAGACTTCTGAATTTAAAACTGCATTTAAGTAAATGGTTTTTCTAACGAATGATGCCTTCAACGTAGTTCCTAAGAAGCCAGAACCTACTGATGATGAAGAGAAAATTGGAAACGAAGAGAGTGACTTGGAAGAAGCTTGCCTTTTGCCTCACAGTCCCGTCCATGTGGACAAAAGACCCCTTGCAACTAGAGCCCCCAAGGTGAGGCATTGCCTGGGACTCGAGGGCTGGCTGCGTGCGAGTGTCCTTCGGGGAGAGAGCGCACAGCTGGCGAGCGTGTGGGCGGCCGCCCCAGCGCCGCCGCCTAGTGGTGCCCCGGTTGGATCCATCCTGGAGAAGTGCTGCTTTTTCCTTTTAAAAAACATCCTCATTCGAGGGCTTTCATGGGGGTTTGAGAGAGAGAGAGAGAGAAAGCTCGATGTGAGAGAGACATCCATCTGTTGCCTCGCCACCTCAACCCACACGCCAGGCTTGTGCCCTGACTGGGAATCGAATCATGACCTCGTGGTCAATGGGATGACGCCCAGTCACCTGAGCCACCCCGTCAGGGCTTTCCTTTCCCTTTAGGAGCACATTATGTCATTGTTCATCCTCGCTCACTCGCTCACTCATTCATTCACTTATTCACTCGCTCATTCTTTCACTCGCTCACTCATTCATTCACTCATTCACTCGCTCACTCATTCATTCACTCGCTCACTTGCTCACTCATTCACTCGCTCACTCATTCATTCATTCACTCATTCACTTGCTCACTCATTCATTCACTCATTCACTCGCTCATTCGCTCATTCACTCATTCACTCATTCATTCACTCATTCACTCGCTCACTCATTCACTCATTCACTCACTCACTCGCTCTATCATTCACTCGCTCGCTCACTCGCTCATTCACTCAATCACTCATTCATTCACTCATTCATTCACTCACTCGCTCACTCACTCATTCACTCATTCGTTCACTCGCTCATTCACTCACTCGCTCATTCACTCACTCGCTCTATCATTCACTCGCTCACTCGCTCACTCATTCACTCGCTCATTCACTCACTCATTTACTCACTCGCTCTATCATTCACTCATTCACTTGCTCACTCATTCACTCGCTCACTCACTCGCTCATTCACTCACTCGCTCTATCATTCACTCACTCTGTCATTCACTCATTCACTCATTGAATGTCTCCTTGGCTTCCCTGTCCTGGTCCCATTCAGTGGATGGCCCTTTACTCTGTGTGCCAAGTTACCTCTTTCCACAGTGCCTGAGTGTGGAGACTTAGAATTCACTTACAAGCCTAGGTGTGTCCTGGTCATTTCACCCCTCAGGCCTGCTGGCATCTGGGTCTGCCTTTGCTGGAGTCACTGCTTTAGCACGGGGGCGACAGCAGCGGGGACTCATGCACCCGCGGTTCCTTTGCAGGACAAGTGGCAGCCGCTCCTGAGCACCGTCGCTGGCGTTCACAGGTACAAGTGGCTGAAGCAGAGCGTGCAGGGCCTCCCCCCGCAGTCGGCTCTGCTGGGCACCATCGCCGAGTTTGCCCTCAGGGAGGAGCCCGTGGACGTGGAGAAGATGAGGAAGTGCCTGCTGAAACAGGTAACATCCTGCAGGGAGTGCCCTTCCCAGCCGTGCCCGGGGCTCGCAACTCTCACCGGGGCACGGTGTCTCACCGGGGCATGGTGTCTTGCAGCTGGAGAGAGCAGAGGTCCGCCTGGAGGGGATCGACACCATCTTAAAGCTGGCAGCCAAGAGCTTCCTGCTCCCGTCCGTGCAGTACGCCGTGTTCTGCGGGTGGCAGCGGCTCATCCCGGAAGGCGTCGACCTGGGGTACTGCTGCCATCTTCCTAGTTGGGGGGTTGGGGGAGGTCAGCACCTTGCTCTGTTCTGCTTGAAGGTCTGGCAGACCTCCACGCAGACACTCTCTCTGTAAGGGAGCCTCTCACGGATTGCTTGAAGGACGTGGACTTGATCCCACCCTTTAACCGGATGCTGCTGGAAGTCACGTTTGGCAAGCTGTATGCCTGGGCTGTTCAGAACATTCGGAACATTCTGATGGATGCAAATGCCAAGTTTAAAGAGCTTGGTGAGTCCAAGAGAACTTCCCTGGTTCACAGGCTGCATTGAAATCGCTGCAGGAGTGGCTCAGTGGCCACGTGAGCGGGTGTCACGGTGTGGCTCCTCAGCAAGAGAGAGGTGATCTCAGCTGCTGCATGCTTTCTCAGATGCGAAACACAACTTGCAGAATCGGGCAGAAGACAGTCTAATAGTGTCCTCACAGCTTCCCGTGCGTGTCGCTGCCACCGTCCACCCTAGAGCGTGTGCTGGGGGACGTCGCGTGCCTGCGAGAGGCCAGGACTCGCTGTGGGAAGTGCCCGTTCTCGCTGACGGGATGCGTGGCCACAGGGCGCTGATGAGGGTGCAGTGCGTTCTGTAGCGGGTGGGGTGGCTGTGTGGAGCCAGGGTGGCAGGGTTGTCAGAAGCACGGGCTCCCGCTGTCCACTGCAGAGCAGCAGTTTTTACATCTTTATTGTTGGAAGTTTTACACCTGTCCCTTCCCCGCCATTGCCCTCTCTCACCTGGAAAACAGGATTTTTAAAATTGCGAATGCTTTCTGTGTCGGGTGTGTTCTTGTATCTGAGGCTGTGCCGATGCCTTTCAGGGATCCAGCCCGTCCCGCTGCAGACCGTCACCAACGAGAACCCGGCGGGACCCAGCCTGGGCACAACCCCCCACGCGCGCTTCCTCCTGGCGATGCTCAGCATGCTGACCCTGCAGCACGGCGCGCACAACCTCAGCCTGCTGCTCAACTCCGGCACGCTCGCCCTGGCGCAGACCGCGCTGCGGCTCATTGGTGGGTTGGCCGCCTGACCTCCGTGGGGAAGGCCAGCACTTGCCTGGGTGTCTCTCAGCCCCTCTGCCGTTTAGCTTGTGGTGTCGTTGTCAGCACCAACGGTGGGAAAGGTGCGTCCCTTCCTGGGGTCTTGGCACCTGGTCAGAACCCTTTGGCCACAGGTGCTCAGGCTTCCTCCTGGAGGCCAGTTCCCTCCTGTTGGGCCGTGTGTGTCTGAGGCCAGGGCCGCACTGCGGCGCACACTTTGCTCAGGTGGGGTGGGAGCGGGAGGGAGCCCTCCAGCTGTGTGTGTGTCACGGTCCCTCCTGGGGCTTCAGGCTGGGCATCCCCGTTGCACAGGCCCTGGTGGGGGTTCGAGTCTCGTGCTGCATCTGTGGACCCCTCAGCGGCATTAGCCTTGCGCTCCTTGAGCCTGGGCGCCTGCGTGCTCAGCACCACGCCCGTCTCCAAGCAGCACTGCACCATCTACTGAGGTCAGGGGTGCCAACCTCCTGGGCGAGGGGAAGTGGTGCCCTGCCCTGTTTTGGGGCGAGTTAGAGAGTTGGCATTGATTCTTTAAATGTCCGGTGGATTCAGCGTTAAGCCATCTGGTCCTGGGCTCTTCTTGGTTGGGACACACTCTCCTGCGGATGTAGGTCTGCGCACACTTCCTGTTTCTCCCCAAGTCTGTTCCCTAACGCTTCTAGGCCCTCGGCGTGGTGCCTGGGTCTGCTCAGGTGCTGGCACAGCGCTCCCGGCGCCCTCCATCCTGTGCCTCTGCATGGAGACCGTGGTCGCCATGGTCTCCTCTGGTTTTAGTTATTTGTGTCCCCCCTTCTTCCTAACATTTCCCCATCCCTTCATAGCTAGCAAGGCCACAGGTGGCAGGGGCTGGCTGCCCCTCCTGGCGTGGACTTGCTGCTTTAAAGTCCTGGGAAGCGTTTCTCCCCAACACTCAGCTCCTCGTCGTGTGTGGCCGACTCCAGGGCCCCGGGGCTGTCTGTCCTTCGCGCCCGACTCTCTCTTAGCAAGCAGGCTGTTCTAGAGAGTTCCACACGTAGCGGCAAAACATACACGACACACCGTGGATTCTTTATTGTTTGAAGTATTGCATGTCTTCTTCCCCCGACCTCTCCCCGGCCTCTCCCACCCCAGCACATGCCCTCACCTCTGTCTGTCCACTGGTCGTACTCATGTGCGTGACACAGGTCCTTTGGTTGATCTCCTGCCTCCCCCGTGGAGTCTTTAGTGACCGCCTTCGTATTTGTTAACGATGGGAATGGGTGGAGATGAGGAAATGGCAGGACCTGACTGGCCGCTGTTCTGCCCTGCAGGCCCCAGCGGCGACCACGTGGAGGAAGACGGGAACGTGTCTGCCCGCGGCGCCTCCGCCACCGTCCTGGAGGAGACGAGGAAGGAGACAGCTCCCGCGCAGCTCCCAGTTTCAGGGCCTGAGCTGGCCGCCATGATGAAGATCGGAACCAGGGTCATGCGGGGTGTGGACTGGAAGTGGGGCGACCAGGTACTCGGGGGGCAAGACACAGCCGCCGCCCAGCCGGCTCTGCAGTCCTGACTGGCTCACTGGGTGCGAGGGGAGTACAGCAGGTGGCTGCCTGCACTCGGGGCGGGTGCCCCGGCAGGTGGCAGCTGTCGATGGTTGCCGAACGAGTAGAGGAATGTGTCCTGCGTAGGGACACCTCTCACAGGCGGGCTGCGAGGAGGGGCTGCTCAGAGGAGGCCGGGGCCTGGGCTCCCAGTCGGTGCCGGGCAGTCAGCAGTCAGAGGAGACGCAGCTGCTGGTCTCGGGTTTCCTGTCCTGTGAAGCCTCGTGATGGGCCAAGGACACGGCGCCAGGACCGCTGGAGAGCCTGGCCCTGCAGTGGCCGCCGACCCCGCTCACCTCTGGGGCCGGCCTGGCATTCCATGTCAGGGGTGCTGTGCACGATGCGTGTGGCCGGCCAGGTTGGAGCTGTCACGGGCAGGAGTCTGTGCATGGTCGTGGCCGCCCTCCCAGCGGTGTCCATGGGACAGGCCGGATGCGCGCCCCGTCACTGGTCTTTCTCTGTGTGGCCCCGCAGGACGGACCCCCTCCCGGCCTCGGCCGTGTGATCGGGGAGCTGGGTGAGGACGGGTGGATCCGGGTGCAGTGGGACACGGGCAGCACCAACTCCTACCGGATGGGGAAGGAGGGCAAGTATGACCTCAAGCTGGCGGAGCTGCCAGCCTCTGCGCAGCCCTCGGCCGAGGACTCGGACACGGAGGATGACTCGGGTGAGTGTGGGGCCCTGGGGTCAGCCCTGGGTGCAGCTCAGGTGCCGGCGCGTGTGCAAGGGGTCGGTCTCTGAGGGACTCTCGTGGTCTGAGGGAGCAGAGGGCGGGGGGTGGGCTCTGCAATGTCGGGCCTGGTGCCCCCCAGCTCCCGGGGCTTCCAGGAGGGGAAGGTGGCCGTCCAGGCCTCTTGTCCCAGAGCTCCGGCCCCCCGGGAGCAGGCATTCCCTGCCTTGCAGCCGGCGTGGGGCGTGTGGGAAGCTGTCTCGTAAGGGGTGGGCTTCGCCATCGTCTTGGGCTGCGCTGTCTGCTGAGGCGGTGTTACAGATTTCCCGATTTGGAAGCTGGTTTCCCTGCGGAAGGTGGTGGTTGGGTCACGGCTGCACGGGAGGTGCTCCTCTTCCTGCAGAGCGAGCGGCCCTTCCGAGGAGCAGAACCAGGACGTGACGCCACCCGGACTCCTGTCAGGGCCTCCCACGCTGCGAGCGACTTCCTATTCTGGGTGGTTTGTTTTCAGAAGCTGAGCCGGCCGACAGGCACATGCACCCCACGGCCATGATGCTGACCAGCACTGTGAACCTGCTGCAGACCCTGTGTCTCTCTGCCGGGGTCCACGCCGAAGTCATGCAGGGCGAGGCCATCAGGACCCTGTGCGGGCTGCTGCGCGTGGTGGTGGAGAGTGGGACCTCGGACACGACACGTATGCACGGGGCCGCAGGCAGGGCTGGGCTGCGGTGTCGGCGGGTGGTTGAGTGTGTGGTGTGTGAGAGTGTGTGCGCACATGTGTGAGTGTGTGCATTTGAGTGTGTGAGTTTGTTATGAGAGACTATGTCCGTGTGAGAGGGAGACATGCGAGTAACTGGGTATGTTTGAGTGTTCGTGAATGTGTGTGGCTGGGGTAAAGATATGAGTGTGGCTTTGTGAAGGTGGGTGTATGAGCGTGTGTCGCTGTGAGCCTGGGCGAGCTGGAGGGGGTGAGCAGGGGAGAGGGGAGACCCAGACCCCGAGAGGCAGAGCCGTCTCATCGGCGCTCAGGTGGATGAAGCCCTTTCAGCTAACACAGACGCCCTGAACCTGGCCTGGCCATCCGTGTGCAGGTGAAATGGGATGACGTCACGGGGCACATGGCGTTTCGAGATCACAGTGGGTGCACGCCACTGCCCGAGCCGTGTGAACTGTGCAGCACCCGCTCCTTACTTGTGCCAGGCACTGCCTGTCCTTCCGGGGTCTCAGGCGCAAGGTGCTCCTTGAGACCCCCGAGAGGCCTCCGCCGTGTTTCTCTCTGAACGCGTGCTCTGGCAGCATCTTTGCCAAGAGGCTCATTGTTGAAAAGGACGGGCGGGCAGGTTAGCAGCCGAGTGCTGAGTGCCTGAGAGCCAGCAAGCAGTTTGTGTCCCGTGTCCCCGCAGCCTCCCCTAACAGCGCCGTGTGCCGGGAGCAGCACCGCAGCTGGTGCTCGCTGGGCTTCGTGCGCAGCATTGCGCTCACGCCCCACATGTGCGCCGCGCTCAGCTCCCCACCCTGGATCGCCCTGCTCATGAGGGTCGTCGAGGGACACGCGCCCTTCACAGCCACCTCGCTGCAGCGTCAGGTACCGTGCGGCGTCGGGGCTCAGGGTAGCATCGGGGCACCAGCCCTCCCGGGGTCGACAGGTGCAGAAAGGGGCGTGGCTGGCACAGCAGACCTGAGGCCTGAATGGTGTGCGCGGTGGTTCGGGCACGGGCAGCATCCCTGGCGCAACCCGAAGGGCCAGAGGCGGTCTGAAGCAGGGGCCGCGGTCTCAGCCCCGAGTGAGTTGCGCTCATCGGAGCCTGGGGGGTTGTCTTAAGGGGAGTGAAGCGAGACGAATTCTCTTCCAACTGAACAAGTGCCTGCCTCTGTCATGTAGTTTATTTTTAACCCTTGGTCATCCGTAGCACTCGTCGATGTGGGTGTCCTTGGCTGTTCCATAAAGAGTGTTAGAACTTTCCATTATAGGGACAGACAAGGAAGAGAAAGTAAAATTCTCACCTCTGTGTGTCGGGTACCGTTTTCTCTAACGCGGCCCTTTGATCGCCGCACAGATCCTGGCCCTGCACCTCCTGCAAGCGGTGCTGCCCTCATGGGACAAGGCCGAGCGGGCCGAGGACATGGAGGGGCTGGTGGAGAAGCTCTTCGGGTTCCTGGGCAGTCTGCTCACCACCTGCTCCTCGGACGTCCCGTTCCTCAGAGGTGGGTGCTCCTGTTCTGGGCCCAGCTGGTGCGCGGGCGGCCACGGCTCTCCTGTCTTGGACCTGGCTGGTGTGCAGCCACGGCACTCCTGTCCTGTGCTTCTTTCAGAGTCCACCCTGCGGAGGCGGAGGGCCCGGCCGCAGGCCTCGCTGACAGCCACGCACAGCAGCACGCTGGCGGAGGAGGCGGTGGCCCTGCTGCGCACGCTGCACTCCCTGGGCCAGTGGAATGGCCTCATCAACAAGCACATCAACTCGCAGCTGCAGGCCGTGTCGCGTAGCTGTGGGCCCACGCCTGCCGGCGGGGTGGGTGCCAGCCTGACGTCTGCCCGTGACTCTAGAACCCTTTCACTTACCCATTCAGTTGCCTTTTAAGATGTTGTGTGTTTTGTTGAGTGACGTGTTTCATAAGTGCGTGACTGGGGATAGCGAGGGGAGTCGGAAGGACAGGTGAACCTGGCCCTGCTGAGAACGGTGGGTGCAGGTGGCTCACTCCCTGGCCCGTCGTCAGCGTCCTGTCTGTCTGTCTGCCCCAGGCCCTGCTGGAGGACTGCCTCCCCGATGCGGACGGCCCCGAGGTGGGCGGCCTCATGGCTGTGCTGGCCGTCATCGGGGGCATCGATGGCCGCCTGCGCCTGGGGGGCCAGGTTGCGCACGAGGAGTTTGGGGAGGGCACCGTGACGCGCATCACCCCGAAGGGCAGGATCACCGTGCAGTTCTCGGACATGCGGATGTGCCGCGTCTGCCCGCTGAGCCAGCTGAAACCGGTAGGGGCACCACGGGGTCTCGCCGTGCTGAGGGGCTTCGTGCTGGCACGGGCTCTGGCGTCGGGGCTGTGGGCCGGCAGTTCATGACTCCTCCCCGAGGCCGTCGCCCCGGAAAGCCTCTACCGCCTCCTCACGTGCTCTGCGTGGGGCGAGGGGGGCTCCCGCAGGCTGGGCGACCAGCAGCTCCTGGGTCTCAGCCTCGCGAGTGCGGGGGAGGACTCCTCACCAAGGCTGCTTCCTGGGGGAAGTGCTTTCTGCTGGTGTGGCGGACAGGCATGTGCAGCAGCCACGCCGCCTCCCACCTGTGACCAGGGACAGGGAGGTGTCCGTATGCTGGGCCAGACGTTGCAGCCCGCCTGGTGCTCCTGTAAATGCCACGTTATGGAAACGTACACACGGCAGGACCTCATAGGGCACAGGAGAGGCTCCGTAGGTCCTACCGCCCCGACAGAATCGCTGCTGACAAGGTGACAAGGAAAGAGTTAGTTAACTCGTGTCTACTGTGCACGTACGAATCTTCCTTCATCGTCCTTTTTTATGAGGTTCTTTTTTTAAATATACGTTTGATTTCAGAGAGGAAGGGAGAGGGAGAGAAACATCAATGATGAGAGAGAGTCATGGATCCATTGCCTCCTTCACGCCCCACACTCGGGGTTGAGCCCACTACCTGGGCATGTGCCCTGACCAGAACTGAACCCAGGACCCTTCAGTCCACAGGCCAGCGCTCTGTTCACGGAGCTAAACGGGCCAGGGCTTTGCCATCGTCTTAAAAAACTACCTTCAGTCCAAAGACTGTGGACATGTGAGGTCTTTCAGAATTAGCCCCGTGGTGGGATAACTTCCAGGATAGCTCACATTCCCGTTGTCTGGGCCACCTGGTGAAGGTGCTGCTCTCTCCCCAGCTCCCCGCCGTGCCCTTCAGCATCACCAGCCTGCCCTTCACGGACCCCATGCTCGCGGTCTGGGCCCAGCTGGTGAACCTCGCGGGGAGCAGATTAGAAAAGCACAAGATAAAGAAGTCGCCCAAGCAGGGGTTTGCAGGTTGGTACACTGTCGGTCTCGGGGCTCCCGCGGACGGACCCCTGTGGAGTTACCGTGGGCGTGGCACCGTGGGTGTGCTGCTGAGGGGGATCGGTACAGGAGGGACTTGGTGCCGGGCGTGACCTGCCCTGCTTCTGGGCCAGCGTCTCCTTTGAGTCTCCACTTCACAGCTCTGGCTGGGGGCATGTGCTTGTCCACCACACACGTCCAGAATCCCTAACCTTCCCCTGCCGGTCACCATGCGTGAGCCCATCTGCAGGTGGTCTGGCTCGATGCCCGAGAGGCGCCTGGGTCCTTCCGTCCCCTGCAGTGCTGGTCCCCGCTGCGCCCGCTGACCCTTCCTCCCACAGGCCCGGTGGACTTGGGCCTGCTGCGGCGCCAGCAGCTGAAGCTGTATGTGCTGAAGGCGGGCCGCGCGCTGCTGCCCCACCAGGACCAGCTCCGGCAGACCCTGGCCCAGCCTGCTGTGCAGGAGGCCACTGCGCAGGCAGGTAGGTGAGGGAGGCAGGGTGCCCGGAGGGGCCAGGGGTGGCCCTAAAGGTGAGGAAGATGCGCCGCCCAGCCGGCCCACTCCAAGCAGGAGCAACATGGCCACTGCCTCCTGAGCAAAGACTGAGGGTCGGCGGGAGGGAGGGGCGCAAGGCTCTGCCACCGCCACTGCCAAGGGACCGGGACCCACAGCACTGACGGCGGCACGGGCAGTGTCTGAGCAGCGCAGGCATCGGGGGTGTGTGTGGGGGGGGGGGGGTGCGAGCGGGGGAGGATGGATCCGGGCGCGCAGCAACCAGGGCTGGGAAGGCTGAGCCCAGAGCAGGAGGCTCTCTGGCGGCTGTGGCTGGGCTCTGAGCCTGAAGGTGTGGGTCCGGGCTGTGGTGGGTGGGAATCCGTCGGTTCACACGCTCAGGCACGACCTGTAACATCGGGCGTGTTCTGTTTCCATCCAGATGACAGTACAGCCGTGTCCCCGGACCTGGGGGACATGTCCCCCGAAGGCCCGCAGCCCCCGATGATCCTGCTGCAGCAGCTGCTGGCCGCAGCCACCCAGCCATCCCCGGTGAAGGCCGTCTTCGCCCGGCAGGAGCTTGAGGTACCCGGCCCAGCAGCTCTCTCCCGGCCCGTGTGTATTTTCCCACCGACAGATTCCTTTCCCCTTTTTCCTGGGGCCTGTGCCTCGTGCGACCCCCACACCAGCGCCCTCCGTGGGTGAGTCACGGGCCCTCTTGCAGCTGAGCACTCGGTGTTGTGTGAGCTCTCGGGACTCTTCCGCTCTAGTTGACGCAGCCGTGGAACCGCACAGCTGGCGAGAGCACAGAGGGTTGAGGCTAGCCTCCTTGTGGACGCGTGCGGATTAGTCGAAAAGCCACCCGATGCAGCTGGGTTAGACACCCCACTGCTCACCGGGCCTTGTTCCAGGAGGGGCCGTTGGGGAAGGAGCTGCCCACGCATGGGCCTGGCTCGCTTGGTCCACTGTCCAACGCCTTTCCTGGGCCCTTGGTCACTGCCCCGCCGGGCCCTCGCCCGGTGCCCCCAGCAGCTCGGGGCCAGCTGGGGCTGGGCCTCCGGAGAGAGGCCCCGGGGCCGGGTCTGCGTGGCGGCAGCAGCTGTCGTGGCCCAGCCTCTCGTGGAGACTAGGTTTTTTAAACACTCTCTGTGCGATTAGTAAGAAAACCCGGGTAAAAGAGAGGCAGAACAAAGCGTGGGTGCTCACTTAGGCAGGCAGAGGCACCGCCAGGAGCCCTCAGCGACCAGGACCCTGTGTGCAGGGGCTCCCCAGCGAGGAGGCATCTGTCTCTGGCCCTGCCGGAAGGCTGGCCCCTGTCCCCGTCATGGGTGCTGGCGGGGGTGCGGCAGGGAACGGGACGCTGTGACTGGCCTGAACGCCAACCACCTGTGAGGTCTGAAGACCTAGACAGGACAAAAGTGGCCTCGGCGTGATGTGTCCCTCTGCCTGCGTGCGGGGGGTGCTGGGAGGAAGGACGGCCTCAGGTCGGGAGGGGCTGTGTCCTGGGGAGAGGAGGCCTCCTTGGGGGGAGCTCAGCCCCACCCTGTGCTGCTGCCGCCCCCCTCGGCGGCTCTGACCGCACAGCCCGGCTCCTCCGCAGGCCGCTGCCTTGGCTGTATGCCAGTATCTGGCCGTGGAGTGCGCCCACCCGTCCAGCCCGGCGTTCGAGGACGGCAGCTCCAGCGAGGCCAGCACGCCGGTGCCCGCCCAGCACCTGCGCCCCGTCAGAGCCAGGAAGCGAAGGCAGTCGCCCGTGCCTGCCCTCCCCATCGTGGTCCAGCTCATGGAGATGGGGTTCCCAAGGAGGAACATTGAGCTCGCGCTGAAGTCGCTCATGGGCGCCTCGGGGAACGCTGCCGGCCTGCCAGGTGCTGTGCCCCCGTGGCTCTCGCGGTGCCCTGTGCGCCGGCTGGCCTGGCGATGCTGGCGGCCGAGGCCGGGGTGGGGCACCACGCTCACTGTGGTGTGTGCTTGCAGGCGTGGAGGCCCTGGTGGGGTGGCTGCTGGACCATGCCGACGTGCCGGGCACGGAGCTCTCGGACCCAGACACAGGGTCTGAGGATGGCTCCGATGAGGACCTGCTGGAGGACTTGGACGACACAGCCTACGCTCTGGTCAGTGCCCCCTGCCCCCCACCCCACCATGCCCACCTGTCCGAAGCTCTGAGCTCCGCCGGGCGCTCTGTGGTCTGCCAGGCACGCAAGGACGCCAAGGCCGGCAGGGCCTCCTGTGGCTCAGTGAGCACAGACCCCACCCCCACACCTGGGGCTGCTGGTTGCGGCAGACAGCGCTCTGTGAGGGAACCGTGTGATATGTGCCGCCTTGACCTCTGACCTGAGCAGATGGTTTCGTGGGGATGGGCAGTGCTTGGAGGTGTCTGTGCTCCCGGCTCCGAGAGGCCCCACCTGCGGGGCTGGTGCTGCTGGTCTCGGATGCGGGTCTGGCTCTCCAGGGGCTCAGAGTCCCCCCCACCCCCCGCCTTCCGAGCGAGGCCTTCTTGCGCCCCCAGATGAGTTGCTGTAGGGAAATCGGTGTGTTTCCACTGGGTCTTCCTAGTGTAGATCTCACACAGTGCCTCTCAGGTTCACCTGTGTCACCGTGTTTTAAAGTGTAGTTGACCTTTCACAGTCTTCCGGTGCCGTGGTGACGGAGAGCCAGACGTACAAGAAGCGGGCGGACTTCCTGAGCAATGACGACTACGCCGTGTACGTGCGGGAGAACATCCAGGTGAGCAGCGGCGTCCGCCTCAGGCACACACAGCTCACGCTCCCGCATCTGCGAGAGGCCGCGGGGCGAGCAGCGTGCACCGCACGGAGGCTGTGGCCCAGGCGGGGAGCAGGCGGAGGCGCTGAGGTCGGCCAGCGCCGCCTGCTCGGAAGCCCTGCTTGTTGGTCTCTAATGGCCGTCGGGCCAGCGCCAACCCCTGTGGGCCCAGCTCTGCCATCCCTCCCGGCTCACTGCTGGCGTCTCTGCTTTGGCGTGAAGCTGCCATGTCAGCGATTGCCTTCATGGTTTACAGAGGAAAGGAAGGGACGTGCTGGGTGTCCTGAGCGGAGACGGTGCCCTGCGCATATGGAGGCACCAGCCCTCCTCACAGCCGACGCGCGTGCCCTCAGGGCTTGGTGTGCCCCGGCCCTAGTTCCTCGTGGGGCGTTCCTTTGTGTGAACCCCCCATCTCTGCTCGCTCCCTCGCTTTGTGGCACGAGGGCCCCGCCTCCCTGGGGCGCTTCCTGCCCCCACCGCGAGCCTGTGGCTTCCCGGGAGCCCTGGTTGCGCTCAGCGAGGAAGGCTTGGCGTTCCGCAGGGAGGAAGCTGTCCCAGGAGTGGTGACGCTGCTCGCGCGGCCACCTCCTCGGCCGCACGCCAGGCTGACTTCCCATTGGTTGTCACTTGAGGTGGGCATGATGGTGCGGTGCTGCCGGACATACGAGGAGGTGTGCGAGGGAGACGTGGGCAAGGTGATCAAGCTGGACCGCGACGGGCTGCACGACCTCAACGTGCAGAGCGACTGGCAGCACAAAGGGGGCACCTACTGGGTGCGGTACATCCACGTGGAGCTGCTAGGTGAGCCCCGCCCGCGCCCCCGCCCCCCGCCCAGCAGCACCCGCCGTGCTCACCTCAGCTCCTCCCCTCGCATCTTTAGGCTACCCTCCCCCGAGCTTCCCCGCCCACATCAAGATCGGAGACAAGGTGCGGGTCAAAGCCGCGGTGACCACCCCGAAGTACAAGTGGGGCTCCGTGACGCACCAGAGCGTGGGCGTCGTGAAAGGTAACACCCTTGGCGGCAGTGCCCAGTGCTCACTTTTCTCAGCCCGCAGAGACTGTTTCCTCTCGTTCACGGGGAGAGATGCGAGAGGAAAGCCGCGGCACACAAGCCTGGCTCTGTCGTCCTGCTCCAGGCGGGAGCCCCGTCGTGGCAGGTGGGGAGGGCACGTGCCCCGGAGCTCAGGGCCTCTGTGGACACTTGGGGAAGGTTGAAGGAAGCGGGGAATGCGAAGAATGGGACACTCAGGAAGTATTCCTCAGAAGGCAGAGAGGGTGGAGCCAGGAGGAAGTTACTGGAGGAGGCAGGTGGCCTTGGCCGCTGGGCGGGGCCTAGTTGTTGGTTTGGGGCAACTTGAACTTGATCAGACGTGCCTGTGGTTCTGCATCTGCCGTCTCAGGTGGCCTGTCTGGAATGCTCTGTCCAGCAGCCTGCCCAGCGGCCCATGTGTGAGCGGCTGGCCAGCTCCCTCGGACTGGGGCAATTTTTCCCTTTTCCTTCATGCTTTATAAAAACGTCAGACCAAGTTTAAGAACGGAAATGTGCAAGTGATAGGAGGAAGGAACTGGAAACACAAAACTCTCCGTTCACACTTGAGTGACGTTGAGGTTTTAGATCAGACAAGTGGCGTACTTTAGCAGGCCCGTGTGTCTGCTTTGACAGCTGCGTGAGAAGTTAAGTATGATTGCGCTTTAATTTGACCTGTACATAGACAAGTCCCGCTCTGTTCTGAGCATCACGGAAAACACTCCTGCTGCGAACAGCGGGTTAGACTCGCCCGCGTGCTGCCCGGGCAGGGCAGGCGCTCATGCTGCAGGGCGCAGGCTCGCTGATGTTCCCCTTTAGCTGGGCATCTTTCTCAGCAAAGAGCTCTGAAGTCAGGCCCAGGAGACTTGAGGAATAAGAACTTGATGTAAGCATGAATGCTCTGAGAGTTCATCCAAGGGTGAGGGGTGACTGGATTGCCGTGGCTGTTACCGGGCGCACTGCATGGGGCGTGGGGTCGTGAAGAGCAAGCCAGCCTTCCTGCGGGAAGGTCCAGGGTCCAGCTAGAGAGTAGCGCACAGTGAGCCTCCGTGGGCCGACGCGTGCCCCTAGGCCCCTCCGTATGTGCAGTGACCCCTGGTGTGCGGGCTAGCTGGTCCTGGCATGTCACAGGGCTCTTGAGAGAGGCTCTCCGTGCGAGACCTCCATCGCCACGTAGGACGTCGCACGGCGAGGGTGGCCTCAGCTAGGGGTGTGGGTGCTTCTGGGCAGGCACCCAGGCAGTGTCTGTCCCCAGCCTTCAGCGCCAACGGGAAGGACGTCATCGTGGACTTCCCGCAGCAGTCCCACTGGACCGGCCTGCTCTCCGAGATGGAGCTGGTGCCCAGCGTGCACCCCGGCGTCACGTGAGTGTCTATTGACTGCAGGTCGTGGGGGCTGGCTCTCGTGGGAACGAAGGGCAGTACGTGACCTCCTCTTCTGAAGCAGGTGCGACGGCTGCCAGGTGTTCCCCATCCACGGGCCCAGGTTCAAGTGCAGGAACTGCGAGGACTTTGACTTCTGTGAGCCGTGCTTCAAGGCCCGGAGGCACAGCCCCAGGCACACGTTCGGCAGGATCAACGAGCCAGGTGAGGCGGGCCGGCTCTGAACGGCAGGACGGCACCGCTGTGCTTGTGCTCCTCGTGCCCGCGTGTGTGCCGTGAGCACCCCGTGTCCACGGTGGGGCCGGAAGGACAGCCTGCCCACAGGCGGTGGGGGCCATGGGAACTAGAGCCACAGGGTTTGTTTGCTTGTGTTTCGCCTGGCCGGTGTGGCTCAGTGTTTGAGCATCAACCCATGAACCAGGAGGTCACGGCTCGATTCCCGGTCAGGGCACGTGCCCAGGTTGCGGGCTTGATCCCCAGTAGGGGGCGTGCAGGAGGCAGCCAATGGGTGATTCCCTCTTATCATTGATGTTTCTCTCTCCCTCTCCCTTCCTTTCTGAAGTTAATATGTATACGTGTGTAGAGGTATGTGTACATCGTCTAGAATAAAAGACTAATACGCAAATCGGCGTAACAACCGTCACTGTGACGCACACTGACCACCGGGGGCAGATGCTCAACGCAGGAGCTGCCCCCTGGAAGTCAGTGCACTTCTACAGGGGAGCACTGCTCAGCCAGAAGCCAGCTCATGGCTGGCCAACATGGCGGTGGTGGCAGGAGGCTCTCCGCCTCTGCGGCAGTGCTGAGGATATCCGACTGACGGCTTAAGCCCGCTCCCCGTTAGTCAACATCCCCTGAGGGCTCCCGGGCTGCCAGTGGGATGTCTGACTGCCAGTTTCGGCCCCATCCCCCGGGGAGCAGGCCTCAGCCAGCAGGTGGACATCCGCTGCGGGCTCCCGGGCTGGAGGGTGCAGGCCGGGCTGAGGGCCCCCGCACTAGGGTGCGGGCCTCTAGTGTCTGCATAAAGGAGGAAGCTCATCACTGTGTAACGTTCTTTGTCTCCTGGTGCGCAGCACGCGCTCTAACACTTGCTCACCACCCTCAGGACAGTCAGCCGTCTTCTGCGGCCACTCAGGAAAGCAGCTGAAGCGGTGCCCCAGCAGCCAGCCGGGCGCGCTGCTGGACAGCTGGCCCCGCATGGTGAAGAGCCTGCACGTGTCCTCCTCCGTGAACCAGGCCTCGCGGCTCATCGACGGCAGCGAGCCTTGCTGGCAGTCCTCCGGGTCCCAGGGCAAGGTAGGGCGGCGGCCCGGGACCCTGTCCTGACGCCTCACCTCAGAGCCTCCCACGGACGTGGAAGCCACTCAGTCGTGTTGCTTCCGACGACCCGTCAGGGCTCAGTGCACATTTCAGCTTATTGTTGCTAGAGGCCCGGTGCACGAATTCATGCATGGGTGGGGCTGGCCGTCCCCCCACCCCCATCAGGATTGGGGAGCTGCTCCCACCCCCTGGTCGAACTCTTGGTTGAACTCCCAGTCGAACTCCCGGTCGAGCGGACAATTTGCATGTTAGCCTTTTATTACAAAGGATTATACTTTATTTATTTTTAAATCCCCACCTGAGGGTAATTTTTCCATCGTCCTTCAGACAGAGTGGAAGGGAGGGAGGAGGGATGAGAGAGGGAGGGGGAGAGGGAGGTGGAACTTGGATATGAGAGAGACACATGGACTGGTTGCCTCCTGCACATGCCCAGACTGGAGCTGGAGATTGAATCTGCAACTGAGGCCCATGCCCTTGACCAGGGATTGAACCTGAGCCCCTCAGGTCTGCGGGACAACACTAACCATTCAGCCAGACCTGCCAGGGCAGTTTCTGATTTTCCTAAGTATACCATCCAGCTTGCATTGTCCGAGGCTTTAAACAACATGGGTGGCAGGTTTTGTCTAACGACCGCTAACGGGTGTAATGGGGGGTCATGTTTTACGCCCCCTCCTGCAGCATCCCGTCCAATGCTGCTCTTGTCAGAAGTTCCTCTTACACGTCCTAGCACACGTGTTGGCCTGTGGAATGTTGTGTGTTCGCACTTATGTGGGGGGGGCATCACGGGGCTACACAGGACAGGCATGGAGCAAGGGCTCTCTCCCCACTGGACTCGTGTTTTCTGTGGCCCACGTCTGACGGCTGTCACGGACCCAGGTCAGAGCCTAACCCGTTTCTCCTCAGAAGCAAGGGAGGGAGGAACCTCCAAGGAGAGGCTGTCTCAGGCCACACGATAGGGTTTACAGTCCCGTGCAGATTCGGGCTTTACTCATGGGATCTTAGCAGCTAAAGTAGAGCTGGACCTTACTGACTGGGCTTGCTTTTTGTTTAAGCATTGGATCCGCTTGGAGATTTTCCCCGACGTTCTGGTTCATAGACTGAAAATGACCGTCGACCCTGCGGACAGCAGCTACATGCCCTCCTTGGTCGTGGTATCAGGTAGCCGAGGGCGTTGGCTCCGAGTGCCCTCCGTCAGATGAGATCTCCTGGTCTGATGCCTCGTGTCCCTTCCTCTGTCCTAGGCGGGAACTCCCTGAATAACCTCATTGAGCTGAAGACCATCAACATCAGCCCCACCGACACCACAGTGTCCCTGCTGAGCGACTGCACAGAGGTGAGTGCGGGTGGGGCCTGTCTCCATGCCTGCGTCGTCCTCACCATGGTGGGAAGTGGCCTTGCGCCCTGCAGGCACCTGGCACGTGTGCCGCTCTCATCTGAGCGCGGTTTCCTGCGGCCGTGGGTTCCCGGCGCAGGGCGCGTCTTCACGCCGAGGGGCCTCCATGCTGCGCTGAATCGGGTGTAGGCTCTGATCGCTCACTGAGGGGACGGAGTCCTGGGCTCTGCTCTGTCCCCTCCAGTTGTAGGCAGTCATGTCTGTCATGTCTGAAGCAGGCTCGTGGCCCCTCATGTCTGTGAGACAGACACTGAGTCCCCGGCCTCCCACCCCGACTTGCCCCCGGCTGGGGGTCTCCGGGTCATAGAGACAGGACGCACCTTAGCACGTGTCCACGCTGCCCCTTCCTCGCCACTTGGGGAGGGCATGGCCCCGGGTCTGCAGCTCCCGGTGCGTGTCCAGTACCACAGGTACATCGAGATCGCCATCAAGCAGTGCCGGAGCTCGGGCATCGACTGCAAGATCCACGGCCTCGTGCTGCTGGGGCGCGTGCGCGCAGAGGAGGAGGACTGGGCCGCCGTGCCCTTCCTCGCCTCCGACAATGAGGAGGAGGAGGACGAGAAGGGCGGCGCCGGGAGGTGAGTGCGGGGCCGGGGCACGGGCAGGTCCCCCTGGTCTCGAGGACACCCCGGTGTGTCGGGCACATGCAGTCGTGTTCTAACAGTTACCATTTGACTTAACTCAGGGAAGTGTTGGATGTAGAAATGCATTGTGTTTAGGAAGATACCTTGTAAATAAGGAAATAAAAACGTTGAGTTTTTCTGCCGGAATCACAGTTAACCCTGGTGTATACCCTGCAGCTCCCTTTTAGCTGTCCCTACCTGCTTCCTGTGGGCGTGGCATGGCGTGGGGAGTATTTGACAGCTTGCTTTGCTGAGTACTTGATTGTTTACTTTTATATTGAAAGTTATATTGCTATAAAATACACATACAATTTACCATGTTGACTTAGAGAGGCATCAAGGGAGAGAGAGGCAGAGATAGACATCAGTGTGAGGAGAAACATCGGTCAGCTGCCTCCATATGCACCCCCACCGGGGGTCCAGCCTGTCTGGTGTCAGACGGGAGCTCTCCTATGCCCTCTCCCCACACCCGCAGCCCTGACTCGTGAAGGCGACGGGAAGGAACGCTCACCTCTCTGGGGCCTGGCCTCTGGAGCCTTGGGTTCCATCCCAGCTCACAGACAGAGAGCAAAGCACACGGAAGCCAAGAACCTCAAGCACAGAAGGAGTGCGTCCGGCATCAGGCCCGGGTGCTCAGTGTCCTGAGGTTGAGGCGGCGTGCTGCCGATGAGCCCTGCAGCACAGAGGGCAGGAGGGGCCTCCAGTGGGCCGCCTCCTGGACGTGGGTGGCCGCCCAGCTGGCCGTGCGCTGGCAGAGCAAACAGGAAGAGCCGCCTCGGAGGCTCTGGGACATCGGCGACAGTCTTTCTCTGGGGAAAGCGGCCAGGCCCGTGTCGGCTTGGGGACATGGCCACAGTGCCGGCCCACTGGGGGCTCTTCTCCAGGGACGGTAGGAGCTGTGTGAGGAGGCGCCAGGCGGCTGCTCGCCTGCAGGCAGCTGTGGTGCTCAGCACAGAGCTCTCCACTGGGAACAGGCAGGAACTGAGTTCCTGTATGCAAAGGCGTCCGGCGGGGAGGCAGGCATCTGAACTGTGCAGGCTGATTGCTGGGTGACTCGAGGCTCATGGTGTTAGGACGTTGTTTCTGGTGGGAATCAGCAAGCCGTTGCTCCAGACGGCTTTCCTTTCGCTCTTAAACATTTTCCATCTGAACGGCTCCTTTTCCTCCAGCAGCCTCAGCAGGAAGAAGGCTGCAGGCCTGGAGTCGGCGGCCACGATCAGAACCAAAGTGTTCGTGTGGGGCCTGAACGACAAGGACCAGCTGGGCGGCCTCAAGGGCTCCAAGGTACCTGTGCCCGGAGCTGTCTCGGGTGGAGGGGAGGGGGGTCCGCACACCGGCCAGCCTCAGGCCCTGTGTGTGTCCCCGAGAAGAAGTGGCCTTTCATCAGCGTCGTCATGCAAACTGCGTGATTCCTTGTGTTGTCTGCTAAGTTACTGGTCATCTTAAAGGGTAAGCAAAACGGTCTTTTCTTTGTCGTACTAAAACATCCTGTCCCAGATAAAGGTTCCTTCGTTCTCGGAGACGCTGTCGGCTCTGAATGTCGTGCAGGTGGCGGGCGGCTCTAAGAGTCTGTTTGCAGGTACGCTGCCTCCCGCGTTAAAAACGGGTCCCTTGTGCTCCGTGCCGAAAACCCCGCCGTGGTGTCTGAGTTGAGCCCTGCCCCCGCTCTGCCCGCAGTGACCGTGGAGGGCAAGGTGTACGCCTGCGGCGAGGCCACCAATGGCCGGCTGGGGCTGGGCATGTCCAGCGGCACCGTGCCCATCCCCCGGCAGGTCCCAGCGCTCAGCAGCTACGTGGTCAAGAAGGTGGCCGTGCACTCAGGTATTTGCAGGCGTGGCGCCGGGAGCTGAGGAGCCTGGGGCCCTTCAGCAGCTCTCTGAGGGGCCTCCTGTGCCTCGCCCTGGCTCGGTGCCCCGCCCTGGCTCGGTCCCAGCGCCTCCGCACCCTCCTGTGCACGCTCGCTCGGAGATGTGACCTTGCTGGCGCCTTTCAAGCCCTGGTGGGAAGAGAAGCCCTTAGAAAGGCATGTTCCTAGCACTCGGCCAGCCCTGCCGGACGCTTTATAGGCCTGAGCTGGGGGCTGCGCTGTGTCTGCACAAGAGGGGAGGCTCACGCCATGAGGCAGCGGCCCCGGAACAGGCCGAGCGAAGGGCACGGTCCCTTTTCGCTGAAGCCTGTCCAGTACAGCTGCTCTGTGCCAGGTCAGCGGTCCGGTCCTCTGTGCTCACCCTCAGGGACAGCTGGCCGCCCAGGGTCCCGCCTGTCTCGTCTCTGTCTCCGTCCCCTCTGGGCAAGCTCAGTGCTGCCCTCCCCTGGTCCTGCCAGTGAGGACGAGGCGGTGGGAGACCAGGAGCTGGCAGGGAGGGCACAGGCCCAGGGCGGGGGTGGGGGGGGCACTGGGAGGGTTCTTGTGGGAGAGTGCAGGGAGCGCGGGAACTACCAGTGGTGGCGTTGGCTTAAGTGACCCCGCGGGCATCTCAGACCGTGATCTCCATCCGGGGCATGTGGTGGTTACCTGGTCACGGACCTGCTTGTTTTCCTCTCCCCTGACGTGGGGTCTTCACAGACTTAACGCAGCAGGAGCCTCATTAACAAGCAAGCTTATTTTGCTGCTGCTTTGCAAGTAAAATTCTTTCTAAGATTTCAACTTTGTAGCTAAATAAAAGCTCCCTTAGTCTACGTGTTTGTCTCCTGAGATGTGTGCATGCTGCACGCTGGGCAGAACGAACGGGTGGTCACCTGTGGCCTGTGTGTGCCCACCTTTGAGAGCCCACACCTGTGTGAATTGCAGGCGGCCGGCACGCCACGGCTCTGACGGTCGACGGGAAGGTGTTCTCCTGGGGCGAAGGGGACGACGGCAAGCTGGGCCACTTCAGCCGGATGTAAGGGCCCTTCCCTCGCGCCTGCCACACAGAGCCTGTCACCCGCACCGTGGCACAGGCTTGGCGCGCGGTTCTCACAAGAGGAAACAGGACCATCGCTCGTGAGGGGGGACTCGAAGCTGCCTGAGAGCAGCAGCTGTGAGCGTGCCTTCGCCTCCCCGTTCTGTATTGAAGGCCGGGTCCCGTTACGTCCATCTGTCCCTGTAGACCTGTGTAGATGTCCTCCTCCTTTTTCTTTTTTTAATATATCTTTATTGACGTCAGAGAGAAAGGGAGAAGGGAGAAAGAGAAACATCCATGATGAGAGAGAGTCATGGATCAGCTGCTTCCTGCATGCCCCGCACTAGGATTGAGCCCGCACCCCGGGCAGGTGACCAGACCAGGAATCGAATCTGGGACCGTCAGTCCGCAGGCTGACGCCCTACCCACTGACCCACACCAGCTAGGGCTCCTTTTTTCCTCTTCACACACAAGCCGGGTTGGTCAGGGCATGCTGCTCATTTGCTCCAGGAACTGCGACAAGCCGCGGCTGATCGAGGCCCTGAAGACCAAGCGCATCCGGGACATCGCCTGTGGGAGCTCGCACAGCGCGGCCCTCACCTCCAGCGGCGAGCTCTACACCTGGGGCCTCGGGGAGTACGGCCGGCTGGGGCACGGGGACAACACAACGCAGCTGAAGCCCAAGATGGTGAGCGCCCGCCTTGTGCTTGCAGGACGCTTGCCACCTGCCGGCCTCAGGCAGCGTGTGCTCGAGTCTGGAAAGGTCTCCCCTCGCTTTCCCAGAGCCGTGCGTGATTCTGTTCCCCTTGTGGTCGCGTAGGTGAAAGTCCTGCTGGGGCACAGAGTGATCCAGGTCGCCTGTGGGAGCCGAGACGCACAGACGCTGGCTCTGACGGACGAAGGTGAGCCGGCCACGCTCCGTCCGGGGTGGGACCCTGGAACCCGGCTGAAAGCTTCTCCCTCCCCCAGGCTTGGTGTTTTCCTGGGGCGACGGCGACTTTGGAAAGTTGGGCCGGGGAGGAAGTGAAGGCTGTAGCGTCCCCCAGAATATCGAGAGGCTGAACGGACAGGGCGTGTGCCAGATCGAGTGCGGCGCCCAGTTCTCCCTGGCGCTCACCAAGTCGGGAGTGGTGTGGACGTGGTAGGTACCGCCTGCCCCGCCGGTGTGTGGGCCACGCGGGCGTGCGCCCTCTCCGTGCCCGGGGGGTGCTGAGCCTCTAGTTCCTTGCTCACTGAACATCTCCATCCTCCCTGTTCCATGTGGGGGCCCGCAGGCTCGGAGGCAGTTCCTGCTGTCACTGGGCTGTTGGGAAAGAGCACAGAGGGCCTGGGAGCCAGCTTGTCCTCCTGCGGAGGGCAGTCTGTCCAGGGCTCCTCTGCCTTCTTCAGGGCCTGGTGTTTCTCGTGAAGCTGGTTTTATTAAACCCGAGGGGTGCAGGCACCAGCTGACGTGGGCAGAGGGACAGGCTTAGCGTGAGCATCAGGGCCAGAGCAGTGCGAGCAAGAAGGCCACCACCAGGGACACCCGGGCGGCATTCCAGGCCATTTGTCGCGCTTTCAGTCCCTTCACGTGGAGCCTGCGTCAGTCATTTCAACGTGGGGACGCCACGAGGCTTTGGCAGTAGAGGGTGGTGTGCTGACTCTGGCAGGATTTCATGCCCTCATGCCACTCCAGTGCCCTGACCAGGAGCACTTCCCGTTGAGCGCTGTAGGCTGTGGCCGGACTGAAGCACTCCGGATTGGCTTTGCGTTTCTGATTTTGGTTAATTCTCACCCAGGGATATTTTTTCTCCATTGATTTTTAGAGAGAGGGTGGAGGGAGGGGGAGAGGAACATCGATGTGAGAGAGACATCAGTTCTTCAATGGGTTGCCTCCCGCACATGCCGCGACGGGCTGGGAATCCAGCCTGCAACCCGGGCATGTGCCCTTGACCGGAATCGAACCCGCGACCCTGCAGTCCACGGCTGATGCTCTCTCCGCTGAGCAGCACCAGCCAGGGCTCACGCTCACCATGGACCTCCCACAGGGGCAAGGGGGACTACTTCAGGCTGGGCCACGGCTCGGACGTGCATGTGCGGAAGCCGCAGGTGGTGGAAGGGCTTCGAGGGAAGAAGATCGTGCATGTGGCCGTCGGGGCCCTGCACTGCCTGGCGGTCACGGACGCGGGGCAGGTAAGCAGGGCGTGGCGAGCCCCGTGTCCAGGGGGAGCTCGCGCTGAGGTGTGATGTGTCTTCAGTGCCGTTTGACAGAACAGTGGTCAGCAAACTCAGTCAACAGAGCCGCGATTTGCCGACCACTGTTACAGAACATTGATGAGAAGAAAACCAGTTCCGGGCCAGGCCACTGCCTGCGTGGGGTTTGCAGGGGCTCCCGTGTCTGCGTGGGTGTTCTCTGGGACTCGGGCTTTCTCCCAAATCCTAGAGGTGTGCACGTTAGGTTCAGGGGTTTGTCCCCGTCTGGGTGGGTGGGTGTTGGTGGCCCTACCAGGGACAGGCGTCTGTCCAGGGCACTCCTGCCTGGCTCCTGGGCTGAAGGAGTGGCTGTGGACTGCGGTGGGCAGAGAGCCACCGGGACGTGGAAGCAGATCCATGGGTCGGGGGCACTGCTGTGCTTGGAAACGCAGCCACTGTGTGTGAGCGCGTCCCTGTGCAAAGTGGAGGGGGAAGGTGGCCGCCCATAGTGGAAGAGGAGACCTCCCGCCTCCTCTCGCAGAGACGGGAGCTCGTGGGATGACGTTAAGGGGCGATTGCTTAGAGTCGGGCAAGGATGGCGAGGGTGCTTTACAGGAAAGGTTCCGAAACGTGGAAACTGGTTTTTCCCGCTGAACAGGTCTACGCCTGGGGCGACAACGACCACGGCCAGCAGGGCAACGGCACGACCACCGTCAACAGGAAGCCCACCCTCGTGCAAGGCCTGGAGGGCCAGAAGGTCACGCGTGTGGCCTGCGGGTCCTCGCACAGCGTGGCCTGGACGACGGTTGACGTGGCCACGCCCTCTGTGCACGAGCCCGTCCTGTTCCAGACAGCGAGGGACCCGCTGGGTGCTTCCTATCTAGGTAGCTGACTGGCTTGGTGGGGGTCCTCCTAGGAAGTCCCTCGTGCCCGGGTCAGAGGTCGTGGTGGCATCCTTCTGCACCAAAGCCACGGGTGACCGTGGTGCACGCTGCGGGACCCTGCAGCTGGTGCGGGACCTTAGGAGGCATGCGATGCTGGTTCTGTGCTGTGCGCGTGCTCACCAGAAGACTGTAGTCACAGCCAATGCGCACAGGCATCATGCTGGCTGCTGGGCGCCTCAGCCGCTCTCTTCCGCGAAGCTGACACACAGCGAGCCGTGCGTGGTTGGTGTCGTCTCCCTTGCGTTGACATGGCGCCTGTGAACGCAGTCCAGGCACCCGTTCCGCTCCTCGAGCACCTCACGCGTCTCACTCTGCTCACTCTGCTTCTCTCTGCAGTAGGGCGTGGCTGGGTATAGAACCCAGATTGGCAGCTTTTCCTCCCACTGCGTTCCAGACCTGGTCCTGTTGTTTTCTAACGTGCGTTCTTGCCCTGAGAACCTGCTGTAGTTTTTACCCTTGCTCCCTTACACACGGCCTTCTTTCTCCGCAGATGGCTAAGGTGTTCTTTCATCCCTGGGGTTGAGCAGTTTCATGACAGCGTGCCTCGGGGTCGTTATCTTCGTGGTTTCCATGCTTGCAGTTCATTGCGCTTCTTGGGTGTTTGGGTTTATGATTCTATCAAATTTTGAGATTTTTTTTTTTTTTTTAGTCACTGTCTCATGAATTTGCAAAAGTATCTACATTGTTTTGCCGTTACGGTAAAACTTTGCTGAAAATAGCTTCTTTATAGAGTATAAATAAAATAAAGGAAATTATTTTACTCCGAAAGACCATTCATGAACCTAATACCTCATTTGTGAAATAGCAAAGTGCAGATTGCAATGTGTTTTGGAAGATTGAATTATAGAAACAGAACAAAATGTGATCTTAAAAAAAGTCAAACCCAAATTTTCGTTCTCTCTTCAGGTGTGCCTTCTGATGCCGAGTCTTCTGCTGCCAGCAATAAACTCAGCGGTGCGGGCAGCTCTAAGCCTGGTCGCCCTTCTCTCGCCAAGACCCTCCTGTCCCTGGACGGGAACCTGGCCAAGCAGCAGGCCTTATCTCACGTGCTCAACGCCTTGCAGATCACGTATGCCAGGTGGGCTGGTTTGCTAGCTTTTGAAATCCCGCCATCATGTAAGATTTGGGTTTGTGTGGCATTTTGATTAATCAGATGTTTCAAAATCGAGGACTCTTTGGTACTTGAAGCAGGAGTCAGAAAGCCAGTCAGAGGGCATCGTGTTCCTCTTTCTGGCCAATGAACTCCACGCATGGATACAGGGGACAGAGGAAGCATCGTTGACGCTGATGCTCAGGAATGCTTCACAGACCCTGTGCCCTCGCTCAGACACTCCCCAGGGCAGAGTTGGATAAGTGGGTGTTTTCCAGCCTTTCACGGCTGTTGTCTAGCCTCTCAGTGGTCATGGCGAGGGGCTGAGGCATGGAGGGGCGCCTCAGGAGCGGCAGGTGCAAACAGGCCATGCAGACCTTAGAGGACGTGGGTCCTGCTGCTCCTGGGAGGCCCCTGGCTACAGCTTCCATACAGAATCCCCATGGGCTCTGACAGGGCTTGCTTTTCTGTGATGTTTGTGTTCAGCAGTTTTCTCGTTATCACTGTGGGCGTTCAGATACATAGGGTCAGGAGTAACTATTTTAGCTTCCTGACAGTGAGTATGTTGTGATAACGCTCCATGTTTTTCCGAAACTTGTTACCGTGTGTCCTGTGGAAACGAGGGCGACCTTCCCGGTGCCCGCCTACCTCCTGCCGCTGTCCTTCACGGGGAAGGTGGCTCACCAGGCCCCTCCCTCCTGACAGAGACGCCGTGGTGGGGGCCCTGATGCCGGCCAGCATGATCGCTCCGGAGTGCCCCTCCTTCTCCCCCTCGGCACCCCCCTCAGAGGCGTCCGCCACGGCCAGTCCTGTGAGCGGAGAGGCGTGCTTACTGGCTGCTGACCCTGAGGACAGACCGAGCCCCAGTCCCTGGCAGGAGAAGCGAGGGGAGGTGAGTGAAGCGAAGTAACATCAGTCAGAGGGGAGGGCGGGAGGGTCCAGGTCACTGTCCCACCTCATTCCGTGTCTCCTTTCTGCCTGTGGCTGTGACTTTTGGCTTGAATTAGAAAATGCTCTTTTCTAAAAGGAGACTTTTTTTAAAGCATTAAATGGAGCTTGACTTATTTTTTTAAAAAGATGCTAAATACAAGTCCATAGTTGTTTGTCTGCAATTACGAAACGTTATGCCTCTTAAAAATCAAAACTTAACTCCAGCTTGGAGAGATGTGAGCTCCTTTTAGTCTCTTCCTGCGGCCTGTCTTGGTGTCGCTAGGTGCCCTGGGAGCAGGGGTGAGCCGGGTGGGGCTGCCTAGCCTCCGCGGGGGGGGTGGGGGGGGGCACTTGTCCCCCCTGACATGTGGCTGCAGCCTTGGCCGCTCAGGTGACCAGAGGGCTTTCGGGGAGGCTTCGGGGCGTCTGGGAAGTGTGCACATTGCTGAGTTCTTCCTCCTCGGTTTTGAAACCAGATGATCTCTTCTGAGGATGCTGTGACCCCTGCCGCCGTGACCCCGTCTGCCTCCTCCTCCTCTTCTCGGCCATTCATCCCGGTGACAGATGACCCGGGAGCTGCCAGCATCATCGCAGAAACCATGACCAAAGCCAGAGAGGTCAGGGGCCTTCCTGCTGTCTTGTTTGAAAGCATGTTAACCGCGCACGGGGTTGCAGAGGCAGCACACAGGTGGCTCCCTGCACCGCTGGTGGCGAGCTGGGCACAGCCCCCTCCCCTCCCGGCCACGGTGTGCTCTCTGCGTGCCAGAGCTTCTCATCCCTCCCACGCAGATCTGGCTCCTGTCCCAGTAGGTCCTTGCAGGTCTGGGCCCCAGGGTGTGCTGTCTCGTTAGTCCTCACAGAGGGTCACTGGCTCTGCGCTCCTGGGGGGGCGGGGGTGTTGATTGGCAGCCTTACCTGGGACGTGAATCCTTACCACTTGCTCAGGAGTGTCTGCCAGGGTTCCCCACTGCGGGCAGTAGCTGTGTGTCAGCAAGTGTCATGGGAGAAGAATACTTGGAGACCCTGCAGACACCTTGCTCCGTGCTCTGTCCCACCCGCCAGTGCTGAGTGCCCGTGTTTAGACTGTGCTAGTGGTTGCATGTGGGCTTTCAGCTCCAATTTGGTGTGAGTCCTAAGTTATGGCAAAGTGTTACTGTTAGGCCGTCATGGGAGCCCACACGCAGGGAGATGCAGGCAGCGATTCCCACCTCACCCCCAGGTCGGGCCCGTTCCAGCTGTGAGGCCCAAGATGTGGCTTTCAAGCACGGGTCCTGGTGGTGGGGCCCCGAGGCTGTCGCTTCTCCCCGGGGCCTACAGGTCCCGTCGCCTCCTGAAGGCCCTCCTTTATCTCCGGGAGTTTGTGGGTGAGCTGGTGGCATTCTGACATGTCACTCCTCCTTTCCTGTTGGGCCTTGTAGGATGTTGAGAGCCAGAATAAGGCCTCAGGCCCAGAGCCTCAGGCCTTGGACGAGTTCACCAGCCTGCTGGTCGCCGACGACACCCGGGTGCTGGTGGACCTACTCAAGCTGTCCGTGTGCGGCCGGGCAGGGGACCGGGGCCGGGAGGTGCTCTCAGCCGTGCTGTCGGGCATGGGCACCACCTACCCCCAGGTGAGCATGGCGGGAGTGGCCTTCTCTCCGTGGTGCTGCTGTGATGTCACGTCTTATCCGTGACTGACTCCGTGCAGGAGACGGCAGGGTAGAAGGGGCTCCGTGTAAGCCAGACCCTGCACGGTCACATGGGCTGCCGTGTTCCCGGGGGCCTTGGCATGTCTGTGTCCGCCACGTAGCAGTTCCTCATCCACAGCGTCAGGCCTGCCAGTGCTTGCTTTTATGGTTCCTGGGTATTGTTTTATGCTGAAAATCGTGGCACTGTTTAAAGCAACCCATTTCTTCTAATAACTTCTCTTATTTCATTGACTAGAGGCCTGATGCACGGAATTCGTGCAGGAGTAGGCCTTCCTTCCCCCGGCTGCCGGCACCAGCTTCCTTCTGGTGCCCGGGACCCGGGCTTCCCTCGCAGCCCTGGCTTGTCCGGAAGGTCGCCCAGTCTAATTAGCATGTTGTGCTTTATTTTTATAGATGACGTTTGTCTTCCTGAGCCACCTGGGACTTACCTTGATAGAAGGGATACGTGGGATCCAACTTTATTTTCCCCAATGACAACCATGGCCACAATATCAGTTACTGAGTGATTCCTCTTTTTCCCGGACCGCATTCGTGATTCCTGTGTGCATTTGGGCTTTTCTGCCCCAGGAATCTAACCCTTATTCGCTAACCACGGTGCCGTGATGGTTGTAGCTGTGACACAGGTCTCGGTGTTCGGCAGCCTGGATCCACCAGGACTTTCTGCCGTGGGAGCATCCGCTCCCCGGCCATAGCGCCTGGACATGTGGCCCGTGCGCCCAGGAACCCAGAGTGTCGTTTCTTTAACCTGGGTTTAAGTTTGAACGGCCACACAGCTGCTCCTCCCCGGCGCCTGCTCCAGGTCTCCCCTGGGCAGCACTCATCCTGGGGGAGCAGGCGCGGCTGCCGTCACAGGCTGTATTCCCGGCACCTGCGGGTGTCCGTGTTGGTTCCTCGTCCCTGGTCACCTCCACGCTTCGCAGCCCTCCCTCTGCGAGCCTGTGCGTTTTGATTTCGTAGGCGAGGAGACCGAGCCCTGATCTGAATCAGAGTCCTCAGACCCCCACGTCCTCCAGGCGGCCACCCCATCCCTGCAGCGGGACCTGGTGGGCGGCCTCCCGACCTAGCCCCTCTCCCCACAGGTGGCGGACATGCTGCTGGAGCTCTGCGTCACCGAGCTGGAGGATGTAGCCTCCGACTCGCAGAGCGGCCGCCTGTCCTCGCAGCCCGTGGTAGTGGAGAGCAGTCACCCCTACACGGACGACACCTCCTCCAGCGGCACCGTGAAGATCCCCGGTGCGGGGGGGTTGAGGGAGGCTCTGGCAGCACCTCTGGTTACATCCTGGGAGTGGCCATTGCCGCCGAGAGGACAGAATTCGTTTTAATCCTCACCCAAGGGTGTTTTAAATAGTACTTGTCAGAGAGGGAGGGGGAGAAGCGTCGAGGTGAGAGAGAAATGTGGATGGCTGCCTCCCGTGTGCGCCCCTGCCGGGACTCGAGCCCGCAGCCTAGGCCTGTGCCCTGACCAGAATCGAACCCGCCACCATTTGGTGGAGGGGATGATGCTCCAACCAGCCAAGCCGCTGGCCAGGGCTCTAGAACAGAGTTTGAAAACCGCATGAGACTCACCTCTCGCTTTCCTAAAAACCCCTCCTCCTCGGGAGAGAACGTGACAGGAGCCGTGCAGCATGGGCGTCCTGCGTAGCGTCTGTAGGTGGGCGCCACGGTCACAGAGCGCAGGTGCGTGGGGCTTGGGCCTCGCCAAGGTGTGCCCGCTGGGGTCTCACTGCTCTGCTCACCTGCCAGGCGCGGAAGGCCTCCGGGTGGAGTTTGACCGGCAGTGCTCCACGGAGAGGCGCCACGACCCGCTCACCGTCATGGACGGAGTCAACAGGATCGTCTCCGTGCGCTCAGGTGGAGAGGACGACGTAGCATGCCAGGCCCGGGGAGGGGAAGGCTGACATGCCCCATAGCCTCTCCCAGAGGAAGTGTCTGTGTACATCTTCTCAGGCTCCATCTGGGGCAGGGGCAGCCCTTCCCTGAACTTCCCCCTTCCCCCCCTCCCGGCCCAGCAGGGCCTCGCCGTCAGCCGCTCCTGGTAAACCCTGCGAACGCTTGGCTCGGCTCGGCATGCAGTCCCGGAGGAGCTCGGGCTTTCCCTGGCGGCCTCACAAACAGCGTAGCTTTCAGCCGGAGGCCGCGGGGCTGGTCTCTGCTCCCAAGGAGTCCCACGGGCCCTTCCTCACGCCGCCAAGCCTGCCAGGCAGGGACCCGGCTGTGACGCACGGCGGCCTGGCCCTGGGCTCCCGTGGGCTGCTCCACTCCCCGAGGGCAGCCCTTCGGTGCTGAGCTGGCCCACGTCCCGAGGGTGGCTATGGTCCCTGCCGGCCTCACACTGCGTGGCAGTTGTGTGTGCGTTTCCGTCAGGGCCGGGCTGCTGCCTCAGTTTCCCCAGGACTTGGCGCAGTGTGTGTGGAAGGGCGAGCTCCCCTGGAGTCCTGGGAACATCAGTTTGGGGAGCCTGGGCTGGAGCCCCTCATGCTGTAGACCCTGCGTGAATGACTGTGTCTGAAGAGGCTGGTGTCGGCGGAGGGAGGGAGCTTACCCGATGTGCTTCCTGCAGGCCGCGAGTGGTCCGACTGGTCCAGCGAGCTGCGCATCCCTGGGGATGAGCTCAAGTGGAAGTTCATCAGCGACGGGTCCGTGAACGGGTGGGGCTGGCGCTTCACGGTCTACCCTATCATGCCGGCTGCAGGTGAGGGGCCAAGGCCCAGGTGGGGGCCGCGGGGCCCAGGTGGGGGGCCCGAGGTGCCTAGGTGGGGGGCCGCAGGGCCCAGGTGGGGGGCCACGGGGCCCAGGTGGGGGGCCGCGGGGCCCAGGCTGGACGCCTGACCGTTACACTCCGTGCTGTGGTCTGTCTGGGCTGGTCATGCGGGTCTCCTTACGGGACGTGCGTGGTGCTCACCCTCAGGCCCTAAAGACCTCCTCTCCGACCGCTGTGTCCTCTCCTGCCCGTCCATGGACCTGGTGACCTGCCTGCTCGACTTCCGGCTCAACCTCGCCTCAAACAGAAGCATCGTCCCGCGCCTGGCCGCGTCGCTGGCCGCGTGCGCACAGCTCAGCGCCTTAGGTGGGCGGCGTCTGCATCGCCACGTCTGTCGCGGGCGAGAGGGACCGTGGCCGAGCTCCCGATGTCTTCTGTCTGCTCTCTCCAGCTGCCAGTCACAGAATGTGGGCCCTTCAGAGGCTGAGGAAGCTGCTGACGACGGAGTTTGGACAGTCGGTCAACATCCGCCGGCTGCTGGGGGACAGCGACGGGGAGGCGCGCGCCCTGGTAGGAGGCCCACGCCAGGTGCTAGACCTGTGACCCCGGGCGGTAAGGGTGCATTCGTTAGGAAGCCGGCAGTAGAACAAGGCAGCCTTTGTCACGGCCGACGCCCTCGAGCTGCTCCACACACGCGTGCGGGCGGCCTTTGATTCTAAAGGCAGGCGTCTCGGTGGCTGTGACCATGGGATTGCGTTTGTAGAGCCTGACAACGAGTCTTTGTTCCGCTGATGAGGTGGTTACTGTTAAGAGACTGTTGGTCCTGACGCTGGGAGCGGGTGGCCGGAAGGGACAGCCCGTGGGAGCTGCCTCACGGACCAGCGCCGAGGGGTCGTGAGCTCCCCTTCCGTTCCAGGGTTTGTCACGTGCTTTCAGGTCCCCTACGTGGAAACACCACACTCGTCTTTTAGGGAGACGGGCACCAATAGCCTAGAACGCTCAACTCGTAGAGGCCAAGCGCGTGGGTCGGGCGCGGCTACAGTGTGCTGTCCCCTTAGAGCTTCACGGGCAGCGCTCTGGCTGCGCTGGTGAAAGGCCTCCCGGAGACCCTGGAGAGGCAGTTCGAGTACGAGGACCCTGTCGTGCGGGGCGGCAAGCAGCTGCTGCACAGCCCCTTCTTTAAGGTAACGTGGCTCGGGGGGAGCGCGGGGGCGCCCGGGAGCATCCTTTGCAGGTGCGTGTTGGGTGTCGCCGGAAACGGAGCGGAACAGCTCCGCTGCCAGGACCGTCAGCACGGCGGGCGTGCAGCAGCAGGCTGGCGAGGCTCCCCAGGGACATTCCACGGAGGGCGGCCTGGGCGCGTAGTGTCGGCGAGGGCTGCGTGGCGGCATGTCGGCGTGACCCTGCGTGACCCTTTGCAGGTGCTGGTGGCTCTTGCTTGTGACTTGGAGCTAGACACGCTCCCCTGCTGCGCCGAGACACACAAGTGGGCCTGGTTCCGCCGGTACTGCATGGCCTCGCGCGTGGCCGTGGCCCTGGACAGGCGGACGCCGCTGCCCCGGCTGTTTCTCGACGAGGTGCGCGTGGGTGTTTGAGTCCTCTTTGGGGAGCAAAACGCCCTTCCACCAGAGAGCGAAGCTGCTGGTGCTGCAGCGCAGCGCACTTCCCGTGCTGGTGCACCTGAGGAGAGGCCCTCCTCTCACGGGAACGAGGGACTGCTGGCGCTCAGTGCCGCTCAGACAGGGAGCCCTGGTTCCTGCTCAGAGAGCCAGTGCTGGTGCTGCTCGCCCCTGGGACTCCTGCCTGCGCGCCTCCGTGTCCCATTGTCCTGAGAGGCGGGCGCGTGGTGGCCTCACTGTGTGCCTCTAGGTGGCGAAGAAGATCCGCGAGCTCATGGCGGACGGCGAGGCCCTGGACGTCCTGCATGAGAGCCACGACGTCTTCCGGCGGGAGCACGACGAGCAGCTGGTGCAGTGGATGAGCAGGTCGCTGCGGCGGGAGCGGCGTGCGCGGGACACACTTCACGCCAGGGACACGCTTCAGGCGGGGAGCGCCCATGTTCATTGTTGCTTCTCTCGGCTCTAGGCGCCCAGACGACTGGACTCTGTCTGCCGGCGGCAGCGGCACAATCTACGGATGGGGACACAACCACAGGGGCCAGCTCGGGGGCATCGAGGGGGCGAAGGTGAAGGTGCCCACTCCCTGCGAAGCCCTGGCCACCCTCAGGCCAGTTCAGTTAATTGGCGGAGAGCAGACTCTGTTCGCGGTCACAGCTGATGGGAAGGTAAGGGAGCGTTTCCCGTCGTCGGCATGGACACCCTGGGGCGCGGAGCCGCGGGGTAGGGGTGGTCCCGGATGTGGACTCCTGCGGCCTCGCCTCCAGGCCGTCGCTAGGCCCCCCTAGCATCCCTGCGGGACCACCTGGGTCTAAACGTGCAGGCTTTTATTTTGAACAAGTTTACCGTGTTTCCTGTCAGTGACTCAGTAGGTGTCTGCCTGTTTTCCTTTGCTGCCCTTTAAGCAATTGCTGCTGGTGTGTGGTTCTCGCCGGCAGTTACACACTGACCCTGTGTCTAGCCTTCATTCCACTCTCCTCTCTCGTGTAGCTCAGGGATTGCGGGGTCTTCTTTACGGCGAGCCATCGTCTGTGACTGGACCCTGCACCTCCTCGCCGGGTCCCGCCCGTGGGAGAAGAGCCCGCTGGGCTGGGGGGCGGCAGGGTGGGGCAGAGCAGGGCCTGCCGGGCATCCTCCTGGGTCCAGGCAGGCCCGGCTCAGTCCTCCTGCCACCTTGGTTCACGTCCATCCTGTCTTTGGGTTCCCTTTCTACACAGCTTTGCCGCAGCCTTTACGTCTTTACAGGAGAGACGTTTGCCATGCAGTTGGGAGTGGCAGTCTGTTTTTTAAAAAGTTAACGATAAAAGATATTTGTGTCCCAAAAGAGCACGTTTCCTGTGGGTGTTTCTGTGGGCACTGTTGTCGGTGACCTGCTGGCGGTAAATGACAAAACCTTCCTCATTTCCACTGGCATCAGTTATAGGTGGCGTCTGGACAAAAACAGAGATAGATGTTCCAGGAAGGAGACCTCGCTGGCAAACGCATCTTGTGAACTTGGTGTTTCAAACAGTGGCAGCTGCCTCGCTGATGGCGAGAGCTCTGTGGAGCACAGATGCCCCTGGCACCCGCGGCGTGTAGCTCTCAGCTTTGTCTGGGTGCAACGTCTGGGGCACTGGCGGGGCTTCAGTTACTCCGACGCAGGCTCTTTGGGTAAAGCCGTTTCTGTTGTCCCTGTCCTAGCTGTACGCCACCGGGTACGGGGCCGGCGGCCGGCTCGGCGTCGGGGGCACGGAGTCAGTGTCCACCCCAACGCTGCTCGAGTCCATCCAGCACGTGTTCATCAGGAAGGTGGCCGTGAACTCGGGGGGCAAGCACTGCCTTGCCCTCTCCTCCGAAGGAGAGGTGTACTCCTGGGGCGAGGCCGAGGACGGGAAGCTGGGCCACGGCAACCGGAGGTACCTATGCGGCACGCGTGCTGCGCTCCTTCTCGGGGCTCCGTGCTGGTGTCTGCGTCAGCCCTGCCCTCAGCACAGCAGGCACCACCGTCTGCTTCGGGGGGGACTCCGGGGGACAAGTTCATGAACAGTGTGTGTGGTCTTGTCTGCCTGACACCTCAGCTGGGGGAGCAATTCTGAGTTTGTTTTTACTGATTTCCGAGAGGAAGGGAGAGGGCGAGAGAGATGGAAACATCAGTGATGAGAGAGCATCATGGACCGGCTGCCTCCTGCACGCCCCCCTGGGGATGGAGCCCGCAGCCTGGGCCTGTGCCCTGACCTGGAATGGAACCCTGACCTCCTGGTGCCTAGGCCCACGCTCAACCCCTAAGCCACGCCGCCGGGCTGGGGTGTCTTGTTGTCACAGTCGGGGGAAGATAAGCAGGAACGCCGGTCAGAGCAGCAAAAAGAAAACAATCCAAAAAGATGAGGTGGCGTCAGGGGCCTCTGGGACAGAGCACCGCAGGCTGTCGGTGGGCGGAGGATGGGGACTGGAGGAGAGGGAGGGAGTCGGCCGTGCAGGCGGCGTCCCAGCACAGGCAGGGACTCGGTGCGGCCCCGGGGACACCAGTGACGCTGACGGTGAGGGGCCGCGGGTGTGAGACTTAGCCAGTGGCGTGAGGCCTCGCCTGTGCGTCCTGGAGCTGACGGGAAGCTGCACGTCCGCTGTAACTGAAGAGTTCAGTGTAAAAAGGAACCCGACTGGCGGGGTGTCGCGTGAGGAGTGCACACGGAATACGTGAGCGCCGAGCCAGAGCCTGCGTGTGACACCGCTGAGGGTTACCTGCCTCTCAGGTGCTCGTGGTCTCTTTGCAGTCCCTGCGACCGCCCTCGTGTCGTCGAGTCTCTGAGAGGCACCGAGGTGGTGGACATCGCTGCCGGCGGAGCCCACAGCGCCTGCGTCACCTCTGCCGGCGACCTCTACACGTGGGGCAAAGGCCGGTACGGCCGTCTGGGCCATAGCGACAGCGAGGACCAGCTCAAGCCCAAGCTGGTGAGGCAGCGTCCGGGGCGCGGGCCGCTCTGCTGGGGTCGGTGGTCACGGCTCAGTGTGGACAAGCGGGTTTTCTTTTTGGTGAACTAACAGCCACCTCGGTGTGTGTTCTGTGGGTCATGTGAGAGGACAGTCCTCGGCCTGCCTCTCTGTTTTCCCTGGTGGGCGGTCCTGGCAGCTCGTGAAATCGGGTCTTCTAGAAGCCCCTGTGGCAGGGAGCGCAGGGAGTTGGCCCCCAGGGCCCGGGGCTGCTTCCTGGGATGCTGCGGGGTGCCCCCTGGGCGGCTGCGGGGTGCATTCTGTGTGGCCTCAGGGTCATGAAAATGTGGACTCAGAAAGCCTCCCTCAGGTGGGCCTGGCCGTGTGGTCAGAACACCTCCATGTCCCTTCCTCAAAGGTGGAGGCCCTTCAGGGCCACCGCGTGGTCGACGTCGCCTGTGGCAGCGGTGATGCCCAGACGCTCTGCCTCACAGATGACGACACCGTGTGGTCCTGGGGCGACGGAGACTACGGCAAGCTCGGCCGCGGGGGCAGCGACGGCTGTAAAGTGCCCATGAAGGTACCTCTGGCCCTGAGCCCGGTCCCCGTGGTGTGGGGGAAGAGCGAGGGCCCCGCCTGCGAGGTGTCCCAGGGCTGCCGTGCTCGTGGAAGCTTTGGCTGCAGGCGCTGCTGCTCCTGCCCACGGCCTGGGCGTGGCCAGTGGCGGGTTCAGCAGGAATAAAGGCTGGGCGCGGGTGAGGCTCTTCGTTTTCTCCTCGGACGGACGTCGGTCTCTGGTGGCCATCTGAGTGACCTCTCCTGCAGATCGACTCGCTCACGGGCCTGGGCGTGGTGAAGGTGGAGTGCGGGTCCCAGTTCTCGGTCGCCCTGACCAAGTCTGGCACCGTCTACACCTGGTACGCGAGGCTGGCCCCCAGGGCTGGGTCTCACCTGAGGTGGTGTTCGCGGCCTTTGTGGATGGCCCGTGACCTCCCTGTGGGCTGGGGTGTGTCCCACAGCCCGGGCTGGCCTCAGGGGGCGGGGCGGGGCAGTGGTGGCCTCGCCCCTGAGCCTGTCTCCTGCGCAGGGGCAAAGGGGACTACCACCGGCTGGGCCACGGCTCCGATGACCACGTGCGGAGGCCGCGGCAGGTGCAGGGGCTGCAGGGGAAGAAGGTCATCGCCATCGCCACGGGCTCCCTGCACTGCGTGTGCTGCACCGAGGAGGGTAGGTGGCGGCCTCTGCGTCCTGGGAGCGTCCCAGCCTTAGGCCTGTGAACACGTCACCGATCACGCTGCACAGGGAAGAGCCGGCCTTAGAGAGGCCTGCATGCAGGCTGGGCCTTTGCTGGCCTGGAACAGGGTTTTGGGAGTGGAGGGCCCTCCCTCCCCGCCCCCTCAGGTGCCCATGTCCCCCCCCCCCCCCGTGGCCTGGGTCCCCCCCGGGGTCCATGTCCCCCCTCCCCCAGGGGCCCATATCCCCCTCCCCAGGCCGTGTCTGCACAAGGCCTGGGGCGTGTGGTGTGAGGAGACACTAGGTCTCGGTCCGCAGGGAGGGCCGTGTGCTCCTCACGGAGTCCCTTGGTCTCCGTCCGCCTTCAGGTGAGGTGTACACCTGGGGCGACAACGACGAGGGGCAGCTGGGGGACGGGACCACCAACGCCATCCAGAGGCCGAGGCTGGTGGCCGCCCTGCAGGGGAGGAAGGTCAACCGCGTGGCCTGCGGCTCGGCACACACACTGGCCTGGTCGACCAGCAAGCCCGCCAGCGCCGGGAAGCTGCCCGCACAGGTGGGTGCTGCGGGTGGGGGCTCAGGTGCACCTGGTGGCGGGTCCCTGTGTGTGGCCCAGGCCCTCCCTGGAAGCGATTCGGGCTCATGCGTGCAGCCCCGGCATTCACGTCAGCCAGACGTCTGAGCGTCAGTGAGAAGCTCACCTTCGTTCAGAATCGCACGAAGGATGTAAAACCGGCTGACAGCACGGGCCACCACACTCAGCAAACATCGCTGCAGACTAGTTACTCCCGCGTTTTCCTCAATGGCTCGGCTGAAGCCAAACGGCCAGACTGTTGTTAGGAGATTTCCCAAACCACACCGGACGCACGGCGCAGAGCCGTGCCGGGCGGTGACCTCACCTCTGTTCCAGGTGCCCATGGAGTACAACCACCTGCAGGAGCTCCCGGTCATCGCCCTGCGGAACCGGCTGCTGCTGCTGCACCACCTCTCCGAGCTCTTCTGCCCCTGCATCCCCATGTTCGACCTGGAGGGCGCCCTGGGCGAGGCGGGGCTGGGGCCCGCCGTGGGCTTCGACACGCTGCGGGGCATCCTCATCTCCCAGGGCAAGGTACCCGCCTCTGTGGGCGGGCCGGGTCTGCGTGAGCGTGAACCCCAGACAGCTGGGGACAGATGTTGGGGCTCAGCCGGCTCCCTTTAAGCGCCCTGCTGCCCATGCCAGGTTCTCACCCTCGCCATGTTTTTCTCAGGAGGTGGCTTTCCGGAAGGTGGTGCAGGCAACAATGGTGCGCGACCGCCAGCACGGGCCCGTGGTGGAGCTGAACCGCATCCAGGTGACGGGGCCTCCGCCTCAGACGGCGATGTGGCTGCCAGCCAGCCCTGCGGGAGAGGAAGGGGGGGGCGGGGGTGGGGGGCACCCCCCCTAGGCCACACCCTTGCTCTAGAGAGCAGGTGCCGCCTGCGTGAAGGGAAGCAAGGAGGCCTGAACCCAGAGCACAGATATAGACGAGCAGAGGGGAAGTAAAAATGGCGTGTCCATCTGCCACGGCCCGCAAGGCGCAGGTGGGCTTCCTGGGCCAGCTGCCCGTGCCCTGGGGCCCTGGACTGAGGCCTCTGCGGGGCTGGAAGCCATGCCGCTCTCCTGGGGACTCTGCAGGCTGCAGCCCGGCGGGTGTATCTCCTCCCCCCTCGGGTTCTAGGTGCCCTGTCGCCATCTCTGTCGCTCAGCCTCACACTCCCGGCCTCGCGCTCTGCCCTTCGTGGGCCGAGTCATCGCTGTGTCCCACGGGACCGAGGGCTGAGGGAGAGGGACTGTCTCTGGGTTCCACGGCTGCCCATGTGGCGCCCGCCAGTCGTCGAACACCGAGGGAGGCCACGGGGCCTCCCCCAGCGGCGGCAGGAGCCCCAAAGAACAGGCTGCTTGTTCCACAGCCTGTGCCGACACATGACACGCGCACACACACACCCCGCATGCTCCCGGACTCGCTCGGGTATTTTGGGTCAAGTGTCAATCTGTGGTTTGCTGTGGAGCACGTGTGGCCGCGTGGGGGCAGAGGCCCTGCAGGGATGTCAGCAGGCACAGCGCTGTGCTGGGTGGCAGCCGCGCCCCGAACAAGCAGGCTATTGAGTGAGGCCAGAGGAAGCCTCTCTTCCCCACTCGGAGGCACCCTGCTCTCCACCCTGTCCGGTCTCAGCTGCCATTAGAGAGCCGCTGGCCACAGGCCTCCCCAGCCGGGCAGCTCCTGGTGGGGCTACGCCCTGGGAGAGCGTCCTGCCTGTGGGAGGAGCTCCTGGCGCAATTGCGTCGCAGCTGGGTCAGCTTGCTGGCAGCGTGAAGCCAGGGCACGGCAGCAGGGTCTGGCTTGGGTCTGGGGCAGATGTGTGCACTCCTCTGAGGGCTTAGGAAGTCCAGGTGCGGACAGGAAAGCCCCTGCCGTGAGGCGTGCTCCGTCTCGACGTCGCCTGGCGCGGGCGTTGGGTGGGCCTCGCTCAGTCTTGTGGGGGCTCCACACGCCTGCGTTGGCTCCACAGGCAGCAGCTGCTCAGGTCCTGCCCAGGAGCACAGGGGCCCAGGCCAGAGTCAGGGCCTGACGGGCGAGGGCCCAGGGCTGTCAGCCTGCACCTCCTGCGGCACCAGCTCCCCCTCCTTCCTCCTCAGGTCAAGCGTTCCCGCAGCAAAGGTGGCCTGGCAGGCCCAGACGGCACCAAGTCCGTCTTCGGGCAGATGTGCGCCAAGATGAGCTCCTTCAGCCCCGACAGCCTGCTCCTGCCTCACCGCGTCTGGAAGGTCAAGTTTGTGGGTAAGAGCCGTGGGTGCGGGGCAGTGGTACCACAGCTGGGGGTGCCGGGCTCTGGGGGGGGCAGAGCTGCTCCCTGGGCTCTGGGGGGAGTCGGGGGGTGGAGCTGCTCCTCGGGCTCTGGGGAGGGGGGACACTGTGGGGGGGGCGGAGCTGCTCCCCGGGCTCTTGGGGGGGGGGTTCTGGGGGGAGGAGCTGCTCCTGCAGGGGCTGGGGGGAGGGGGCAGTGGCTCACTCTCCTTCGCCCAAAGGTGAATCTGTGGACGATTGTGGAGGCGGCTACAGCGAGTCCATCGCTGAGATATGTGAGGAGCTGCAGAATGGACTCACACCCCTTCTGATTGTGACGCCCAACGGGAGGGACGAGGCGGGGGCCAACCGAGACTGCTACTTGCTCAGCCCCGCCGCCCGGGCGCCCGTACACACCGACATGTTCCGCTTCCTGGGTGCGCCCTTCTTCCCGCCTCCTGGCTGCTCTGTCCTGGGGGGGGGGGGGGGGCGGCTAGACCATGGCCTGAGCAGAGAGCAGCAGCAGATTAGGACCAGTGGGCCTTTGGGGTGCACCTCCTGAGTCGGGGCGGTGGGAGGGGAGCAGGCCGGGTGGAGGGAGCTGGACGTCCTGCCGTTGATTCCAATGCCCGTTGCCGCCCTGGCCGCACAGGCGTGCTGCTGGGCATCGCCATCCGCACCGGGAGCCCCCTGAGCCTCAGCCTGGCCGAGCCCGTCTGGAAGCAGCTGGCGGGGATGAGCCTCACCATCGCCGACCTCAGCGAGGTGCGCCCGGGCGGCTGGGAAGCGGGTCCCCGGGTGTGCGCTCCCTCCGGGCCCTGGGGGCTGGGGCCGGGGGCGGGGGGACCACCAGGCTCGACACGGACTCCTGTGCCTGGGAAGGTGGACAAGGACTTCATCCCCGGGCTCATGTACATCCGCGACAACGAGGCCACCTCCGAGGAGTTCGAGGCCATGGGCCTGCCCTTCACGGTGCCCAGCGCCAGCGGCCAGGACGTGCAGCTGAGCTCCCGGCACTCGCATATCTCCCTGGACACCCGCGCCGAGTATGTCCGGTTGGCCGTGAGCTACAGGTGCGTGCGGGCTGTGGTGAGGGCGCCTGGCAGACATCCTGCCGTCCCGTGTCCCTTCCTGCCTGGTGCCCCAACGTGCAGGCCTGGGGGTGCTTCCCGCGGGGGGGAGGCGTGTGGAAAGGAGAACAGAGACGAGAGCCTCAGGGGCAGAGGCCGCATCGCCCCCAGGCCGTCCTCGCCGCCCGCCCGCGGAACTCAGGTGGGAGCGCACCTGGTCACCTGGGTGCCTTCCTCTCAGGCTCCATGAATTCGACGAGCAGGTGGCTGCCGTCCGGGAGGGCATGGCCCGCATCGTGCCCGTGCCCCTGCTCTCACTCTTCACCGGCTACGAATTGGAGACGATGGTAGGCGGCTCCGCGGCGGCCCCGCTGGCAGGGCCTCTCCATGGTGACCCCCTCCGCGCCCTTGCTACCTCGGTTCATCGTGCCCTCGGGGTCTGGGGTGCTCAGCTCAGGAAGCCAGTCTCCTGCCTCCCTCCCAGGCGGCCCCGGGCCCCACACGTGTCCCCCGCCCCCCGCAGGCCTGGGTGGTGGGTGCTGAGCAGAAGTGGATGGACAGGGCCCCCTGACCATGTGCCCCTAGGTGTGCGGCAGCCCGGATATCCCCCTGCACCTGCTGAAGTCAGTGGCCACCTACAAGGGGGTGGAGCCGTCGGCACCCCTGGTCCAGTGGTTCTGGGAGGTGATGGAGGCCTTCTCCAACACAGAGCGCTCCCTCTTCCTGCGCTTCGTGTGGGGCCGCACCCGGCTGCCCAGGACCATCGCCGACTTCCGGGGCCGGGACTTCGTCATCCAGGTGGGCTCCCGAGGCTCGGGCAGCGAGGGCCGGTTGGGATGGTCTCCTGCCTCCCGACCTGGTTTTCCCTTTCTTCTGGGGTGAGAGTTCAGAAACACTGCAGGTGCTGGGTAGCCCCCTTGTAGGAAGCGTGTGTGGGCACCCCGCACACACAGCGCCAGGCAGCCGACAGGCTGTGCGCACACCGCGTAGCGCTTGGTCCTCCAGTTGGATGAGAACACCCAGCCTCATCAGAACAAGAGCCGAGCTTTGCTCGAGTCTGTGTCCTCAGTCCCAGGGTCAGAGCCGGCTCTGGTACCTGCCGGTCGCTGGTGACGGGCCATGCTGCCCACCCCCACACCTGCCGGGTCGCGGGACGTCCTGGCCGGGGTCTGTCATTCCCGCAAAACGTCGGTGGTCCCGGGGGTGTCCCCTCTTCTCACTGGCTTCCTCGTGTCGTAGTCTGCAGGGTGCAGGCTGGGGAGTGAGGGGCTGCCCCACCCGGCTGGCCCGCCCGCCTCCTCAGCCGTGATTTCAGACAGTCATCGTCATGGTAACCCATTGCTCTTTCACTGCGAGTCTAGGAGCTCTGGTTTCTAAAGGTGGTGGGCCCACGGGACTGACGCGTGTCACTTAGGACCCAGGCGTGGTGAGGGAGGGTCCCTCAGCTCTGACCCTCCCGTTCTAGGTGCTGGACAAGTACAGCCCTCCCGACCACTTCCTGCCCGAGTCCTACACCTGCTTCTTCCTGCTGAAGCTGCCCCGCTACTCCTGCCGGCAGGTGCTGGAGGAGAAGCTCAAGTACGCCATCCACTTCTGCAAGTCCATCGACACGGACGACTACGCCCGCATCGCCCTCACGGGCGAGCCGGCCGCCGAGGACAGCAGCGAGGACTCGGAGAATGAGGACGTGGACTCGTTTGCTTCAGACTCGACGCAGGACTATCTCACGGGACACTGAGCGGCCGTGGGGCCTGCAGGGAGGACTCCATGGCGGCGGGGCCTGGGCTCAGCTGGGCGTGGACGGAGTGGCATTGGAACCTGCCCTTCACACGGCCACGGACATGGACATTCGCCCTGCAGACGGAAGGTCTCCCCCCCAGATGCTGCATCCTGGTGTAAATACTGGCTCCCAGGAATGAATTAAGCCTTCTGTGGGGCCGCCAGCCCTTCTGCTTCCACGTCTGCACTGTCTTGATTGTACATGGAAAGCTGCGTGGCCGTTGGTCGGTTATAAATACTTCACTCCATTTTATTCTGAATTTATTAAATGTTTTTGGAACATGAATTGATCAGTGTTATTTGAACGCATCCCAAGGTTATTTCAACCAAAACCAAAACCCAGAGGCCGGGCGGCCCCTCCTCCAAGGGCGCAGCTCAGCACACGCGCTGTGTGGCTGCGGTCCGCCCGAGCTCTGCCCGACTCCGACCGTGGAACGTGTGCTGTACATATGTGTGTCATGTATGTGCCCAAATTCCACCCCTATAAATAAAGCACTGTCAGAGCCATGAGCCGTCTCTTACCTGCACGGGGTGTGCGCGGCCTCCGAGTCCGTCTCTGCCAGCACGTCCCTCCGAGCCACCCAGTTAGATGTGTTCGTTGCAGACGCCACGCGCCCTGCGGTGACAGAGGCACGGCCATGGGAGAGGGAGGGTGGGCAGCGGTGCCGGGGCCCTCGGCCCCTCCCCGTCCTGGCCCCGTCCGTCCGTAGTCCCAGGACAGTCCCTCTGGCCCGGGGTCAGGGTGCTCCCGGTCCCCTCGGCCCTGGGCGGGGCTTTGAGCTGCTTGTCCTGGGCTGAGGCACTAGAACCTGGGCTGAAGTAGTGTCCGGTGCTGGGAGGCTTTACTCGGGGCCAGGGTTTCCCACCGGGAGCCGCGACGCGAGGAGGAGGTTTCCTCTGGGACCTGGTCCGTGACTGCATTGGTGAACGCCCGGATCAGCCCTTTCTTTATAACTTGGCTCAGATTTTTCCTGAGCTGTGAGGTTTGGTTTGGTTTTGTTTGTTAATCCTCACCTGAGGATATTTTCCTCGTTGCTTTTTAGAGAGAGTGAGAGGGGAGGGTGGAGGTGGGGGGGAGAGAGAAGAAAAAACATCCACGTGGGGGAGACCCTTGAGGACTAGGTTGGCCTCTGAGGGTCTTGGCTCTGCCCTTGGAGGTCTGGGCTCAACTCTTCCCGTCTAGGCTGGCTCTAGGGTCTAGGCTGGCCCTTAGGGTCTAGGCTGGTTCTTAGGAACTAGGCTGGCTCTCAGGGACTAGGCTGGCTCTCAGGCTGGCTCTTAGGGACTAGGCTGGCTCTAGGGGCTAGGCTGGCCCTTAGGGGTTAGGCTGGCTATTTGAGGCTAGTAGTGTCAGCCCTTTGGGACTAGACTGCCCTTTGGCCTTGGCTAGCTATTGCGGGCTGGATCCATAAAAATCAAATTGACCCGGGCCATGGGGAAGCCCCAGTCTCCACAAGACGGCCTTGCAGGAAAGGACCCTTCAGTGAGCATCTGTGGCCTCAGAGCCAAGGTTGAAAGAGCTGCTGACTCTCCAGGGAGAGGTGCCTGTGCAACTCACTCGGACACCCCTGAGGCGGGCTCCCTGGGGCCTGCTGGAGGGACAGGGACTGCTGAGGGGCTAGGCTGCGCACTTCTGGTCCAGGCTGGGCTCTTTGGGGTTTGCTTGGCTTTGGGGGGGGCGGGGCCGGGCTACGCAAAAGAAAATGTAGGCACACGATGCCCTCCGTGTGGGTGTCCCAGTTCCCGTTATCCCGGAGAACCCTGTTCCCAGCGCCTGGCTACCTTCTATGAAGCAGCAGCGCCTGAATTGCGCACAGCGCGCAGACTGTCTCCGGGCCTTCCCAGAACACTTGGAGCCCCCTCCGCATTTTCCGAGTGCGCTCTGGCAGCTCTGGGGTGAAGGGGGCCCTCCTCCTAGTCCTGGGGCCGCCTGGGGCCGGGGCGGGGCCGCCTGGGGGCGGGGCCAGGCCGGGAAGACGGCGCCCAGTCCGCTCCGCGCGCGCACCCGCAGCGCGAGCTCGCCAGAGCTCCTCCAAGAATTGCGCTCTCGTCACGGTTCAGAGCTCGCGCTGTGGAGCTTCAGTTTCGCTCCTGGAGAAGAGCAAGTCCTCAGGTGGGCTGGGAGCCAGGAGGCGGGGGGCCGGCCGGCCCTTGTTGGGCGGTTGCTTTAAGGAGCCGAGAAAGTTGGTGTGAAGACGCGTAAGCTGGAGCCGCGGGCGTCAGCGCAGCGCGCATCTTCTGGGGGGACAGGAACGGCGCCCCGGGGAGGGTTCCCCGAGCGGGCACGGGCGCCGAGGCGGGAGCTGGAAAGGGTTCCCGAGCCGGGGTTCTGCTTGGCCTGCCCAGCGGGGTCTGCTCCCAGCGCCCGCCTGGCAGGCACGTGAGCGCGGGTCAGGCGTTTCTGGGGAACGGAATGCGCCCTTTAAATCCCTCAGCGCTCCTGCTACTCACTTGGCCACACACGGTGGAATTACATGGATTCCTGTCGCCAGCTTTTTCCAGGGACGTGGATGATCACATCCTTGGGCTTACAGACCCGGGCCTGGGCCTGGGGCTCCTTCTGCGCGGGGCCTGGCTGGCCCGCTGAGCTGGGACTTAGGGAATGTGGATGGCTCCCAGGAAGAGAGAACAGGAGGCTGTTAGCCCTGTGGGCAGCAGCTCTGTCCTGAATACAAGGCAGTTCCTTGTCGCCTAAACCATGTGGGAAAGGCCATCCCTGGGGCTTGCCTGTCGGCGGGCATGGGGTCTGCCGTCCAGGCCCCAGGATCAAGCCCCAGGTGGGGGCGCTGGGGCCCGGGAGGTGGCCTGCAGCTGGGATGCCAACTCTCACATGATCGCTGGTGAGGAGTCAGTCTCACTGGAAACAGCGGAGATGAAAGCTCTCGGGAACCTCCCAGGACACGGGACATCTGCCCGTTACTGCAAATGGAGTTTGCAAACACTTGCAAACAGTTGTTCACGCCCGTGTAACGTGGGGGTGATTTAGGAATCTCCACTTCTCAAGATTTACTGTGCCCGCGAAAAGCCAAGGCTGATGCTGGTCTTTGAGACGGTCCCGCCCGCCTGGGGCTTGGCGGAGGTCTGAGGGTGTCAGGAAGGATGGGGCAGGAGGAGGCCCAGGGGTACCCACACCTGAGACAGCTGGGACAGGTGTTTGTGTGTGTGTGTGTTTATTTTTTAATTTTGTATTGATTTCAGAGAGGCAGCGAGAGGGGGAGAGAGAAACATCCATGATGAGAGAGGATCATGGATCGGCTGCCTCCTGCACGCCCCACACTGGGGATGGAGCCTGCAACCCGGGTCCGTGCCCTGACTGGGAATCCAACTGTGACCTCCTGGTTCACAGGTCGATGCTCTACCACGGAGCCACGCCGGCCGGGCCTGGGACAGGTTTTGAGCTGGAGGCCCGGTGGGAGATGTGTGTTTTGGAAAAATCACGGAGGTCGTGTGGTAGGGGGCAGCTAGCCGGCTGCAGAAAGCCACTGCCTAGCCCTGTGTCTGAGAGGTGGCTGCCCTACAGCAGTGCAGGGACGCTTCATGGGTGAGGGCTAGCTAGCTAGGTGAGAGTGGGTCCCGGGGGGGGGGGGGTGTCTCCGTTTGTGATGGGTGCACCTGGGGGCTGTGGGAAGAGCCAGGAGCCATCTTAGGACTCCCACGGGGGGTGTCTTTGCAACGTCTAGGGGAACAGGAATGTCGTTGGACACAGTGGTCTGTCTGGGCTGCAAATGAGGACTGGGAGTCACCTGCTCCGGGGTGAGAACCTCATGTGCTGGTTGGATTTTCCGGAGTTTTGGTTCTGGATTTTGTCTTTGAAGCACGGCTCTGTGCTTCCCCCTTCCCCGCCCCCCTCCCCACCCCAGGCACCAGCAAACGTCAGGACACATGTCCCTGGACCTGGGAGGAGGCAGGCACAGGGTCCTGGTCTGGGGAGGGGGACGTGGATGCCCCTCCCCGGCCCAGGCCCTGGCCAAGGGCTTGTGCAGGAGGCAACCAGTTGATGTCTCTCTCACATCGATGTCTCTCTTTCCCTCGCTCTTCCACTCGCCCTAAGAATCCATGGGGAAATATCCTACGGTGAGGGTTCAAAATAAATAAGTAAAAAGAATCAACCAATGAATGCATCAATAAGTGGAACAACAAATTCATGTCTCTTCTCTCTCTCTCTCTAAAAAGAGAAAAAAAATCAATAAAGCCCTGGCTGGTGTGGCTCGGTGGATAGAGTATCGGCCTGTGCACTGAAGGGTCCCCAGTTCAATTCCAGTCAAGGGCACATCCCAGTTGCCCGCTCGGTCCCCAGTGGGGGGCGTGCAGGAGCAGCCAATCAGTGATTCTCTCTCATCATGGATGTCTCTGTCTCTCCCTCTCCCTTCTTCTCTGAAATCAATAAAAATATATTTAAAAAAGAAATAAAAAAAAAGAAAAAGGAGGCCTTTCTGTTGTACCGTTCGGAAGTGAGAATTTCCCAGGGTGCAGAGGATCCTAACAGGTCGCTCGTAATTCACGGTGCTTTCTCTCCGGCTGGCCCTAGTGAGCGAGTGGCGGCAAACCATGCATCTGGAGAAGGAAGGCGGCCGGCTGAGCTCCGGCAAGTTGGAGGTGGAGCTCCATCAGACGTCGGCTTCCCCGCGTGCTGGCCTGGGACTCACCGCCAGCAGTCCCTGGCCACAGCTGGGAGCCAGTGGGGCCGACCCCGAGAGCCCCTACCCCCAGGAGGCGGCCAGGCAGAGCTGCTGGGCTCCTGGGGTCCAGGATTGTGGTTCCTTCCTCATGGAGCACAGGTGAGTTTAAAATGGTTTTAGCGCCCAGCTGGCGTGGCTCAGTGGTTGAGCATCGAACCAGGAGGTCAGGGTTCAATTCCCGGTCAGGGCACGGGCCCGGGTTTCCGGCTCCATCCCTCGTGTGGGCCGTGCAGGAGGCAGCCGATGGATGATTCTCTCTGATCATGGATGTTTCTCTCGCTCTCGTCCTCAACCCCGGGGCCACACCGGCCAGACAGAACTCGAGCTTTTTGCTGCGGAGACTGAACGTAGACACTCACGGGAGACGTTTGTCCTCGCCCCTCGCTCGCTCGCGTCTTGATGGCGCCCCCTGCTGGCAGGGATGGCGCCTGTTGCTCCTGCTGCTCAGCTTGTCTTCCAGGTCTCACTCGCCTTTCTCCCCGTTCTGCAGCTCCAGGCCCCGGGCACCCTGCTGCACAGAAAGCACGCCTCTGCTGGGGAGCCTCTCCCAGGAGAAGGGGTGGGTGCCCCCCCTTCTCCCCACTTCCCCCGAGAGGAGGGTGGGTGTCCCCCCTTCTCCCCACTTCCCCCGAGAGGAGGGTGGGTGTCCCCCTTCTCCCCACTTCCCCCGAGAGGAGGGTGGGTGTCCCCCCTTCCCCCGAGAGGAGGGTGGGTGCCCCCCCTTCTCCCCACTTCCCCCGAGAGGAGGGTGGGTGTCCCCCTTCTCCCCACTTCCCCCGAGAGGAGGGTGGGTGTCCCCCTTCTCCCCACTTCCCCCGAGAGGAGGGTGGGTGTCCCCCCTTCTCCCCCCTTCCCCCGAGAGGAGGGTGGGTGTCCCCCCTTCTCCCCACTTCCCCCGAGAGGAGGGTGGGTGTCCCCCCTTCTCCCCACTTCCCCCGAGAGGAGGGTGGGTGTCCCCCCTTCTCCCCACTTCCCCCGAGAGGAGGGCCTCTTGGAGCATTGCCCGAGGTTTGCAGGTGGAGGCCTTCTTCCTGAGACAGGAACTTGTCCCTGACGCGTGTGGTCTCTCCGCCCTTTACTGTCACCTCCAAGGTCATGGTTTTTGTTTGTTTGTTTTTAATATATTTTTATTGATGTCAGAGAGGAAGGGAGAGGTGGGGAGAAAGAGAGAGAGAGAGAGAGGAACATCCATGATGAGAGAGAATCACGGATCGGCTGCCTCCTGCACGCCCCACACTGGGGATGGAGCCAGCAACCCCAGGCCTGTGCCCTGACCGGGAATCGAACCCTGACCTCCCGGTTCACAGGTCGATGCTCACCCCCTGAGCCACGCCGGCCGACCTAGCTGATGTTTCTTGAAGGCCCACAATGCATTTGGAAGATCCGAGTGAATTCAGACTTCCCTGGACCCAGTTGTTCTGTGATGTCCGTCCGTAGGGCCAGGCCCAGCCCCTCGACATGTGCCCTCGTCTTCGAAGCCAGGATGGAGTCCGCATGTCTCACGCCAGCGTGAGATGTGGTCCTGTGCTGGAGACGGACCTCGTCTCGGGACAGTGACCCCCATGTTGCTTTCCAGGGCGCAGTGCCTGCCCGTCTACCACCCGGAGCTCATCACGGCACAGTCCTGGGATCTCGGCTCGGCCGAGTGGGAGGGCAGGTCGCTGCTGGGCAGTGAGGCGGCCGGCTCCTCCAGATCCGCCTCCTCGGACAGGGGTGACCTCCTGGAAGGAGCCCCCGTCCCGTTGCACCTCTCGAAGCTGAGGTAGGAGCACCCAGGGCCCCGTGTGGTCCAGGGGGACAGTCCCCCTGGCCTGGGTCAGGGCTGGGGGTCTCACCCTCCCGACGCCCGCCCACCCGGCAGGTGAAGGGGAGGGGCAGGGTGTCACGCTCCCAGGAGGCCGTGCCAGGTGGCAGGGCCGTGGTCACTGCTTTGTCCCTCGGGCTCCCATATGGACATGGGTTGGAAGGAAGGGCCCTGTTGAGGCCAACGTGTTTGAAAGCGGCATCTCCAGGGACAGGCTGAGGCTCGGACCAGGACCCCGGGTTCTCGTGTGGGATCTGAAGCCGCTGAGGGACCCGCAGGGCCAAGCAGGTCTGTGCAGCTGTCTCCCCATCGCCTGGTGGCCCCACAGCCTCCCATGGGCCTCCACTCCCATGGGCCTCCACTCCTATGGGCTGTGGGAAAGCCCCCAGGTCAGTGAGAAGGCCCCTCAGCAAGTGTCACTGTTTCTCTGCATCAGGGGCCAGTCTTTGCTGAAGTTTTGAAAATAAATATATTGTTAATTTTTTAAAATATATTTTAAAATATTTTTATTGATTTCAGAGAGGAAGGGAGAGCGAGAGAGAGAGAGAGAGAGAAACATCCATGATGAGAGAGAATCATGGACCAGCTGCCTCCTGCACGCCCCACACTGGGGATCCAGTCCGCAACCCGGGCCTGTGCCCTGACCGGGAATGGAACCGTGACCTCCTGGTTCATAGGTCAGTGCTCAACCACTGAGCCACGCTGGCCGGCCACGGGTAGCTTCTTTATGACTAGAGGCCTGATACATGAAAATGCATGCACTGGAGCCGAGGGGCGGGGGCACGGTCCCTCAGCCTGGCCCACCCCCTCTCACAGTCCAGGAGCCCTCAGGGGTGGGATGCGACTCGGCGATCAGAGGAAGGCAACACCCCATCACACCTCTGCTGCTGCCACTGCCGGCAGCGCAAGCCTCAGCCGGCCCTGGTTACCTGCGCCTCGGGCAACTCTGGGCGGCTGGGCAGCTGCCATCCGAGGCTTGCCTGTGCTTCAGGCCAGCCTTGGGGGCCTCGGTGGCTGAGGGGACTGGGCACCGTCATCTTGTGGCTGTGGGCGCCGCCATCTTTGAGGGTGTGACAGTCAATTAGCATATTCCCTCCTTATTGGCTGTGGGCGCCTCCCTCTTTGTGAGGGTGGGACAGTCAATTAGCATATTCCCTCCTTAGTAGATAGGATGACTGGCCTCCACCCTCTCCCAGGCCTGACAGATGATTAGTCAGTCATCCCTGAGGCAGGAGGTGACAGGCTGGCGCGTGGCCATACCTGTTACAGGGAGAATCCAAACAGGAGGTCTGAGGCCCTTCCCCAGGGCCTCCCGGAGGCGCTCGAGGTCTGGCACGCTGGGCACAGGTGGACAGGACGGCCATCGTGATGCAGACCCGCCTTTTCTCCCGCAGGCGCCGTGTGCGGTGGCTGAAGGTCACGGGCCTCTTCGTCTTCGTGGTGCTGTGCTCGGTGAGTCCCACCCCGGGGGTGTGGGGAGCTCCATGGAGGCGGTGCTGAGGGCCTGGGGGCGGAGCCTGGGGACAGAGGTGGCGGCTGGCATGTCCTGGGACCCTTTAGAGGTGGTGCCCTGGGCCTCGGCCAGGCTGGGCCATGTTGTGAGGGGGTTTTGTTTGTTTTTAAATATATTTCTGTTGCTTTCAGAGAGAGAACATTGATGTCTCTCTCAAGCCCTCTCCCTTCCTCTCTGAAATCAATAAAAACACATATTTAAAAAATAGTAATAAGGCCCATGGTCGCTGAAAATAGTAGGACGGATCAGAATTTGATTCTCGTATCGAAGGAGGGCTCTTCGGAGTCAGCTGGTGGATGTGGGGTGCATCAAGCAACACCAGTACCACCCTGTTTTCTTTTGTTGTTGTTAATCCTCCCCCAAGGGCATTTCCCATTGATGTTTCGGGAGCGTGGAAGGGAGGGGGGAGAGAGAGAAACATCCGTGTGAGAGAGGCACATCGATGAGCTGCCTCCTGCACACGCCCCAACCAGGGCCCCGGGCCGGGGAGGAGCCTGCCACCGAGGTCCATGCCCTTGACCGGAATCGAACCCGGGACCCTTTGGTCCGTAGAACAGCGCTCTAGCCACTGAGCCACACCGGCCAGGGCTCATCCCCCGGTTTTCAGCTGTTACCCCGTCTTCGATGAGCCCCGTCGTGCTTACCCACAAGCCCTTGCTGGTCGTTGCAGGTCTCATTCAGCCTGTATCCCGACGAAGGACGGCTCTGGCAGTTGCTGGCCGTGTCGCCGCTGGAGAGCTACTGTATCTGAACCGAAAACCGTGCGGGGACGGGAGGTGGACGGTGGCTGAGGCTGAGAGTCACAGGGCAGAGAGACACCCAAGCCCAGTCCCAGGGGTCACCCAAGGTCACCGCACAGGCCACAGGACGCTGAATGGAAGACGAGGCTTCGGGACGGGACAGAAGGGGAGGGAGCTATGAGAGGCCGCGTTGGGCAGGTGGTGGCGAGGGTCCCCCCGCGAGGTGGATGCTGCTAGCAGGTGCCCGGGTTCCAGCCCTGGGCCCGGCGGCTGCTCGGTTTCTTCCTGTTGCGTGTTCTCTGGCCCCCTTGCAGGCCTCATGGCTGGTCGTGAAAAGGCAGACGTGTGTAGGATAGACGTTCGAGTGTGTGCTCCACGCCTGTTTCTCAGTTCTAGAGGCCGGAAGTTCAAGGCCAAGGTCTTGCTGGCTGCTTTGGTGTCTGGTGAGGTCTCTCTGTGGTATCGTAAATCGGCGAGTGAGACACCAGACGCCTTAATGAGCCAGTTAACTAGGGGTCGTTTATTGCACGCAGCCCAGAGGGAGGTGTTTCTTCCAAATCTCTGAGCGAAGACACAGAGGAGGTTTCCCGTATTTATACCTTTCGGGCTCTTGGTCTGCAAAGGGCTCTGTGTGAGTTATTCTTACAGACAGTTTGTAATCTTGGATACATAAAGAACAAACATTTGGCATAAGAATATGGGAATTATTAACAGTACTAGAGGCCCAGTACACAGGAGAAGGGGATTCTCAGCCCGGCCTGCACCCTCTCCAATCTGGAACCCCTGCCTGCCTGATCGCCCCTAACTGCCTCTGCCTGCCAGCCTGATCCCCCTAACTGCTCTCCCCTGATAGCCTGGTCACCCTAATTACTCTCTCCTGCCGGCCTGATCACCCTAACTGCTCTCCCCTGCCGGCCTGATCACCCTAATTACTCTCCCCTGCCAGCCTGATCACCCTAATTACTCTCTCCTGCCGGCCTGATCACCCTAATTACTCTCCCCTGCCAGCCTGATCACCCTAATTACTCTCCCCTGCCGGCCTGATCACCCTAATTACTCTCCCCTGCCGGCCTGATCACCCTAATTACTCTCCCCTGCCAGCCTGATCACCCTAATTACTCTCCCCTGCCAGCCTGATCACCCTAACTGCTCTCCCCTTCTGGCCTGTTTGCCCCTAACCGCCTCTGCCCCGGCCCCTGCCACGGTGGCTCTGTGCGGAAGGATGTCCAGTCTACTTAGCATATTACCCTTTTATTAGTATAGATTAGTCCGTTACGTTAGATGGCCAGCTTGCAAGGTCAGACAGTTAAGTTTTTATCTTTTTCTATTATTCACACTAAAACAGTTATTTTATAGAATAAGAGACTGTCTGAAAACGAGCGAGTCTACAGAACAAGGGACTGTCTAACAATAGCAGAGAATTTCAAACAGCAGTTCTCATACAAGATGGAGGCTACCGTGCTTCATCGCGTCCTGGCTTGCAGACAGCTGCCTTCCTGTTGCATCCACCCAGGTGTTTCTTGGTGCTCTGTGTGGAGTGAGAGGAAGCTGTCTGATGTCTCTCTCTCTCTTTTGAAAACATTTTTTATTGATTGATTTTAGTGAGAGGAAGGCAGGGAGGGAGGGAGGGAGGGAGGGAGGGAGAGAGAAACATCCATCTGTTGTGCCTCTAATTGATGTGTTCGTTCTTTGGTTCTTGTGTGTGCCCTGACCGGGGATCGAACCCACAACCTTGGTGTGTCGGCATGCTGCTCTAAACAACAGAGTTGCTCGGCCAGCGCTGGTGTCTCTCTTTTTTTAAAAAAAAAAGATATTTTTACTGATTTCAGAGAGGAAGGGAGAGAGAGAGAGAGAGAGAAACATCAGTGATGAGGGAGAATCCTGGATCGGCTGCCTCCTGCATGCCTCCGACTCGGGATCAAGCCGGCAACCCGAGCACGTGCCCTGCCCAGGAATCGAACCGTGACCTCCTGGTTCATAGGTCGATGCTCAACTGCCGAGCCACCCCAGTTAGGGCTGGCCTCTCTTTTCATAAGGTCACTAATCCTGGCAGGTCAGGGCCCCATTGATGGCCTCAGTTGCTCAGTTGCTCCCTTAGGGGCCCCCACCCCCTATCTCTAGACACAGCCACGCAGGAGGGCCAGGCCTTGAACGTGGATTTTTGGAGGGACACGGACACTTGGGTCCACAGTCCTGAGGGAAAGCTTGGAGGTCAGTGTATGGAGGGGTTTGTGTACATTTGGTCAGAGGTGGGCAGTGCTGCTGTTTGTGGTTGCCATGGTAGCCTCTCTCCCATCTGGGGTTGCTGACCTCTCCCAGGGCTGGAGGAGGGGGTGGACACCAGGCCTCTCCTTGCTCGGTGCTCACCTCAACGTCCCCCAGCTGCGAACCTCAGCAGCCGATCCGACTCCACGCTGCTTCAGGTGGACCTGGCGGGCGCCCTGGTGGCTGGCGGCCCGAGTCGTCCGGGAAGAGAAGAGCATGTGGTGGTGGAGGTGACGCAGGCCAGTGCTCCCGGCTCCAGGCGGCGGCCCCAGCAGGTCCGACTTCTAAGTTACTTGGACGGAATTGTGGAAACTCACCCTGGCGCTTTATGAAGCGACTTTCCTCCCGAATGGCTCAGATGGGGATCCACGGCAGTGAGGCCACCATCCGGCGAGCCCTTGCCTTTCGCTCCGTCTCTGAAATTCCCTTTTTCCCCCCTTTTCTCCACGTCAGTTACCACACTGGCCATTTCAGTGACACCAAGCTTGTGAGTTTTTTTACTGAAACATTATAAACTAGGAAGCACCTTTCCGTCATTGTTAATCCTCACCGGAGAATCCTATATAATAAAAGTGTAATATGCTAAGTGTCTGACTGTGGGTCCACCACTCGACCAGTCGCTATGATGGGCACTGACCACCAGGGGGCGGGCAGGCAGGCAGACCGGGAGGTTAGCTTGCTGCTGGTGTCTGGCTGATTGGGACTGGGCGAGAGGGCTGGACATGCCCTGGAGCCCTCCCGCGGTCCCTCCCTAGCCGGCCGGCCCCCAGTGGCCCCCAGTTGGGACTAGGCAAGACGGCCTGATGGGCCCTAATCGCTGGCCAGGCTGAGGGACCCCACCCATGCACAGATTTGTGCGCCGGACCGCGAGTGTTTTTCTGTTGGTTTTTAGAGAGAGTGGGAGGGAGGGAGGGAGGAGGAAGGAGAGAGAGACATCAGTGGGCTGCCTCCTCTCCTGACCAGGGCCAGGGATCGAGCCTGCTGTCCAGGTAGGTGCCACTGACCGGAAATCGAGCCCATGACCCTTAGGTTAGGGCAAACGGGTAGACGTTTTAGGCGAGTGTTTCCTTCCTCTCTCTCAAAAAATCAATAAAAACATATTTTTATACATCATGCAAAGGCCTCCCAAGTGCGGGCATTTCCAGCTCCCCGTGGGCTGGACTGCTCGTGTCGGGGAGCGGGGGGAGGGACTCTCTGGGTTCTCTCTTCCCCCTTTTCTGATTCTAAACGGGCACCCACACTGCACAGCCCCGGGTCCCGGTGATGGTCAAGGTCAAAGCCTTATCACACTGTCGCTCTTGGACTTTCAAGGTCACTCACAATTGGACCGTGTTTTTAAATCCGCGACACGGTGAGCACGTGGTGGTGAGCAGGACCTTCGAGGTTCCGAGCAGGTGGGTGTAAGGTGATGGCCGTGGGGGGCTGTGTGGGAGGAGGGCAGGAGGGGCAGCTCGCATTGCCGACAGCCCATCGGATGCTTGTAGCCCTGGCGCTAAGTAAGGTGTGTGCTCCGTCTGCAGGGACGGGGTTTCCATCAGCATCCGCACGGCCCTGCAGCAGCCCCGGGCGGTGCCCCTGCTGCTGGCGCACCAGCACCTTCGTGCCAGCGTGGAAGCCCAGGTGACCATGGCCGCCGTCATCCTCGCCGGGGTCTACGTGCTGATTATCTTCGAGGTAACCCTCGCGCCCGTCCCAGCCTCCTCCATGCCCACATGTGAGTGCCTTTCACTGGCCGGGGGCCCCTGCCTCTCCATCAAATGCTGGTCGTGTCTTTCCTAAGAAGTGACACTCCCGTCATTTTATTTTATATTTTCTTACATTCTTATTGATTTCAGAGAGGAAGGGAGAGGGAGCGAGAGAGAGAAACCATGAAGAGAGAGAATTTATGAATCAGCCGACTCCTGCACGCCCCCTACTGGGGATGGAGCCCGCAACCCAGGCGTGTGCCCTGACCGGGAATCGAACCCTGACCTCCTGGTTCATGGGTCGATGATGCTCAACCACTGAGCCACGCCGGCCGGTTTCCTGATGGTTTTCATATCCACCGGGCACCATTGCTAATGTGAAACCCAGTTTAGGCCAGAACACATGAGATAAATGATTTTCCCTTAATTATTGATTTCCATGGTCACACGTTATTGCCTTAGCAACTTCCGGGGGTATCGGCTGATTTCTCTCTCCTGTTTTTCTGAATGTCGTTTGGAACTTAGGCATTTCGTAAATTCAATAGTCCAAGGCCAGTTTATGTTTGACAAGGCTTCTTTGCTGTTCTAGGGTTTGTCATCCCTTTCTCTGTACAACTTGGCAGCCTTTGAAAATTACCTGGTTTGGGTCCCCCAGGCTTCCTTGTTGAACCTGCTTTATGTACCCAGCCTCCTGCTTCTGCTTGAGGGTCATCTGGTTCCTCAGGAAAGAAAAGCAACCGTCGTCAGCGGGATGAGCGAGGGGGGCCTGTGTGTGCTTCCGGGGCGCCCGGTTTGTGAAACAGGGAGACCCACGATTTCATCCATTGTGTTCGTAGACGTGGTATAGAGCGGCCAGGCGGACCCAGACTTAACGCCGACACGGGCTTTTGTGTGTTTTAAATCCCCCGTGGACGGGACGACCGTCCTGTCCTACATCTCTCTCCAGATCGTTCACCGGACGCTGGCAGCCATGCTGGGCTCCCTGGCGGCGCTGGCGGCGCTGGCTGTGACTGGCGATGTAAGTGGGGCATTTCACGTCGAGGGCGTAGGACACCCGGTTCAGGGGCGTCAGCTGCTGTTCCCCGCTGTTTTATACCCTGTTCCCACTTGCCCCTTCAGGAAATAACATTCTTTCTGTTGTTGTTCATCCTCACGGGAGGATATTTTTCCCCACTAACTTTTAGAGAGAGTAGAAAGGAGGGAAGGAGAGAGAGAGAGAGAGAGAGAGAGAGAGAGAGAGAGAGAGGAAAAAAAAAATCGATGTGAGAGACTCCGATTGGTTGCCTCCTGCATGTGCCCCCATTAGGACTGGGGCTTGAGACTGCAACCCAGGTACGTGCCCTTCACTGGGAATCGAACCTGCGACACTGGTGTGCAGGCCGACACGCTAACCACTGAGCAACACCGGCCAGGGCAGAACTGACAGGCCTCATGGCTTGGAGGAGTATTTTCCGTTGGACTTTATCTCTTTCTCTCTCTGCCATTTCCCGTATCTGTCTCTGTCTCTAAAACAAATCTTTAAAAAAAAAGAAAGAAAGAAAGAAATGTGCTTTTCTTGCGACTAAATGAATGCAGAGGCCTGACATCGGGACGCTTGGTCGCCATCGGCGGCAATGTGCTCCGACTCGGAGGTCCGTGGGTGCGCGGCATCTGGCTCTGGCCCGCAGGCTGGGTGCCTGGTAGAGGCAGCGGTGCCTGCAGGAGGCCCTGAGCACCTGCCAGGACTGACGGGCGCCTTCCTGCTTTCCTCACAGAGACCCAGCCTCGCCCACGTGGTGGAGTGGATCGACTTCGAGACGCTGGCCCTGCTGTTCGGCATGGTAATCCCTGGCTCCCGGCCGCGCCTGGGCCGGGCTGTCCCCGCTGCTGCTGCTAGGCCTTCGTTGTAGCAAAGACACGGCAGGTTTCGGCTTCCAGGGACAGAGCCGGCAGGAATCAGATCAATAACGGTGCCTAAAGGCTTCCGATGGGAAATCAATGGGCCATCATAAGTAAAAACCTGCGTCAGACAAACTGAGTCCTAAAAGTGTATGTTATGCCTGCAGATGTGCTCAAGAATCAGAGGCCAAAGGTTATTCTATGCTCAGAGATCAGGGTTCAGCTCAGACAACTGGGGTCATGGGTCAGGGGTCAAGTTTCAAGACTCAAAGGTTCCAAGACTGTAGGTTCGAGGCTCAAATGTCAGGGGGCAAGGGTCAAAGCTTGAGGGTTATGGGTCAAAGGTTATTCAGGGGTCAAAGATCATCCAGGGGTCAAAGTTGGGGATCAAGAACCAGAGGTCAGGGGTCAACTCACACACCTGGGCACGGGTCAGGTTGTAGCCTCGTGATCATGTTTCAGGGGTCAGTGGTCAAAGGTTGAAGTGCCAAGGGTTGTATCAGAAGTCAAGGTCAAAGGTTAAGCGTCAGAGGTTAGGGTTGGGTTTAGGGTTAGGTTTAGAGTTAGTTTGGGATCAGGATTTGGGATTAAATTAGGTCGAGGATTAGGGTCACGTCAATGCTGCCTGAGGAAGTGGAACTGGATCTTCCGGGAAGTTCAGCTGAAATGCCTGGCTGATTAGATTTAGGATAAACGGGACGCTGCTCTTTGGGGTTATCGAGGATGCTTTTTCCCACCAACTCAGCATCATCGATGGAAAGAAACACCATCGAGCGGCGACTTGGGTTCATACAAACTCAGGAAGGTCATGCCGGTGCAGCCGCCCTCCTCTGCCTGTCTCGGTCACATGGCGACAAGAGCTGTTAGTTTTAGGAAGCAGAATGTAACCCCGCAAGCGTCTTAGCACGTTGCAGTGCTCTGGGCCTGTTGCTTCCCAGCTTCTAGTTTTGTGAGGATGAGTGTCACCCCATCTCTGCCCCCCGCCCTCCTCCCGGTCCCTAGAGCAATAACAACGGCTGGTGTTTGCTGTGAAGTTTCGGGGGGATGATCATGTACTTGGGGCTCACGCCTTGAACCAAATGCAGGTGCAAAACTCCAGCGAGGGGCTCCACGGGCCTGTCAGCGGAGTCCGCTCGGCGTGGAGCCACAGCGTGGAGACGTGGCAGCTTCCTCGCGCCGGCCGAGCGTGGACGTGCCCAGCCCCTCTGACGCCGTGTCCCCCTTTGCTCCTCTCCCCGCAGATGATCTTAGTGGCCATATTTTCAGAAACCGGATTTTTTGATTACTGTGCTGTCAAGGTAAGCGCAACGTGGCATTGAGTAGGTAGATACGGAGTCACTGATTTTACTCCCTACCATTACACAGTTACTAAGCAAAGCTAGTATTTATTTTATTCATTTATTTTAGATTTTTGTTGGTTTCAGAGAGGAAGGGGGAGGGAGAGAGAGAGAGAAACTGCCTCCTGCACGTCCCCCACCGAGGATTAAGCCCGCAACCGGGCCTGTACCCCGACTGGGAATCGAACCGGCAACCCTTCGGTGCACGGGGTGGTGCTCAGCCCCCTGAGCCGCACCGGCCCGGGCTGTGGGTCTGGCTCTCGACCCACCGTGCGTTGTGCACTCGGACCCCTCGTTCTCGGAGCCCCTCGGGGAGCATTGCGCCTGCGCTGCCGCCCGCTGACCCTGGCTTGTCCCTGTCTGTGGTGTGTGTCCCAGGCCTACCGACTGTCCCGGGGGAGGGTGTGGGCCATGATCATCATGCTGTGCCTCATCGCCGCCGTCCTCTCCGCCTTCCTGGACAACGTCACCACGTCGCTCCTCTTCACGCCTGTGACCATCCGGTGGGTGTGCCGGGCGGCCGCGCTGGCTGGGCTCTGAGCTGGGAGGTGGGAGGTGGGAGGGCCCCTCCCGTCAGCCTGGAAGACCCCGCTTCTCTGTGGAATGGGGCAGTGTCCGGGAAGTGGCGGCCGGCTGCCTCCAGGCCGTGGTCTGTTGTGGGCTGGGCCGCAGGGCCTTCCCATGCGTCTAGGGTGCAGCCCAGGTGTGCTGCCTGCCGTAGAGCATGAGTCCTCCTCTAAGGTCAAAGGGCGTCATTCAAGGGCAGGGGTGCTAGGGTGTTGGCGTCAGAAAAGACACCCGTGGGCTACTGCGTTCCAGAGGTGCCTTGTGTCAGATGCTCTGGATAAAATTCAGTTATTGTTAATCCTCACCCAAGGGTGTTTCCCACTGATTTTTAAAAAAAAATACGTTTTTATTGATGTCAGAGAGGAAGGAAGAGAGAGAGAGAAGCATCAATGATGAAAGAGAAAATCATGGATCGGCTGCCTCCCGCACGCCCCCTACTGGGGATTGAGCCTGCAACCTGGGCCTGGGGCCTGGGCCCTGACCGGAATCGAACCTGGGACCCTTTAGCTAGGGCTCCACTGATTTTAGGGAGAGTGGAAGGGAGAGGGAGAGACAGAAAGAGAAATCTGTGTGAGATAAACACGTCGATTGGTTGCCTCCTGCACACGCCCCGACCAGGCCTGTAGCATTGCCTTTCCTGTATGTGTATGTGCGTGTGTCTGTGTGTGTGTGCGCATATGTGTGTGTGTGTGTGTGTGTGTGTACACACACTTCCCTTGTACAAGCTCTGAAAATATTTAGGTTGCACGTGGAACTTTCCCATTTTCCTCTATTTGTGTGTTTTTTAGGTCATATATTTATTGATTTCATGAAGGAGGGGAGAGAGAGAGAGAAACACCAATCACAGAGAACCATGGACCGGCTGTCTCCTGCACGTCCCCCCCCCGGGGATCGAGCCCGCTACCTGGGCCTGTGCCCTGACTGGGAATCGAACTGTGACCTCCTGGTTCACCGGTCGATGCTCAACCACGAGCCACGCCGGCCGGGGCCACGTTTTCCTCTGTTGGTGACAGGCTGTGCGAGGTGCTCAACCTGGACCCCAGACAAGTCCTGATTGCGGAAGTGATCTTCACCAACATCGGAGGAGCCGCCACCGCCATTGGGGACCCGCCCAACGTCATCATCATTTCCAACCAGGAGCTGAGGAAGATGGTACGTGCCAGGGTCCCGGGGCGGCGTCGGCGACGCTGAGACCCAACGTCCTCGCCCCCTCGGCACCTCCTCAGCTCCATGCTCCCTGCCCTCGTGCTCCCTGCCCTCCTGCTCCCTGCCCTCCTGCTCCCTGCCCTCCTGCTCCCTGCTCTCCTGCTCCCTGCCCTCCTGCTCCCTGCCCTCCTGCTCCCTGCCCTCCTGCTCCCTGCCCTCCTGCTCCCTGCCCTCGTGCTCCCTGCCCTCCTGCTCCCTGCCCTCCTGCTCCCTGCCCTCCTGCTCCGTGCCCTCCTGCTCCCTGCCCTCCTGCTCCCTGCCCTCCTGCTCCCTGCCCTTGTGCTCCCTGCCCTCCTGCTCCCTGCCCTCCTGCTCCCTGCCCTCCTGCTCCCTGCCCTCCTGCTCCCTGCCCTCCTGCTCCGTGCCCTCCTGCTCCCTGCCCTCCTGCTCCCTGCCCTCGTGCACCCTGCCCTCCTGCTCCCTGCCCTCCTGCTCCCTGCCCTCCTGCTCCGTGCCCTCCTGCTCCGTGCCCTCGTGCTCCCTGCCCTCCTGCTCCCTGCCCTCCTGCTCCCTGCCCTCCTGCTCCGTGCCCTCCTGCTCCCTGCCCTCCTGCTCCCTGCCCTCGTGCACCCTGCCCTCCTGCTCCCTGCCCTCCTGCTCCCTGCCCTCCTGCTCCGTGCCCTCCTGCTCCGTGCCCTCCTGCTCCCTGCCCTCCTGCTCCCTGCCCTCGTGCACCCTGCCCTCCTGCTCCCTGCCCTCCTGCTCCCTGCCCTCCTGCTCCCTGCCCTCCTGCTCCCTGCCCTCCTGCTCCCTGCCCTCCTGCTCCCTGCCCTCCTGCTCCGTGCCCTCCTGCTCCGTGCCCTCCTGCTCCCTGCCCTCCTGCTCCCTGCCCTCGTGCTCCCTGCCCTCCTGCTCCCTGCCCTCCTGCTCCCTGCCCTCCTGCTCCGTGCCCTCCTGCTCCCTGCCCTCCTGCTCCCTGCCCTCCTGCTCCCTGCCCTCGTGCTCCCTGCCCTCCTGCTCCCTGCCCTCCTGCTCCCTGCCCTCCTGCTCCCTGCCCTCCTGCTCCGTGCCCTCCTGCTCCCTGCCCTCCTGCTCCCTGCCCTCGTGCACCCTGCCCTCCTGCTCCCTGCCCTCCTGCTCCCTGCCCTCCTGCTCCCTGCCCTCCTGCTCCGTGCCCTCCTGCTCCCTGCCCTCCTGCTCCATGCCCTCGTGCTCCGTGCCCTCCTGCTCCCTGCCCTCCTGCTCCCTGCCCTCCTGCTCCCTGCCCTCCTGCTCCGTGCCCTCCTGCTCCCTGCCCTCCTGCTCCCTGCCCTCCTGCTCCCTGCCCTCGTGCACCCTGCCCTCCTGCTCCCTGCCCTCCTGCTCCCTGCCCTCGTGCTCCCTGCCCTCCTGCTCCCTGCCCTCCTGCTCCCTGCCCTCGTGCTCCGTGCCCTCCTGCTCCCTGCCCTCCTGCTCCGTGCCCTCCTGCTCCGTGCCCTCGTGCTCCCTGCCCTCCTGCTCCCTGCCCTCCTGCTCCGTGCCCTCCTGCTCCGTGCCCTCCTGCTCCCTGCCCTCCTGCTCCGTGCCCTCCTGCTCCCTGCCCTCGTGCTCCGTGCCCTCCTGCTCCCTGCCCTCCTGCTCCGTGCCCTCCTGCTCCCTGCCCTCCTGCTCCCTGCCCTCCTGCTCCGTGCCCTCCTGCTCCCTGCCCTCCTGCTCCGTGCCCTCCTGCTCCCTGCCCTCCTGCTCCCTGCCCTCGTGCACCCTGCCCTCCTGCTCCCTGCCCTCCTGCTCCGTGCCCTCCTGCTCCCTGCCCTCCTGCTCCGTGCCCTCCTGCTCCCTGCCCTCCTGCTCCCTGCCCTCCTGCTCCCTGCCCTCCTGCTCCGTGCCCTCCTGCTCCCTGCCCTCCTGCTCCCTGCCCTCGTGCACCCTGCCCTCCTGCTCCCTGCCCTCCTGCTCCGTGCCCTCCTGCTCCCTGCCCTCCTGCTCCGTGCCCTCCTGCTCCATGCCCTCGTGCTCCCTGCCCTCCTGCTCCATCTCCTCGTGCTCCCTGCCCTCCTGCTCCGTGCCCTCCTGCTCCCTGCCCTCCTGCTCCATGCCCTCGTGCTCCGTGCCCTCCTGCTCCCTGCCCTCCTGCTCCCTGCCCTCCTGCTCCCTGCCCTCCTGCTCCGTGCCCTCCTGCTCCCTGCCCTCCTGCTCCCTGCCCTCGTGCACCCTGCCCTCCTGCTCCCTGCCCTCCTGCTCCCTGCCCTCGTGCTCCCTGCCCTCCTGCTCCCTGCCCTCCTGCTCCCTGCCCTCCTGCTCCCTGCCCTCGTGCTCCGTGCCCTCCTGCTCCGTGCCCTCGTGCTCCCTGCCCTCCTGCTCCCTGCCCTCCTGCTCCGTGCCCTCCTGCTCCGTGCCCTCCTGCTCCCTGCCCTCCTGCTCCGTGCCCTCCTGCTCCCTGCCCTCGTGCTCCGTGCCCTCCTGCTCCCTGCCCTCCTGCTCCGTGCCCTCCTGCTCCCTGCCCTCCTGCTCCCTGCCCTCCTGCTCCCTGCCCTCCTGCTCCCTGCCCTCCTGCTCCCTGCCCTCCTGCTCCGTGCCCTCCTGCTCCCTGCCCTCCTGCTCCGTGCCCTCGTGCTCCATCTCCTCGTGCTCCCTGCCCTCCTGCTCCATCTCCTCGTGCTCCATCTCCTCGTGCTCCATCTCCTCATTCTCCCTGCCCTCCCTGTGCATTAAGTGCTATTGGCTCTCTCAAGAGTGGGAGGTTGGGGGACTGACCTTCCCATGGACAGCTAAGTGATCTGAATTTCATTCGCGCTCCGATACATTTTCAAAAAGTAATTTTTCATGAATTTCAGAGAGGAAAGGAGAAGGAGAGGGAGATAGTAACATCAGTGATGAGAGAGAATCATGGATCGGCTGCCTCCTGCACGCCCCCCACCGGGGATGGAGCCCACAACCCGGGCCTGTGCCCTCAGATCGAACCCTGACCTCCTGGTTCCTAGGTCAATGCTCCGCTGCCGAGCCCCGCTGGCCGGCCGGGCTGCTCCTGCCGCATGTTTAAGGAGGAGAGGCCCGGATGACAGCACCTATTTACGTGCAGCCCATGGCAGGCGTGGGGACTGACGTGTCTCCCGTGGGGCGCGGGGGCGGTGTCCCTCGGCGGGAGGCCCGTCCATGAGTCTCCCTGTCCGTCCCCAGGGCCTGGACTTTGCGGGATTCACGGCGCACATGTTCGTGGGGATTTGCTTCGTCCTCCTCTTCTCCTTCCCGCTCCTCAGGCTCCTCTTCTGGAACAGGAAGCTGTACAACAAGGAGCCCAGTGAGATTGTCGGTGAGCGCCAGCCCCTTGTCCCTTGGACCCGAGCTCGCCGCCGGGACGGCCTTGTTCCCCCAGGGAAGCGGCCAGAGAAAGGCTGCTGTCGCTCCGCGGCGGAGCGCTCTCCCCGGTCAGAGCATGTGCCCGGGTTGCAGGGTTGACCCCTGGCCCCAGTCGGGGTGCATGTGGGAGGCAACTCATGGGTGCCAGTTGATGTGTCTCTGTCACATCCCTGCTTCCCTCTCCCCCCCTCCTTCTCTCTCCCTCTCCTTCTCTCTCTCCCCCTCTCTCTCTCCCTCTCTCTCTCTTCCTCTCTCTCCCCCTCTCTCCACCGCCTCTCTCTCTCCCCCTCTCTCTCTCCCCCTCTCTCTCCCCCTCTCTCTCTCCCCCTCTCTCTCCCCCTCTCTCTCTCCCTCTCTCTCTCCCTCTCTCTCCACCGCTTCTCTCTCCCCCCTCCTTCTCTCCCCCTCTCTCTCTCCCCCTCTCTCTCTCCCCCTCTCTCTCTCCCCCTCTCTCCACCGCTTCTCTCTCCCCCTCCTTCTCTCCCCCTCTCTCTCTCCCCCTCTCTCTCTCCCCCTCTCTCTCTCCCTCTCTCCACCGCCTCTCTCTCTCCCCCTCTCTCTCTCCCCCTCTCTCCACCGCTTCTCTCTCCCCCTCCTTCTCTCTCCCTCTCTCTCTCCCCCTCCTTCTCTCTCCCTCTCCTTCTCTCTCCCCCTCTCTCTCTCCCCCTCTCTCTCTCCCCCTCTCTCCCCCGCCTCTCTCTCTCTCTCATCAATAAACATGTCCTCAGATGAGCATAAAGGAAACTCATCACCCAGAGTTGAGATCACAGCATTACTTTAGCTGGGCCGGCATGGCTCCATGGTTGACCAGGAGGTCATAGCTCCATTCCCAGTCAGGGCACAGGCCCGGGTTGTGGGTTTGATCCCCAGTGTGGGGCGTGCAGGAGGCAGCCGATCCGTGATTCTCTCTCGTCATGGATGTTGCTCTCTCTCCCTTCCTCTCTGAAATCAATAAAAATACTTTTTCTAAAGTCACATTGCTTTGCATCCATGGTAATTGTTAGAAGTCAGCTTTGTCTCCTGCTTCCGTGACCATCAGGCAGGTGCTGGAAGCCGGGCCGGGTTTTACCTGTGCATCCTCAGGGTGGGGGGGCCTGTTTCTCGTTCTGGAAGGTGGTGAGGGAAGCAGGTGTCTGCAGACCCCCGGGGCTTCGGGAGGCTCCAGCGTTGGCTTCCTTTCCCGGCAGAACTGAAGCATGAGATCCACGTGTGGCGCCTGACCGCCCAGCGCATCAGCCCGGCCAGCCGGGAGGAGACGGCGGTGCGCGGCCTGCTTCTGGGGAAGGTGCTGGCGCTGGAGCGGCTGCTGGCCCGGAGGCTGCACACCTTCCACAGGTACCGGGCTGGGCTGGGCCGGGGCCACGCTCGGCGTACCACGCCGGTCGTCCTCGCTCCCGGTTGTGCTCGGCAGTGGGATGGCAGCGGCCGCCTCTCCGCTGCCACCGAGTCGTGCCCCGACGTCCCACCGTGCACAGACTGAGGGAGGGACCAGGCGACCCCATGGGACCACAGAGAGTCGCGTCCTGCCTGCTCGCCCTGCGTGGTGTGCGAGGGTCTCTGCCTTCACCGAGGCCTGGTCAGGGAGGAGGAAACGAAGGCTGAGAGTGTGAGCGACTTGCCCCGGGTCACACAGCGGGAAAGCGTGCAGCAGGGACGAAAATCACCCTCGCGGCCACCCCCGTCCCAGGGCCACACGGCCACACGGCAAGATTCGAAAAGAATGACGGTAACAAGCTAATCGAATGCTGTATTCTACCCGTGAGTGACTTTCAGGGAGCCCAGAGAATCGCTGATCCTACTCAGTTCATTTCTGCCTTTAAAAATATATATATATATATATATACACTGAGTGGCCAGATGATTATGATCTCTGAGCACATAATCATCTGGCCACTGAGTGTATATCCTATATAATAAAGGGCTAATATGCAAATTGTCCCCTCGACCAGGAGTTCGACCAGCAGGCAGGCCGGCCAACCGCCCATGTCCCCTCCCCCTGGCCAGGCTGGCCGGACCCCACCCATGCACGAATTCATGCACCAGGCCTCTAATACATATATATATACTGAGTGGCCAGGTTATTATGCATGCAGAGGTCATCGTTATCTGGCCACTCGGTGTACACACTTGTTTACTGATTTCAGAAAGAGGAAGGGAGCTCGGGGGAGAGAGAAATGTCCATGAGGAGAGAGAATCATGGACCGGCTGCCTCCTGCACGCTCCACCCCGGGGATCGAGCCCGCAGCCCGGGCAGGTGCCCTGAGTGGGAATCGAGCCACGGAGCCGCACCCGCCCGGCGTGGGAGGACGTCCTTCAACCTCGATTTCCAGGGAATCGAGATCCCCACCAAAGCGAGGGGCGTCTCTTTCAGTGTTTCGTCCCCTGGTTAGCTGAGCCGTCATTATATCCCCATTTTTTGGGGTAAAAGGAAAACAAACTCAGAAAAGTAGAAAGAAGTGAGGGAGGGACACAGGGTGGCTGAGCGACCATCATCCCCTCGTTCACATTCGGGCCGGTGTCCTGACGGGCCCCACGCTCGCGCTCCCGCGTGCACACGCTCGCACACGGTTCATCACGCGTCCCCATCGTTTCGTGTGTTGTTTTCCTTTGGAAACACGGAGCAAACGTCTTTCCCAACTCATAAGCCCGGGGCCCCCGGCCGCCTTCCACGGGCCTCGTTATGCGGCCTCCCGGGAGTCTCCGTGAGCGGCGTCCTGCACGCCAGGCCCTCGCAGTGTCGCCGGAGCTGAGGCGTCTCCTCCTTCCGTTCCAGGCAAATCTCGCAGGAGGATAAGAACTGGGAGACCAACATCCAGGAGCTTCAGAAAAAGGTACCGGGGTCCCCATGCCCGCAGGAGGCGTGAGCGAGCGCACCTCTCTCTGGTGCTCCTGTAGTTGTACGCGGGATGCAGTAGGCGTGTTTTGTCCACAAACTGATGACGAGAGAGAATCACGGATCGGCTGCCTCCGGCACGCCCCACACTGGGGACTGAGCCCGCAGCCCAGGCCTGTGCCAAACCAACCAGGAATGGAACGGTGACCTCCTGGCTCCTAGGTGGACGCTCACCCACTGACTTTCTGCAGCGCACACACTTCCTCAGGATCTTCTGTCACGTCCACGTGCCACCGTTTTCATCCTGAGGAGAAATCCAGGGGGATTCGGTCCCGGGGACGCCGGCCCCGCGGCGGCAATCAGACGGCTGCTTCCTTCTCTCCCAGCACAGGATATCGGACGGGATCCTGCTGGCCAAGTGCCTGGTGGTGTTGGGGTTCGTGATCTTCATGTTCTTCCTCAGCTCGTTCGTCCCTGCCGTTCACCTGGACCTGGGTGAGCCCCCCGTGGTCCGGCTTGGTCGCCCTTTAACTTTGCCCTGGACGTCACGGGCCGGAAGGGGAGGTTTCACGCTGGTTCCAGCCCTGGCGGGTGCTGCTCAGTGGTTAGAGCGTCGGCCCGGGGACCGAAGGCTTAGACGTCCTCCCACGCCGGGCGGGTGCGGCTCCGTGGCTCGATTCCCACTCAGGGCACCTGCCAGGCTGGAAGTCTCGGCGGCTACAGAACTGTGTGTTTAGCCTGAGGCGCCAACACGTTTCATCAGGTGCCCCATGCGTGTCTTTTGTGTGGCGGAGGCGTTCGCGTCTCTGCTATTTAATCCTGTGTTCCCGCCCCGGCCGGTGTGGCTCAGCGGATGGAGCAGCGGCCCTCGGGGCTGAAGGGTCTCGGGTTCGATTCCGGTCAGGGGCATGCACCTCAGCTGCAGGCTTGATCCCCGGCCTCGTCAGGGCACGTGGGGGAAGAAACGAATCGATGAGTCTCTCTCACATCGATGATTCTCTCTTTCTGTCTCTCCCCCTCCCTTTTACTCTCTCTAAAAACCACTGGGAAAATATCCTCAGGGAAGGATTAATAGAAAAAAGTAAAAAATAAAGAAACATAAACTCACCATTGCCAATTTTAATTTTTTAAATATGTTTTGTTGGTTTTTTACAGAGAGGAAGGGAGAGGGAGAGAGAGTTAGCAACATCGATGAGAGAGAAACATCGATCAGCTGCCTCCTGCACACCTCCTACTGGGGATGTGCCCGCAACCAAGGTATGTGCCCTTGACTGGAATCGAACCTGGGACCCTTCAGTCCGCAGGCCAACGCTCTATCCACTGAGCCACACCAGTCAGGGCACCAATTTTAATTTTTAAAGAAATCTTCTGTTTGCAGGTCTGGTTCATAGACAAAAGATTCTCTCTGAGGGCCCTGAAGATGTAGCCTGTAAATCTTTGTCTGTTCACGGTGATGGGAGTCAGGTTGATTAGGAAAAAAGCCTCACTAGCATATCTTAATGCATCTTTACTGATTCCAGGGAGGAAGGGTGAGGGAGAGAGAGACACGCGGATAATGAGAGAGAATCATCGATCGGCTGCCTCCACGCTGGGGATCGAGCCCACAACCCGCGAACCGTGACCCCCTGGTTCATAGGTCAAAGCTCAACCACTGAGCCACACCGGCCGGGCCGTGTGTTCACTACCTCGACTGTAGCGTTGGTTTCATAGGCATGTGGTTATTCAAAGCACAAACCGTACATTTAAAATACGTTCGGTTTGCAGGATGAGTTCCCCTCAGTGAAGAGAAAGGCGGTCGCCAGGCGCAGCGTTAAGCAGCGTGTTTGCCACTGGACTCCAACTCTAGACGCCCCTTTATTTGCTCCCAGGGTGGATCGCTATTCTGGGCGCCATCTGGCTGCTGATTTTAGCGGACATCCACGACTTCGAGATCATTCTGCACCGCGTGGAGTGGGCGACGCTTCTGTTCTTCGCGGCACTCTTCGTTCTGATGGAGGTGAGACTTCCGGACTTTTGCAGAGCGGCCTTTTACCTAGTTTTTGTTTTGTTTTGTTTTTTAAATATACGTCTTTATGGATTTCAGAAAGGAAGGGAGAGGGACAGAGAGGTAGAAACATCCATGATGAGAAAAAATCATGGACCGGCTGCCTCTTGCATGCCCCACCCTGGGGATCAAGCCCGCCATCCGGGCCTGTGTCTTGACCGGGAATCGAACCCTCAACCTTGGGGTGCACGGGATGGTGCCCCAACCAGCTGAGCCACCCGGCCAGGGCTCTCCTGGCTGTTCGATGCTTTTCTTAAGTGCCCCTGACTTCACGTTCATTTACGTCTACGGTCCCACGGGCCCCTTGTAATTTTCCCCTCGTTCCGGAGAAATCTGTGGATTTTTAAAAGGCTTGCTCGTAAGTCCGATCCGCGCGCTCTCTTTATTTTCCCCTGTATTCTGTCCATTCCTGGCCCTGTTTCTGACTTTACGGGGCGGGGGGAGGGGGTGCTGTGTTTTCAAATGCCTGCTGCAGCGTGTCTAATTCGGATCGAAGTCTGGACTCGAAGTTCTCTCCTGCTTCACGGAGATGGGAATCCTCCTCAGTCGACGTGTGAAATTCCGATTCTTGATGTTTTCTTGCGAGCTCTGTACGCTTGCCTTCCGATTTCTCTGGTGAATGTAATGCGATTGGATTTGCCTTTAAAACAAAACAAAACAAAACAAAAAAAACAAGGCCGGCCCTGGCCGGTATGCGCCATGGCCAGAGTGTCCGTCCCTGCACGAAGGTGTTTGACTCCTGGTCGAGGGCAGGTACCTGGGTTGCAGGTTCAAGCCCCGGCTCCGGTCAAGACGAGTGCAGGACACAATTGATGGGAGATGTTTCTCTCTCCCTCTCCCTGAACCCTCCCTGGGCGCCCCAGCCAGTCCGGCTCAGTGGATAGAGGGTCCCGGGTTCGATTCTGGTCAAGGGCACGTACCTCGGTTGCCTGCTCCATCTGGCCCTTCTCGGGGCAGGGGCGGGAAGCAACCCACCCAAGCATCTCACATCGATGCTTCTGTCTGTCTCTCCCTCTCTCTCCTGTCCTCCCTGAACATCAACGGGGAAATACCCTCTGGGGAGGATGAACGGAAAATAAAAATTTTTTAAAACCCTGGGGCGGGGTGGGAGTGGCCGGGAGAGGTCCATAGGGGGTGGGGAAAGGAGATCTATGTAATACATTAAACAATAAAGAATTAAAAAACAGATAGATAAATAAAAATAAAAAATAGAGTAATGCCAAAAACTATGCTCAGGAAAAATTTCCACGCGTGAGGATGCACAAAACAAAAGAAAACCACATGCACCAATTCTTGCCCAAGGGCGCCCTCTGCTGGCGGCCGAGGGAAGTTAGGTGCTTTGGGCTGGCAGCACCCGCCTCAGGCGGCCACTCAGTTGCGAAGGAGGTTTCTTGCTGGTTCTGTGTCCTTCTCTCCCTGGAAACAGGGCAGCTGGGCATTGCCCGGGGGGCCCGTAGGTCTCTCCCCCCGTCACCCGCCTCCCCAGAGCCTGGCCACCCCAGCCCCGTCTCTTTCTGGGGCAGGAGCTCGTGGGGCCGGGCTGTGTTCTTTTTCTTTTAAAAACATGTATTCTGACTGATTTCAGAGAGGCAGGGAGAGGGGGGGAGAGAGAGAGAAACATCCATGAGGAGAGAGAATCGTGGACCGGCTGCCTCCTGTATGCCCCCACGGGGGATCGAGCCTGCAACCCGGGCCGGTGCCCTGACCGGGGAGCGAACCGTGACCTCTAGGTGCAGGGATGATGCCCAGCCGACTGAACCGCCCGGCCGGGCTAGAGGGTCTGAAAAGCTGCGTGTCTTCTCCGTGTTAAGCTGATTCTCACTGGCGTCCGCTTCTTCCAGGCGCTGGGGCACCTGCACCTGATAGAATACGTCGGCGAACAGACCACCTCGCTGATAAAGGTACAGCCCGGCGGCAGTACGACGGGGGCTGCAGCCAGGGTTCCGTTCGTTTTGTAAGATACAATTTAAAAGTCTGGCAAGAGTAGGTCCCATTCGTTACGTAAAAAAGAGTACGGTCGGGGACCTGTTTTATCCTGGGTAGCCTAGAGATGAAGGAGACTTTTTAAAAAATCTATGTAGTTACAGGTCCAGTCGGTGTGGCTCAGGGGTTAAAGGTTGACTATGAACCAGGAGGTCACGGCTCGATTCCCGGTCAGGGCACAGGCCCGGGATGCAGGCTCCATCCCCAGTGTGGGGCGTGCCAGAGGCAGCCGATCCATGATTCTCTCTCATCATGGGTGTTTCTATCTCTCTCTCTCTCTTCCTTTCTCTCTGAAATGAATAAAATATATTGAACAAAATAAAACCTGTCTGAGACAGACAGCAGTCCAGACACCCATCTGAGTAAGATCCCAGCCCCAGCGCGGTGGTAGGAGGGCCGGTCAGTGCGACCCGTGTGATACTGTCACTGTGTGAGCCACCAGGAACCCCGACCCCCCAGGGCTGGCTGCCGTGGGCGTGGCCAGGACTCGCTCCCCTCAGTCAGCTGTGGGACCCGGCCAGGCTCCTGGTGGGGTCTGGGCGGCATGAGCTGGTGCTGTGTGCGCGCCTGGGAATCAGAGGAGGGACCGCCAGCCCCCAGGGCCCTTCCGCATGTCGAATGACCCGAACCCGTGTGGCTGGCTGCAGCCGTGATACCCAGCGCTGCTCTCGTCTTCTCCTTCCAGATGGTCCCCGAGGACCGGCGCCTCGCAGCCGCCATCGTCCTGGTGGTCTGGGTCTCGGCCATCGCATCTTCCCTGATCGACAACATTCCGTTCACAGCTACGATGGTGAGTCGCACGTCCTGAGGCCCGGCGTGCAGGCCACCCACTATCTGGGCTCCCCCTTCCTGCTGGGGAAGGCAGCACGGAACCCCGACCTGTCCCCGGGCTGCACCCGCGGGCTTAGCGCACAGCACCACGGACAGCGGCTTTTCTGGGGGAGGTGGGTGCTTCTGTTTATTTATTTATTTTGTTAATCCTCACCCAAGGATGTTTTTTCCACTGGTTTTTAGAGAGAGTGGAATGGAAGAAGGGTGAGGGAGAGGGAGAAACGTGAGTGTGAGAGAGACCCTTCGCTCGGTTGCCTCCTGCATGCTCCCCGACCTGGGGCCGGGCATCGAACCTGCCACCCAGGTAAGCATCCCCGACGTGGGATCCACCCCCTCGGCCTTTGGTGCACCTGCCAGCGCTTCCGTTTGTTGCGGAGAGAACTGGGAGGCACCGAGGCAGCAGCCGGTTGGAGCCGTCGTCCTTTCTCCCCTGGGACAACACGGAGCTGTTGTCCGGCCTCGGGGCTCTGGTGCGGGGCACGGACAGGCCTTGGGATTGTCTGTGTGCCCCTGACCCGGCCGAGACGGGGGGCTCGCGTGAGAGGCCTCCACGGTGCCTTCTGACATCACCGGCTGTCCGGCTTACTTGAATCTGTAGTATTTTATTTCTTAATAAGACGGCTCTGGCCGACGTGGCTTAGTGGACAGAGCATCGTCCGGGTTCGATTGCAATCAAAGGCACGTGCCTCGGTGGCAGGCTCCTCCCTGGCCCCAGGCCCCGGTCGGGGCGCGTGCAGGAGGCAGCCAGTCGCTGGGCATCGATGTTTCTCTCTGTCTCTCCCTTTCTCTTCCACTCTCCCTGAAAACCAACGGGAAAATATCCTCGGGTGAGGGTTAACAAATAATAAAGAAATCAAGCCCTGGCTGGTGTGGTCCAGTGGTCAGAGCGTCGCCATCCCCCGGCCTGGGGGCTCTAAGTGTCCCTCTCACATCGATGTTTCTCTCTGACTCTCTCTCTTCCTCTCTTTCTCCTCCTCCTCCTCCCTCCTTCCTTCCACTTCCTGAAAATCAACAGGGAAAATATCCTCCTCCTGAGAGAATTAACAACAAAAAAACCACCCGCAGCAGCCACCAGGGGGCGGCGAGGAGAAGGGGGACCCACGGTCATAAGCGGCACCCACGGGCTCCCACTCCAGGCGTCGGGCGTGTCACTCTCACTCCCCTTTGGTTCCCGCTCCCCGGCTGGACAAGTGCCTCCGGCGATGGTGGTGGGTCCTAGCGGCAGCTCCCTTGGTTCCGTGGGTGTGACGTGGGGACCGTTCCCTCCGCAGATCCCTGTGCTCCTGAACCTGAGCCAGGACCCCGAGGTCAGCCTGCCGGCACCGCCCCTCATGTACGCGCTGGCCCTGGGCGCCTGCCTGGGAGGTAAGGCCCTGCGCTGGGAGCAGGACGGCCGCGCCCCCACCCCGTGCCCGGCGGAGGGAACGCAGGGGGACTCGGGGAGGCCTCCTGAGCAGACACCCGTCTCCAGCTTCGACTGGAGCGACTGGGAAGCTGCTCGGGTCCTCTGTGCGCCTGCCCCCCCCCCCCACCCCTCCAATCCCTGCAGAACCGCCCGACCGCCTGCGCCCTGACTTACAGCTCAAGTTAGCGTTTTCCTGCCACACTGCACCTGAGCTCACATGCTCACGTTAGAGACAGATGTGAATCAGAAGCCTACCTGAGGCCAGGTTTCTCGGCCCCTCCTTAAGCAGCTGGGTGTGAAATGAGGACGGCTGGCCTGAGAAGTGGAGATCGTTTTGGGCTTTTTAAAAATAATTTATTTTATTGATGCAAGCGGAAGGGAGAGGGAGAGAGAAACATCCGTGCTGAGAGAGAATCACGGATCGGTTGCTTCCTGCACACCCTCCCCGCTCCCCACTGGGGATGGAGCTTGCCACCCAGGCCTGTGCCCTGGACCGGGAATCGAACCGTGACCTCCTGGGTCCTAGGTCAACGCTCAACCCCTGAGCCTCGCCAGCCAGGCACAGGCTAATGCTTAAGTTGATCGTGCTGTATGGCCCCTGATTGATGCTCTCAGTATCCAAATGGCCCCTCGACAGGAAGAAGGTCCCCTCCTTCCCCCTACCCCCCGGGCAGGAAGCGCTCATGGTTTAGAATATTGATGACCTGGATGTAGACCACAAAGACCCAGGCTCTGCCTATGCTCGTGTGTCAGGGTGTGTCTTACGTGCCCTGGATTCACTCCCGCGCCCGGGCGGGCCTGTGTGTGAGTGGGGTCCATCCTCAGCGGCCCACTCAGCTCCCGGGGACCCACGCCCACGGCTTCTCTCTCTGGGAGCCCATCCCTCTCGTGCTTGGTCTCCCTCCTGCCCCGCCGCCTTCCCCTTCTCCGCATCATGGCCTTTCCCCAGCGTTCCGGGCCACAGAGGGCGCAGCTGCCGCCACGGTCCACACGCCCACGCGGGCTCGGTTTTATTATTAAACCTGGTTTCAGGCAACGGGACGCTGATTGGGGCATCGGCCAATGTCGTCTGCGCGGGGATCGCGGAGCAGCATGGATACGGCTTCTCCTTCATGGAGTTTTTCAGGTACTTTTCAAGCTCTGACTTCCTGTGTAGAGAGAGTCTCTATGGTTATTTGTATTTTTTAAAAAAAGAGCAATGCATTTCTTAAGGGGTAGGGGTGCTTGTAGCAATGACAGAGTCTTTGTGTAGCTGAAGTTAGTGCAGAGAAAACAAACAAACAAACAAATAAAAAAACAAGAAAAATGGATCCCTGGCTGGCGTGGCTCTGCGATGGAGCATCATCGTCCTATGAACCAGGAGGTCACGGTTCAATCCCTGGTCAGGGCACATGCCTGGATCTCTCATCATGGGTGTTCCCATCTCTTTCTCCCTCACCCTTCCTCTCCCTGAAATCAATAAAAATATATTTTTTTTAAAAAAAAAGAAGCTCTAGCCAGTTTGGCTCAGTGGATAGAGCGTCGGCCTGTGGACCAAAGGGTCCCCGGGTTCGATTCCGGTCAAGGACACGGACCTCGGTGGCAGGCTCCTCCCTGGCCCACGCCCTGGTTGGAGCGTGTGCAGGAGGCCACCCATCGACGGTTCTCTCTGTCTCTCTCTCTCTCTTCCACTCGCTCTGAAAGTTGGTGGAAGAAAATATCCTCGGGTGAGGATTAAAAAATAATAAGTGCTTTGTGGTGCTAGCATCTCGTGGCTCTATTTTTGTCAGGGCCCTCAGGAAGTGAAACTGCGGGGCACGGACGGGAAGGAAGAAAGAACTTGCCATGGGAGAGTGCTGCATGCACGTCCTTTTTTATCTAACCTCTAAGAGATGATGCTATTTGCATCCGCAGGGAATTGGGCTGTGTGGCTTCACACACGCCAACTGAGCAACTTTCCCCCTTTCAATACCAGGAACACGGGGTACTTGAGATAGGGTTCATTTTTCCTTCCTTGGGTGACGAAAATGTCTCGTGTGTGGTGTGGGTTAAACTGCACAGCCTCTGAGCAAAATAGCCATGGCGAGCTGTCCGAACCCTGTACGGTAGACCAGGTAGAGGGTGAAGCTTGGCCCTTCTTTAACGTTTTCTGGGTGTCTGTGGGTTTGATAATGAATTCCTTTCTTTTAAAGGACTGAATGAGCAAAGCCTTTGATAGGTGTGTTTTACACTTCGCTAATTTCTGCCATAGTCTCTCTATTCTATTTGTAAATCTCACCCCAGGATGTGTGGGGTTTTTTGTGTTTTTTTTTAATTGATTTTAGAAAGAGGAAGGGAGAGCCAGGAGGGACATAGATTAGTTGTTCCAGTTACTTATGCATTCATTGGTTGCTTCTTATATGTGCCCTGATGGGGGCTGGAGCCTGCAGTCTTGGTGTACCGGGAGAACGCTCTAACCAACTAGGCCATCTCTGGCCCGGCTGCTATTTTATTTACTTATTTTTAATTTTTCATTTTATTTTTGAGAGAGAGAAACATTCATGAGAGAGAAACATAGATCAGCTGCCTCCTGCCCGCCCCCTAGTGGGGATGGAGCCCGCAACCCGGGCATCGAACCAGCACCCTCCTGGTTCTTAGGGCTCTACCAGACAGCAAGTACCACAATGCTTGGTCTTTGTGTTTCAGGCTGGGCTTCCCCATGATGGTGGTCTCCTGCATGGTTGCGATGTGCTACCTGCTGGTTGTCCACGTGGTGATGGGATGGAATTAATGGGGACACCTCCTTGGAAGACCAAAGGGAGCCTGACCCGTCACCCACGTCTGGAGAACAGGCCACCATGGACCCCTCTCGGGAGGAGAAAAGGTGCTTACACGGGAGTGCGATGGAGTGTAGACCGTGGGGCACCCACACTCTTATCCAGCTGAATGCTGGCCAAACATGGCAGCTATAACCATGGATCACTTACCCAAGACACTCCTCCAGGAAATATGTATGTTTCGGGACACTTCTTCTAAGAAAGCACCAATCCCATCATCCACCCCAGATGGTCCGTGTTGCTCAGGGTCCCTTCTCCCAAGGCTGTCTGCATTTTTCTTCATGTCGTCACTTTTCATATTAGAATAATGAGCATGCACGTTGTATACGCCGCCCCCCGCGCCCCGAAGGCATGCTGTTCCTTGGGAAGGCATACACCTTGTAAGGTAACAGTTTATGTATTAGAAAATAAATAAACTCTCCCTTGGCAAATGGTCTTGGAATTTGCTAATAACCCCATCCTATTTTGAGTAGTTTACATTAGGTTACATTGCATTTTATGCCTACGTTTCTCTCTGGAGTTACTCAGTCGTCAATTAAAACTCTAGGAATTCGGCCCGGACACCGAAAGGTTGTTGGTTTGATTCCCAGTCAAGGCCCAGACCTAGGTTGTGGGTTGAGGATTAAAAAGATAGAGTGCCAGCCTTTAGGGACCAGATTCAGCTCTCGGTTCCTGGCTGGGCTCTTCGGGGTTAGCTCTGCTTTTGGGGGCTACACTCAGCTCTTCTGGATGAGGCGAGGCTCAGAAGAGTCGAGCCTATCTCTCTCCTGTAAGTAATGGGATGAAGTAACACTTCCCTTCACAGAGCACAAGGCTCTGCGGCCCAAGGCGCCCCACATCGGGACTGGGTTTGACTCTTCCCAGGCTAGGCTGGGTCTCAGGGTCTAGGCTGGCCCTTAGGGTCTAGGCTGGCTCTTAGGGACTAGGCTGGCTCTTAGGGTCTAGGCTGGCTCTTAGGGACTAGGCTGGCTCTAGGGTCTAGGCTGGCTTTTAGCAGCTAGGCTGGCTCTCGGGGGTTAGGCTGGCCCTTAGGGTCTAGGCTGGCTCTTAGGGACTAGGCTGGCTCTAGGGTCTAGGCTGGATTTTAGCAGCTAGGCTGGCTCTCGGGGGTTAGGCTGGCCCTTAGGGTCTAGGCTGGCTCTTAGGGTCTAGGCTGGACCTTAGGGTCTAGGCTGGCCCTTAGGGTCTAGGCTGGCTCTAGGGTCTAGGCTGGCCCTTAGGGGTTAGGCTGGCTGTTTGGGGCTAGTAGTGTCAGCCTTTTTGGATTACACTCTGCCCTTTGGCTTTGGCTAGCTATTGTGGGCTGGGTCCATGGAAATCAAATTGACCCGAGCCATGGGGAAGCCTCGGTCTCCACAAGATGGCCTGACAGGCCTGGCCAACGTGGCTCAGTAGTTGAGCACCGACCTATGAACCAAGAGGTCACTGTTTGATTCCCGGTCGGGCACCTGCCCAGGTTGCAGTCTCTATCCTTAGTGTGGGGTGTGTAGGAGGCAGCTGATCCGTGATTCTCTCTCATCATGGATGTTTCTATCTCTTTTCCCACTGCCTCCCTGGCATCAATAAGACACGTATATCACAAAAACAGAAAATAGCTATGTGCATTCAAAGGCATGTAAATTTTGCTCCCAGCCCTGGCCGGTTTGGCTCAGTGGAGAGAGTGTCGGTCTGCGGACGGAAGGGTCCCAGGTTGGATTGCAGTCAAGGCACATGCCCAGGGTTGCGGGCTAGGGGGCGTGCGGGAGGCAGATGATCAATGATTCTCTTATCATTGATGTTTCTCTCTCTCCCCCTCTCCCATCCTCTCTGAAATCAATAAAAATATATTTAAAAAAATTTGCTCCCTACGGGGCAGCGCACCTGGTCCAGGACCCTGGGACACAGGAAGCCTTTCCATCCCGCCCTCCGCGCTGGCCCCGCCCCCACCCCTCCTTGCCCCGCCCAGGACCCCTCGCAGCTCCAGGCCCCGCCCCTGGCCCGGCGCGCGCAGGCGCAGGCGCAGAGAGCGGCGCGGGCGGAATGGGGACTGCAGCGGCGGCAGCTGCGGCGGCCGGGGAGGGGGCGCGCAGCCCGAGCCCCGCTGCCGTATCGCTCGGCTTGGGCGTGGCCGTGGTGTCGAGCCTGGTGAACGGGTCCACGTTCGTGCTGCAGAAGAAGGGCATCGTGCGCGCCAAGCGGCGAGGTAGGGCGGGCCGCGGGGTGCGCGGGGGTGGAGGGGTGGCCGCCATCCGGTGCGCCCGGGGTCCCGCCTCCACCGGGCACGGGGACAGGGCGCGCACCGGACCCATCTCCACCTGGGCTGCCCCCCCGAAGCAGCCGGGGAACACCCCCTCACTGGGCGCCCCCGAGCGAGCGACGCGAGTTCTGTCGCCGCCACCGCTTCTCTCCCTTCCGGGTGGCCCGAGAGGCCTGGTTCCGATGACAGGGCCGGTCCCGTCCGCGGCTTCCTCCTTCCCGGTCCGTCCCGGGAAACCGCCCGGTGTACAGGGTCCCCGAAGTGGCCGCAGCCCCGCGGCCCGGCCCGGTTCCGCGTGGCCCTGTGAGCACTGCGCGCTCAGCCCGGGCGGCGAGGGGCTGGACCCTCCTGGGAGGCTTTGCCCGGGTCCTACGTGCATCCTTCTTGGGTTCGGACGTGAACCCACTGACCCCGAGCGAAGGAGATGCCAGGCCCATGAATAGACCCGAAGTGGGCCCGCGGAGCCCTGCGCGGGGGACGCCCCAGCAAACCCGGCTCCGCCCTGGGCTTGGGGGGTGACCGTGCAAGGAGCCTGCGCCCGGCCCCTGGTGCCCAGAGGCGCGGGGACACTCTTCTGACCCGGCCGGTGGATGCTGTGCACCAACAACGTCGGGTATCAGCTGGGTCCTCCGAGTGGCGTTCCGTTCGGAACTGCTAGCCCGGCCGGCTTGGCTCCGCGGCTGAGCGCCGACCTAGGAACCGGGAGGTCACGGTTGAGGCACAGGCCGGGCTGCGGGCTCGATCCCCAGGGTGGGGCGACTCTCTCTCATCATGAATGTTTTTCTCTCTCTCTCCCTCTCCCTTCCTCTCTGAAGTCTGTATAAATATAATAAAAATAAATAAGTGAATAAATAAATAAAAATAAAAGCATTTAAAAGAAAGAAAAAGAGCCCCCTGGGGCAGGTCTGCGATGGAGAATTCCATTTATTTCACAGTTCACATTCCAGAGGCGGGAGAGCCCTCTCTGAGAGCCCTCCATCGGGGCCTGGAGTGCCTTCGGGAGACAGATGAAGGGGCCTGGGACGCGGAGTGGAACGATAAAGTCATGGGTATTTTGTTTATCATTTAAAAAATATATCTGTATTCATTTCAGAGAGGAAGGGAGAGGAGAGACATCCACGGTGAGAGAGACTCAGGGATCAGCTGCCTCCTGCACCCCGCCCCCCTCCTCCCCGCACAGGGCATCGAGCCCGAAACCCGGGCCTGTGCCCCGACAGGGCATTGGGCCGCTGTGACCTCCTGGTTCCTAGGTCGGCGCTCAGCCCCTGAGCCACGCTGGCTGGGCTGGATCTCCTGTTTTATGAAAAGCGTTGAGAGCTTTCTTGAAGGTACTCGGAGCGGAGTGACTGAACCTGTGGCCTCCGCCAGGTCACAGAATCGGGAGTCCCACCAGGCCTGAAACGGTAGCCGTGTGGGCCGCTGTCCAGCCCGAGGGAGATCTCCGATAAGGAAGGTGGTGAGAGTGGTGACAGTTAGACGCCGGGGCCTGGCACACGAAGAAGAGAGAAAGGAGGCCGGGGGTGGGGGGAAGGGGGTGCGACGCACTTACCTGTCCGGTGTCCTGCGTGGGCTGCTCTCTGATGGCAGCCCTCCTTCGGGCCAGGCCGTGTGGGGGCTGGACTCACCTGCATGCCCGACTGGCCCGCTGCCAGGGGACTCGCCACTCCCCTGTGTGTTGGGGGAGGGGGGCAGCGGGAGCAGCTGGGGGTGTGCCGAGCCCCTCTCTTTCTCACCCTCCCTCCCACCAACTGAGCCACACTGGACAGGGCGTCCTCATGGTGTTCAGCTTCAGTTGTGATGTAATTCTTTTCTTCAGCTTGCAAACCACTGCCTCCTTCTTTTTTTAAATGTTTAAAATACTTTTTTTTTAAAGGCACGTCAGATGGCATCACGCTTGTCTTTTTTTTATATATATATATATTTTATTGACTTTTTACAGAGAGGAAGGGAGAGGGATAGAGAGTGAGAAACATCGATGAGAGAGAAACATCCATCAGCTGCCTCCTGCACACCTCCTACTGGGGATGTGCCTGCAACCAAGGTGCATGCCCTTGACCGGAATCGAACCCAGGACCCTTGAGTCCGCAGGCCGACGCTCTATCCACTGAGCCAAACCGGTTAGGGCTTAAAATACATTTTTCTTGATTTCAGAGAAGGGAGAGGGGGAGAGAGAGAGAAACATCCATGATGAGAGGGAGTCATGGATCGGCTGCCCCCTGCACGCCCCACACTGGGGATCGAGCCCGTACCCTGGGCAGGTGACCTTGATGGGAATCAGACCCAGGACCCTTCAGTCCACAGGCTGATGCTCTATCCACTGAGCCACACCGGCCAGGGCCACCTCCGGCTTCTTGCTTTCCTGACTTCTTGTGTCTCACTCTGTCCTAGGCACCTCCTACTTAACAGACGTGGTGTGGTGGGCAGGCACCATCGCAAGTAAGTACCCTCTGTGGCGGGGAGCTTGACCTCCTTCCTTCCATCAAGAAAATGTATGTTTATTGATCTCAGAGAGGGAGGGAGAGGGAGCGGGAGAGAAACGTCCACGATGAGAGGGAATCATGGATCGGCTGCCTCCTGCGCGCCCCGCACTGGGGATCGAGCCTGCAGCCCAGGCCTGTGCCCCGACCGGGATTAGAACCAGCGACCTCTTGGTTCGTTGGTCGAAGCGCGACCCGCGAGCCAGGCGGGCTGGGCTGCACGGTTCTCTTTGAAACAAGGGTGTGTTGGCCCGGCCGATGCGAAGATGCCCCACACCTGGTTTCTCGCGAGGAGCGGGAAAAAGAAGCTTTTCCCGGGCAGAGCCTCTGTGGACTGGAGAGGTCCGAGGTTCTGAGTGACGACCCTTTGGTTCTCTCGGCAGTGGCTGTTGGCCAGATTGGAAACTTCCTGGCTTACACGGCGGTGCCCACGGTCCTGGTGACGCCCCTGGGTGCCCTCGGCGTGCCGTTCGGGTGAGAGCTGGGATCCTGTGTTTTGGTTTCTAATGTGTGGTTTAGATAGATAGATAGATGGATATACACTTTTTATGTTCAGTGTTTCCGATCAAACAGTAGAAGTGAAATTGTCGCCGAAGAAAGTTCTTTGGTATTTTCCTCGATGTGGTTTAGTTTATTCCTCCAAGGTCAGTTGTGTGGATTACTGTTTTTTTAATCCTCACCTAAGGATATTTTTCTCCATTGATTCCTAGAGAGAGTAGAAAAGAGAGAGAGAGAGAGAGGAGAAACATTGATGTGAGAGAGACACATCGATTGGTTGCTTCCCGCTTGCGCCCTGACTGGGCCCAGGGATCGAACCTGCAACCCAGGTTCATGCCCTCGACAGGGAATCCAGCTCGTGACCCTGCCGGGCGTCGGCTGCTGCTCTAACCACTGAGCGACCGGCCAGGGCTTACGTGTTTTGATCATGAGTTACTTGTCATTATTTTAGCAATTTTGATATCCCACTTGCCTGCTTAACATAGGTGTTTTGAAAAAATATATATATATATATATATTTTTTTTTTTTAAAATAAGGTGCATTATTTTTATTTTTTTGTCAGCCGTAAAACTTACTATGCGACTCTGGTGTCTTTCATACCCACTGAATAACGATGAGTGGAGTTGTTTGCTGGGTATTAGTTATGCGTAGAGTTCGTATGAAAATCCTATTTGTGTTGAATTAACGCCCAAGAAGTTGCTCATCTTTCTACTCTTTACAAACTAATAAGTAAAATCCGGCCGCCAAGGAAAGGTGGGTTTTCTTGAGGAACTGCAGTGTGTGGGAGCCGGTCGGAGGGTCCGATCCCAGCCTGGATTCCTCTTTGCTTACATCGAAGGTCCATTTTAGCCTCGTACCTTCTGAAAGAGAAGCTCAACATCCTGGGCAAGTTGGGGTGTCTGCTCAGCTGTGCGGGCTCTGTCGTGCTGATCATCCACTCCCCGAAGTCCGAGAGTGTGACCACCCAGGCCGAGCTGGAGGAGAAGCTGACTAACCCAGGTGAGCCCTCTGCCGCCCCCGAGCGCCGTGGCGTGACCGCGAGACCCTCTGCCGGCCTGGTGCAGAGTGGTCCTGTCTCCTGGCCCAGCCGGCTGGGTCCGCTCTGGGCCTCCAGCTGGGGGCCACCTGTGTCCCGGCCCCACGCCCCTCCCCCCCCCCCCAAAGTGACCCAGAGCCCTGACCCTGGGTGACTTACCTTCACGGTCCCCACAGAGGCTGCTCTCTTTTTATATACGTATTTTAAAAAACACATTTTTATTGATTTTTAGAAAGAGAGGGAGAGAGAGAGAAACATCCCTGATGAGAGAGAGTCATGGACCGGCTGCCTCCTGCACACTGCTCACTGGGATCAAGCCCACAACCTAGGCATGTGCCCTGACCGGAATTGAACCCGGGACCCTTCAGTCCTCAGGCCAAAGCTCTATCTACTGAGCCACACCGTCTAGGGCAGTGGTCAGCAAAGTAATTAGTCAACAGAGCCAAATATCCAGAGGACAACGACTGAAATTTCTTTTGAGAGCCAAAAACCAACCTCTGTGCATGGGCCACGAAGTTTTAATCGCACTGCACGTGCACGCCCGCACGTGGTATTTTGTGGAAGAGCCGCCCTCCAGGGGCCAAAGAGCCCCATGTGGCTCGCGAGCCACAGTTTACCGACCACTGGTCTAGGGCCCATGATTCTCTATCGTCGTGGATGTTTCTCTCTCTCTCTCTCTCCCTCGCCCTTCCTCTCTGAAATCAATAAAAGTATTTTTTTATATATTTTATTGATTTTTTTACAGAGAGGAAGGGAGAGGGAGAGAGAGTTAGAAACATCAGTGAGAAAGAAACATCGATCAGCTGCCTCCTGCACGCCCCCACCTGGGGATGTGCCTGCAACCAAGGTCCATGTCCTTGACTGGAATCGAACCCGGGACCCTTCAGTCTGTAGGCCAGTGCTCTATCCACTGAGCCAAACTGGCTAGGGCTCCATTAATTCTTTTTAAATATATGTTACTGATTTTTTATGGAGAGGAAGGGAGAGGGATAGAGAGTTAGAAACATCGATGAGAGAGAAACATCCATCAGCCGCCTCCTGCACGCCCCCTACTGGGGATGTGCCCACAACCAAGGTCCATGCCCTTGACTGGAATCGAACCCGGGACCCTTGAGTCCGCAGGCCGACGCTCTATCCACTGAGCCACGCCGTCTCGGGCTGATGATGCTCTCTCGTCGTGGATGTCTCCCCCTCCCCCCTTCGCCTCTGAAATCAGTACAAGTGCTTTTTACAGCAGCAGCCAGGTAAGCGGCGCGCCGTGTCTTGCAGTGTTCGTGGGCTACCTGTGCATCGTGCTGCTCATGCTGCTGCTGCTCATCTTCTGGGTGGCGCCGGCGCACGGGCCCACCAACATCATGGTCTACATCAGCATCTGCTCCCTGCTGGGCAGCTTCACCGTGCCTTCCACCAAGGGCATTGGGCTGGCCGCCCAGGACCTGCTGCACAACAGCCCGAGCAGCCGGCGCGCCCTGTGCCTGTGCCTGGTGCTGCTGGCCGTGCTGGGCTGCAGCATCATCATCCAGTTCCGCTACATCAACAAGGCGCTCGAGTGCTTCGACTCCTCCGTGTTCGGCGCCATCTACTACGTGGTCTTCACCACGCTGGTCCTGTTGGCCTCCGCCATCCTCTTCCGCGAGTGGAGCGACGTGGGCCTGGTGGACTCGCTGGGCATGGCCTGCGGCTTCACCACCGTGTCCGTGGGCATCGTCCTCATCCAGGTGTTCAAGGAGTTCAACTTCAGCCTCGGGGAGATGAACAAACCCAACCTGAAGGCAGACTAGGAGGCGGGGCGGGGGGGGCCCGGGGCGGGGAGGGGGGCCCCCCGAGGAGCAGGGAATGGGTGTGGTTCCGGGATCTGACGGAGGCGCAGGACGAGAGCCCCGACGTCGCGGGCGTCGGAGTTGATGGAGCCTCGGGGGGCGCGTGGTCCGGTGGACAGCAGGGGCCTCGCCCTCCCCGGCTCACGGTGTTCCCGGGCGCCGTTGCTCCAAGGAGAGGGATCTGTGGTCGTTGCCATTAACCCGGGAGCCGTCGGGCGTCCCCGTTCCTGTCCACTTCCTGACGTTACTTCTCGTAGAAAAGAAAGATGGACTCCCTCTGGTTCGTCCCTGCCGGCAGCGGGTGCCTCGTGGGGAAGCGGGGGGCCGGCCCGGCGATCTGGCTCCTCACGGGCGTGGCCCCGTAGGCGTGTCGTTTGCGTTAAGCCCCCCCCACCTCATCCGCATCGGCCCTCTGTGCGTTTACTTGTGTCTAATCCTCTCTCGAGCTGGCTCCCCCTCCCCGACCCCGGGACGCGTCCGTGGCAGGTGGAGCGAGAAGAGGGACCGGCTGGCAGCGCCCCCCGGGAGCGTGAGTCGATTTCAGTGCCTTTATCACTTGAACTGTATTCACTTCGTCTGACTGTGGCTGTGCGTCTGCCCCCCTGGCTGACAGCAGCGCTCCTGCTGTCACGTGAGCATCAGAACACGTGTGTGCGAAGGGGCCGTCGGAAACTGGGCAGAGTCAGGACGGAAGACACGTGAGAGTTGGCCCCACCCCCCCACCCCCGTGAGGACGTGACCGGAGGAGCATGGGGCCCCTCGTCCGCCTTCCGTCCGTGCGGCTGGGATCCCGAATCCCGTGAACGCCGTTGCTGCTCAGAAGACGTGACCTCTGACACCTGATGGTACCGCTGTTGGACGGGAGGGTGCGTGGTCAGCGGCTCGCCTGTGCGTCCCCTGGGATTCGGAACGAGGCGGGGGGCCCAGGGAGGCCACGGCCTGTCCGATTGGAATGAACACGCGGTGGGTTTCCAGCAGAACGTGAAAGCGATTCGTTCGGCCTGCGCCCCGCTGTCGGGACGGCAGAGACCCCAGGGTCGCTCGCCCGCCTCTCATTCAGCTTCTGAAGTGCAGCCTGGCTGCCGGTGAGGCCGGGATTTGGGTCCGAGACCCTCCCGCGGGTGTTACCTGGGCCCAGGCCGAGCGTGCGACGTGGTGTTCACGGATAACGTGTCCTTCGCGGGCAAGGTCGTAGCACGTGGCGCTGTGCCGAGCCGGAAGGTGGGGCTGGGGGCGTGGACGCAGTGGAGCCGACCTCGGCACCGGATGATCCCCCCGAAAGTCGCTCACGGAAGAAAAAGAACAGGCTTCTCCAGCCACAAACCGGAACCCTTCTCAAGACCTACGGTCGGCCGGCCCCTCACGCGTGAGCCAAGGGGCCGCCTGCCACGCGAGGGTCTCAGAGTGAAGAGCCGGTTGACGAGGTCCAAGGTCACGTGACGATCGAGGCTTGTCGGGGTTCCCGAGCTGACGGCAGCAGCAAAATCACTTCAACATTGAGAATCTCTGCTTGCCGGTAGCTGCCACGTGGTCAGAGACGTCGCCCGTCCTCGTCAGCTCTCCAACGTTTGGTTCTCGGTCCTCGGCCGCTGTAGGGGCGCAGGCCCCGCTCGCTGCTCGTGTGCGGGGCCGGTGGCGGCTCCGGGGGACGGGCTGTGTGCGTTCCGACGACTTCACGGGAGGCTCGGCTGCAGGGCCCCGCTGGTGTTCCTTGTTACAGGAGGAGGCGGCGTCTGGATAGCCATCCCTGTGCTTTATTGTACTTTTTTTTAGAGTCAAACAAAGCCTCAACGTATTAATGACCCTCGGAGGTGGCTGGTCCCAGCCCAGGGGGTCTCCAGGTTCACACCTGACCGACAGGTTGTTGATCGTCCAGGTCCACGTCCCCGTCAATCAATTGGGATTGTGAGGGGACGTCTCCCAGTGAGTGTTTCAGGGGAGGGTCCCCCCGCGGTCATGGTCTCGGTAAAACCACACGGAAACACGTTCACGTCTGAGCCAGGTTTCCTCTGGCGGGGAGGGACCTAATGAGACGCTTCTCCTGCGACAGCCTCACTTCCTGTCGGAGTCTCTGCATCGGAAAGAGGGCCCAGTGGTCGGTGCAGGGCCTGTGAAGGGTTCCAGCGCAGACCCAGCACCACGCCCGCCCGCCCGCCCTGGGCGCCCCGTTGCTCTGCAGGGCGGCTCCATCGCCCCGGAGAAGGTTCTGGAGGAGGCGGCAGTCGGCTCCACGTGGGGCCAGGCCTGCCCACACTGGGCCTTGCAGGAGGATCGCCACTCGATGTGGGTGTGATCTCTTCGCGCTGAGGATGCTGGTGAACGGGACTTCGCTGCCCTTGGCTCAGCAACAGCAAATATCCTGGTCCCTACTCTTCCAGCCAATGGGTTGTACTCGGTTTTTTAAATGTATTTTTATTGATCTCGGAAAGAAAGGGGCGGGGGGGAGAGAGACATCCATGATGAGAGAGAACCATGGACGAGCTGCCTCCCGCACGCCCCTTACGGGGGTCGAGCCTGCATCCTGGGCATGTGCCCTGACGGGGACGGAACTATGACCTCCTGGTTCCTAGGTCGACGCTGACCCCTGAGCCGCATCGCCCGGCCGTGGTTATATTTGGTATATGTTTGCAGAAGCTCATCCCAGCCGCCCTAGGTGGCTCTTTGTTCTTCCCCTTTGGGTTTGCAGTCCGATGGGACAGGACCATCAGAGGGTGTGGTCGCCTCTGGTTCTCTTTCTCCACAGCTCAGCTCCTTGTCAGTTCTGTGCTGGCTCCGGGCGGTTCCCAGACGGGTCATAAAGCCCTGGAGACCCTTGTCTCCCGGGGGAGGGCGACCATGTTGGCCCGTGGAGACAGGGTGAGTCTTCTTGGGAGAGACACCTCTTCCCCAGCCTGCTCGGCCCATCCGGAGCCGCTCCCAAAGGCTCTGACTGCCGGGCGACCTCTGCCTCTGGCTCTTTTCGGACGCCGACTGGGTCCCCGCGTGGGCCTCCCGCGGCCGAGGGGGAAGCTGGACGGGGAAGCGTGCGTGCTCCCAGTCCTGCTCTCGGCTGCCTGATGGGCTCCCGGGCTCGGAAGGCCTGACCCCCCGTCCACGGAGCAGGACTGGTCGGACCTGGTGTTCTGCCTTCTCAGGGACCAACAACCTCACAGGAACTCCTTCGCTTCGGCTTGCTCCCAGGAACACGTCCGTGTGCGGATCCCGGAGGTGCTCCTCCCACCACAGCTAGGAGTCTGGGACTCGAGTTGGAAAGGGAGAGATTGTTTGCCCACCAGACGTCACGCGAAACGGCCGATCCCGTCCAGTACCTCACTGTCCGCCCACTCCCCTTCGCCCTTTAGCTTCGACTGGCCAGATCCTCACGCCTCCGTCTTGTACTTGAAAAGAGGAAGGAGGACAGAAACGAGGAGGGGGGTCTGGCCTCCTCTCACTCATTTATTCCCATGCACATTCCTCCCGTGCTAGTAAATGCAACAAGATAGTTCTCTTTTAAGGAAATGTCCGTTTGTTACATCAAGAAACACGCCATCTGGTAGAAAATGGACACGCGGTGGAGCAAGGACGTGTAAGTCAACACGTCTCCCACTTGTCCGGCGGTACGGGGCGCAACCGAGGGCCAGAGTGTGGCCGGGAGAGGGTTTGCGTTCTTTTCCCTCTTTCTCCTTGAACCTTTTCGTTCGAGGCGAGTCCCTTCACCTTTCCGTGCCTCCGTTTCTCTACCTCGAAAAGGGAGGGGTGGTTCCCCGGGCCGCCTGTCTCAGGGTGCCTGCACTTGGGCGCCTGCTGGCAGCGTCCGGGGACAGTGATGGTGTGTGTGGGAGGGGTCGGGGGGGCCGGGTGACCCCGTGGAAATGCGGCCCATCCCGGCCTCCTGTCTGCTCAGGGCCGTGCTGCTTCCAGCACTGACCAAGCCAAGGGTAGGCGCGTGGGTGAGAAGTTGGCATCGTTCCGTGAAGCTTTCATTCTCCCTTTCGTTTTAAAAAGCAAAGGTTTCCTCCGTCCCGCCGCCCACCTGGGAAGGAAAGGGGCTTTTAGAGGCGGCGCTGGGAGAGCCGGGCCGGTGGACGAGCTCCTCGCAGGGTCTGCGTGGGGGACTCGGCAGGAGAGTCGATGGCTGGTGAGCCGGGCGGATGCTGTCGCCTTCCATTTGCAATGAAGGAAGCCGAGCCTCCTGCTTCCCAGCCGCCTCCCCCGACCGTGAACCACCTGGCATAGGTGAGTGTCAGGAGCTCCTGAGCCACTCGTGCGAAAGGTGTTTCATTTGTCAGAATAGAGTAACAGCCCCCGCCCCCAACACACACACGCACACACATGTTCATGCCACTGTTTCTGCACTTTGGGAAAACAAGCTACTGTTTTTAAGTATCATTCCTGAGTCTTTTTTTAATTTTTGCCTTTTTAAATAACCATTACTTTCCTGTGACGTGGGATATAATCATGAAAGAGAGGAAGACATGGAGATGAGCACATGTAGAAGGTGAACGGGCTGCGTCACAGTGTTTCCGTGTAAATGTGCCGGGAGCTTCCAGTTAACACGCGCACGCACACACGTGTCAACGGCTAAGACCTGCTTCTGTTTCGCTGTCTAGCAGTAGTCCGAGCATGTAATTGCCTTATGTAAATAAAAAGGCTATTTATTAAGTTTTCCAATATTTATTAACCTGGGTGTGTTTTAAAATAAAATCTAACATTTCTAGCCGAACGCTTGCTGCGTTTTACCCTTTATTTGAAGTGTCTGTGGCTGTTTCGTATTCTACTTCCTCAACCCGGTGGTTCCCATTTCCCTTGTAGAAATGAGGAGCCCTGGCCCCCCTCCTAACGGAGGAAATGTCCGCCTGTGCACATCTTGGGGCAAATCTAGGAGACAGAGAGGAAGTCACATAGTGATTGCTTTCTTTTTTAAAACCGGTTTTTATGGATTTCAGACAGGAGGGAAGTGGTCAGTAGTCCCTATGCTGTACGTTCCCCCCCTGACTACTGTGTAACTGCCACTTGGTACGGCTTAACCGCTTCACCTTTTCCACCCGCTCGAACCCCAACCCCTGGATTCGTGGGCATGTGCCTGGCCTGGCTGGACCCCCTCGGGGCGTGCAGGAGGCAGCCGATCCGTGCTTCTCTCTCATCACTGATGTTTCTGTCTCTCCCTCTCCCTTTCTCTCTGAAATCAATAAAAGTATCTTTTTAAAAGAACGAATTAAAAACAAAAAAAACCGCCGTTATTCCCGTTTTCCTGCCAAATGAGCCCTAACCTGAGCTCCACCCCGCCCCAAGGATTTGGCCTCACTTCATTACAGACACACCAGCAATTGGTCCAGCCCTTCCGCGTTCCCAAACCCACCCCGCCCATAGCCCTGGACCAGCCTATCGGCGTTGTCTGCCAACCCCGGATATAGGGGCTCTGATCAAATCCTGCCTACAGCATTTGGTCCCGCCCATATCCCTGGTCCAGCCTATCGCATTTTCCTCCACTCCCGGATATCCTGGCCTTGGTCTAGTACCACCTCCTACACTTGGTCCCGCCCATAGCGCTGGTATAGCCTATCCGCATTGTCCGACACCCATTTGGTCCCGCCCAATCCACTTTTCCAGCCAATCGACACTGTCAGACAACCCCGGATATCCGGGCTGTGACCTAATCCCCCCTCCAGCACGAGATCCCACCCACAGCCCTGGTCCAGCTTATCAGCGTTGTCCGACACCTCAGATATCCGGACTCCCGTATAGCCCCGCCCCGAGTACTTGGTCCCGCCTCTCCGCCTTCCCAAATACTCTTGGCTTCCTGGTCCCGCTATAGCCCCGCCCCTAGCCTACTGAGTGACGGCTTCCGTGAGGGACCCCTAAGGTCGCTGCTTAAAGTGTAGTTTCACACACTGACCGCGCGTTGGCGTTGGCATTTTAAGCGGCACATAGTACTTTGATTTTGATCACTTGGTAGGCGAACGTCATCTTACAAAACATTGCCTTCAATACTTCTCCCCTCGGCCCGCCCATTCCCAACAAGCCCGCTAATCAGGGCCTGGTAAAGAAACCGGAAGTCGACATGACAGCCCGCGGATGTGGGAGGGGGCTTTCGCCGGGCTGCACTGAGTCTGCGCGTGCCGCCCCTGCGTCATTCGGCCGCGCCCAGGTTCTGCTCTTCCGCTTGGCGCGGTCCCTGGTACGGGCGACGGTTGCCGGGACTTGAGGTTGTCCTGGGCTCCTTGCCCTCGGGGCTCCCCATGGAGGAGACGGCGCGCCCGGCTGCAGCCCCGGATGCTTGCACCTCCCACCGGACGGCGACGGAGGCGCTGGCCACGCGAGCGCAGGGGAGGTCGGCCCCCTCGGCCTGTGTGAGGGTGTGAGCGGCGGTGACCAGAGGGGAAGCCGCGCTGCGCGGTCGGCCTGCCCACGGCCCACGGGGTGAGGCCGCCACTCTGAGACGGGTGCGGGTGGGCCTTCCCGTCTCGGATCTGGGACTCCGTGGCTGCCGTCTGCCCTGGGACACCGCGCCGGGCCTGTTCTGGGTGGAAGCGGGTGTTTTCCTCGTACCCGGCCTCGAGGAACCTCCCGGGGACGGGACGCCGTGAGGTGCACGGACACCGGGCGTGGGCGCGCGTCCCTTCAGGCCCCTAAAGTCGTTGCCGTGGGCGGGGAGCGGTGAAAGGGGGTCCTCGCTGCTGCGGAGACGTCGGCTGTTTAACCTCCTCGCTCGCTTTTTCAGTTCGTCTAATACAAAGCTACTTTTAGGTCTGTTTCTCGAAATTCTCTACATGCCATGAGCCCAGGTAGTCTTTTTTTTTTTTTTTTTTTAAGGAGTAAGAGGAAAAATGAGAGACTAAAGATTTGTTTCATGGAGGCGAGGACCCAGATTTTTTGAAGTTTCTTTATTGGTTAAGGTGTTACATATGTGCCCTTATTCCCCCATTACCCCCCCGTGCCCTCACCCCCCTGGCGTATGTGCATGCTGACAGGTCCTTTGGTTGATCTCTCCCCCTGACCCCCCCCCTCCCCCGGGGAACCAGACTTTCCAAAGCCCTTAGGAACTGGTCAGACTTTTTCCCCCTCGTTCTGTGTTTTCTTTTTTCCAGGCCGGAGCCAGTCTGCCAGGGTTTAAAAGGTCAGATGGCAATAAAGGGCATTCCTTGCGAGGCAATGAGAGCAAAGTCACCTCTCCCACGTCAGCCTTTTTTTAAACATCTTTTCGTGAGAGAGAGAGCACATTAAACCTGGACGTGCGTTAAAAATCTTACTTGACAACTAACCTTGCCCGGTTAGGGTCGGAGACTGAGGTTAGGCTCTGCAGCGTTGACACGTGCTCCTTTTAAAAAGTAATTAGCCCGGTGAGAGGTGGGACAACGCAAAACTGTGGACACGGAGCCGACGTGTAGACGGAGAGCTCGGCCGTGGTACCCCGGTGCGGGCAGCGTGGAAGTGGCGTCTGGCTGGCACGTGGGGTCGGGGTGGGGCTGTGTGGCTTTCTTTGGGGTCCTCTGCGTGCGCCTCCACCTCTGGAGGTCTGGTGTCTTTGGCTGTAAGGTGAGGGGTAATGGTATTTCTTCTCCTTTTCGAATGGGCTGGAAATGACGTGTATCGGTCACGGGGAGCAGTGCCCCCGAAGGTGTCCAGTCCCAGTGGCTCTTCCTGTTGGGCAGAAGCCACGGTGTAAGAGGATGGCGGGCGTTTTTAGGGGAACAAGACTTGCCTGCTGTGGTTCCCCTCCCACCCTTGCTCCCTCAGGGCCAGCCACAGTGGCCCTCTTGTTGTGTGTGTGGTAACCCTCCCGAGGGTATTGTTCCCATTGGCGTTTTAGAGGGAGTGGAAGGGGCTGCAGGAGGGAGGGGACTGGCTTCGAGTCTGCCGCCCAGGTTCGTGCCTTGACTGGGAACCGAACCCGAGACCCTTCGGTGTGCAGGAGGGTGCTCTAACCACTGAGCCACCGCCGGGCTCCATGGCCTTCCTTTTACAGGGGAGCTGCCTGCCTGCCTGCCTGCCTGCCTGCGCAGGGCCCAGTGCCTCCGCGCTTGCTTCTCGGCGCTGGTTTCCGTCTCTGTCCGACTTTGCTCAGTGTCACCACCTACTTCACTAGGCCTCCTGGTCCACATCCTTAAGGTACAGGCCTCCACGCCGGCTCCCCAGTGCCCTTCACAGGAGCTTGACTTTTCAGCATCGCGTTTGCCACGTGAATCACAGGGATCAGCTGCGGTGGGGTGGGGGTAGGGAGCGGGGCCTTCACCCCAGTCCTGAGCGGAACGGTGGGCAGGTCGTCTCTGGCTTCGGAACCTGGTTGAAGTGGGTCTCGGGCGTCTTTTTGTTGCACCGTCTTTGCACCTGCCCCGCCTGTAGCTGAGCCTAAGAATGAAGACGCGTGTCTGCTCGAGTCGTCCTCATCACAAAATAATGTCAGCTCTGCCTTCGCCCTGCACACCCCCACCCACAGAGGCCAGATGAGAAATTATTGTGAACTGATACCCATGTAGGTTTCTGAGAAGAAAACGTAGGGGTGAGAAATGTCTTAGTTTGTTTATCCCAAAGGACACGTTTGTGAAATTAGTAAATGTGTTTATGAACCAGATGTGTGCATTTATGCCTCATTTTTATTCTGTAGAATTTTTTTTTTCTTGTAAGCATAGTTTTGTCACTGTGGACTGTCAATTAAGATTGGAAACATTTTAAAAATATGAAACCAGAGTTTATAAAATCAATTTAGATATTTTTTTAAGGTCCACTCTCTTAGTGTGGACCTTACTAATGTACAGTACAGCATTGTTAAATATAGTCGCCATGCTGCACATCACACCTTATTTATCTCATAACTGGAAGTTTGTAACTCTGGCCCCTTGGCCCATCCTCCCCACCCCCTAACCCCCTACTGGTACCCATCCACTTTGCTCTCTGGTCCCATGCATTTGGCGGCCGGAGGGAAGCCGGTGCGTGCAGCCGGGGGAAGGAAGGCCTGCTCTTGCTTGCACGGATGTTATGCATCTGGCCTCTAGATGTCACGGTGCCATCTTCTAAGCACCGCGCATTGCTTTCCGATAGTGGTAAAGAACAGGGTGTCCTTCGTGAGACGGGAAGTGGGGCTCCGTGTGGGTGGCGCGTGTGCTGTCCTGATCATCCCGTGAGGATCTCGTTTTGCCTCCTGCAGATTTGAAAACCGCATCCTGGCCTCCAGCACCAGCATCGCAGTCCTGTGATCCATGTGACTCCCGGCACCTCTTCCATAACAGACGCAATGAGCCCGGGGCACGGAAAGTATGACTTCTGCATTGGTCTGGGGCTGGCTGTGAGCTCCAGCGTTTTCATTGGCGGGAGCTTCATCCTGAAGAAGAAAGGCCTCCTGCGACTGGCCCGCAAAGGCTCCATGAGAGCAGGTAGGTCCTGCCCCGGGCCTCTGCCGGGCGCCGTGTGGGTGTGCTCAGGGCTGGGCCTGCAGAGCCGCCTCTTCCTCCCTCGGTGTGGTCAACACCGCCAGCTGCAGGAGTTGTAAATGTTGATGGAGAATCACACGTCAGTTTTCTAAACGGGAAAATAAGCGAGAAAATGTCAAGATGAGTGAATTGCTCCTGTGGCTGTTACCAAACTGGGAATAGGGACCAGTGCCCACGGAGCACTCAGCCCTTTCTCTAAACCGTGTGCTGCCGCAGAGCAGGCAGAGGGTCTGGCCCGGAGAGTCCTGTTGGAGGCGGGGGCTTTCCTCTGTGACAGTAGAAACTGGGTCTTTACCTTGGGCTTTGCTCCTGATGAGAGGGCTTCCCTGTGTTGAAGAGTCCTCCGTCAGTGAACTTCTGAAGGGCGGGGTCGGGTGTCTCCCCAGTTCCTGCTGACAGGAACCCTGCCTGGCCTGGGGCACTCGTGGCAGTTGCCAGGGTTGTGTGACATCTGGCCACGTTCTGCCCTTCAGCCTCCGCGGCGGCTCTAAACCCGGTTCTGACCTCAGATGGCCTCCTTGGGCAGTAAAACGCCACCTCCCCGTTTCCTGTGCCATCTCCACAGCTAGCCCCGAGCAGGCAGCTTGCACGGCGTCTCTGCTGGAGTCTCGTGGGCAGAGGAGAAAGCATTGGCCTGTGCTGCCTGAGCTGCTGTGCTCCTCACTCCTGGTCAGTCCCAGGCAGGCACTGGCCCCGGGGAGACGGTCGGTGCCTCGTTGGCACGTTTCCTGATGGCGGTGGCTCACCTACCGCTTGCTGATTGTGTTGCTTCGGGTGGGATGGAAGTCGGGTGAAAAGGCAGGAGCGCAGGGGCAGGCCAGACTGAGCCGTGCTCGGGGCAGTAGGGGACCCCCTTTCTCCGAGGTCACCACTCAGACGTGGGGTGACCATTCCTAAATGACTGGTCTGCTGGCGGACTAACCCTTTAGAAGCTGGGCTGCTTTTTACCGGTTCCCTTTCTTTGTTGACGAAAGCTGCGTGAAGACAAAGAAGTGTACAGATTGATTTAATCCCGTCACTCAACAAACCTAAACATGTTTAATAGATTCATGACCCTCACATCCCCTTTCTTGTATAATCTTAAATATGTTATCTAAGATATCCCTGTATAGATGATGGATTTATTCAAAGCAGTAGTAATTAACATGAGATTTTGAAGTCTGTCGTTACTGATGGTTGTCATAAGTTTGTGGGAATGTGATAATTTTCCAAGGAAGTGAAATATTGTTTCATTCACAGGTCAAGGTGGCCATGCATATCTTAAGGAGTGGCTGTGGTGGGCTGGACTGCTCTCAAGTATGTATGGAGACTATTTCAAGGAAATATTGTAGTTGTATACTGAATATTTGCAGATACAGTTACAGTTTCATATTACTAGCAAATTTTAAAACTTTAAGTAAAGTCCTTTTTAAAGTATTAGCCCTATCTGGTTTGGCTCAGTGGATAGAGCATCAACTTGCAAACTGAAGGGTCCCGGGTTTGATTCCAATCAAGGGCATATGCCGGGTTGCGGGCTCGATCCCCAGTGTGGGGCAAGCAGGAGGCAGCAGATCAATGATGTTTCTATCCCTCTCTCCCTCTCCCTTCCTCTCTGAAATCAATAAAAATATGTTAACAATATATACATACATATTTACACTAGAGGCCTGGTGCACGAAATTCTTGCACTGGGTGGGTGTCCCTCAGTCCAGCCTGCGCCCTCTCACAGTGCGGGACCCTTACAGTGAGGGCTCCTTACCGTTCTGCTCGCTGCTCCCTAGCGCTGCCACGGAGGCACTGCTGCGCTCACCAACCATGAGCCTGGCTTCTGGCTGACAGCGGGGGCAGCTCCTGCGTTGAGTGTGCATTGTAGTGACCGGTCATTCTGGTCGTTCTGCCATACGGTCGCTTGGGCTTTTATTTTATGTAGATTTTGTAAGACTCAACCAAGAACATGTTTTTATTGGTTTTATTTTGTTTTTTGTTAATCCTCACCCAAGGATATTTTTCCCATTGTTCTTTAGAGAGAGTAGGAGGGAGGGGTGAGAGAGAGAGAGAAACATCGCTATGAGAGAGAGAGACATTGATTGGTTGCCTCCCTCACACACCCCAACTGGGCCAGGATCCAACTTGCAACCCAGGAATGTGGTAAGAGCCAGTGGGAGCGACGTGAGAAGTACTTCACGTCACGTTTAGTGTATGCAGATGTGTAAGTAAGTAAAGTGCAGGTTTCTCCGTGCTGAGTAGCTGTGCTCCTGTCTGAGAGTGTTCTTTTGTTGCCCATCTCCCAGTGGGAGCGGGTGAGGTGGCCAACTTCGCCGCGTACGCCTTTGCCCCAGCCACCCTCGTGACTCCGCTGGGAGCGCTCAGCGTCCTCGTCAGGTAAGGACACTGCTGCACGGGGAGGACAGCAGTCGGTGTGTTACACAGGGATGTACTCAGTCCTGTCTAAGTAATGTCCGTGTGATTTACATGTAACCCTTGAGAACTGCTAAATGGGTGTCGTAATTTGCTTTAAAAGGTTCTTTTCTGTGGATAAGCAAGCTGTCCATTTGTGGGGCAAAATGCTTTGTCTCTGTGTGTTCAGAGCCAGCAGTAGTTTTACTCTGATTTCAACTTGTTAAAATTCCAAGCTGCACTTGTCACTACAGTTATCATCTGACCCGTGTGCACGTGGTCGGTGGTGGTGGTGGGTGAGTGGGTTTCTGAACCAATGGCAGACGGTCATTGGTGGGGCAGGAAATGTGCCTCTGAGGACTGGCCGGGTGCTTGCCTGGAAGGAGCAGTCCCAGACTCGTTGAACAGCTGACCCACGTGGAAGCCTGGATTTTGGCTGCTGTTCCCAGAGTTGATTGACAGGGATTTGTGTCCTTCTCCCCCCACCGCCCACAAGACTGTGTGTGTGCGTGTGCATGTATGTGCATATATTGTATATGAAGATATGGTATATGTCTTTGATTCTTACCTTTGTATGTTTTACCATTATGATGTTTATACGTTTATATTGTATTTGGATAAAACTAGCTATAAAGTATTTAAACTTGACAACAGGCAAATCATACAGAATTAAATGAACATGTAAGAAGGCTGCTTCCATGAGTAAGGACAAATTACAGTTGAGTAAATATTAAGCATTGGCTTGAACATAGATTCTTCAGTAGGATATAAATTCTTACATAGCTCCATTTATTGTAAGCTTCATATTGATTTCCGACAGCAGAAGGATGGTTGCTGTACCGGTTTAGTGTGTGGTGAAGCAGGTGTTTCCCCAGAAGCTTCCATTTTATGGTGGAGACATTTTCTATACCTTGGCCGAAAGCCAGAATCTTTATAAACTCACAGTGTTTTAGTGTGAGTTCCGTTATTCAGAATCAGAATTGTGTTGATATTTAAAAATGAGAAAAGTAACTGATTATTCTAATCTTATCCACCTTCCCCCCATCTTAGTGCCATTCTTTCCTCGTACTTCCTCAATGAAAGGCTGAATCTTCATGGGAAGATTGGGTGCTTGCTGAGCATCCTGGGCTCCACAGTCATGGTCATTCACGCGCCAAAAGAAGAGGAGATCGAGACTTTAAATGAGATGTCACACAAGCTCGGGGACCCAGGTCAGAGGAAAGAAAAGCTTCGTTCGTCTTACTGCCTTTTCACTCTTTATTTATTTATTTTTAGTTTTAATCCAAACTTTAAGCCTTGGCTGGTGGTTCAATGGTTAGAGCGTCAGCCCGCACATTGAGGGTCGAGGGTTTAATTCCCGGTCGAGGGCACATACCTGGATTGCAGGTTCAGTCTTTGGCCCGGGTTGGGGCACCTGCGGGAAGCAACTAACTGATGCGTCTCTCACATCAGTGTCTCTCTCCCCTGCCCTCGCCTCCATCCTCCCTTCCACTCTAAATAAATCAATGGAGCAGATGTACTCGGGTGAGGGTTTAAAGGGAAAGTTACGTGTGTACATTATCTGTGACATCTCTTACCTGTTGTATCTTTCTGGTTTTGCTTAAGTGATGTGTTTACATTATCAGTACATAATTTTTATCCTCAGCTTAGACATATAACATACTGATTACTTTTTCTTTGTTTTCATATTTAAGTGGAGTCCGTATACAACATTAGATTAGTTTCATGCGCACGAAAGCGTGATCTGACATGTACATGCCTTAGGGTGTGGTGGCCGCACGAAGTTGAGTAACTGTCGGTCACGCGCAGACTTTACCCTCCCCTCTGGCGTGACTTTTCCTTTCTTGTTTTAAGTTTTCTCTGAGCAGATAGTGATCTCGTCTGCTTAGTTTTCTGTGAAAGTGAGTCGGTCCATTCGGAATGCTTGCCCAGGGGTCTGATTCTCGGTCGGTTCTTCCTGCCGTTTCAGCTCTTGGGAGCCTCTCCCAGAGCCTGTTGGCCTCACACTCACTGCTGTCTGGGGTCACCCTGGTTTCCTTCATCTGCATCCGGGGTCCCTGTCACTCCCGCTTTTCCCTGGACCTCTTGTTCCCCGAATCCTGGGAGGTCCCTCCTTCTGGTGGAGCCACTTCTGCAGGAGGTGCCAGAGGCACGGAAGAGAGGGACTTTCTGGATCCGCACTCATTCCCAGATGTCTCTCGTCTGCCTTGTCTCCCCACTTGCTTGCCGACCATCCAGACACAGTCGGTCCTCTATCTTTATTTTATGTGTAATCAGTCACTTGACGTGGGGAACCTGTTAGGGTGTCCTCATAGCCCTCACTGTCTGAAGTTTGCCTAGATGTGGGTCAGTTCTTATCCATTGTGCTGCGTAGTTGGTGGTTTGTTTGGCTTTGTCTTTGTTTTTGTAGCACACAAAAATATTTATTTTGCAGGAGCCATACAAACAAAAACATAAATGTTGCAGGGGGGAGGGAATAGGGAGAGGCTGTGGTGCTAAAAGAGAATAAAGAACAACTGGATAACCAGTTTTTAAAAGTAAGGTTTAAGTCAGACCTTGAAAGAAGTCCAGGGGCAGGAGCGTGTGAGCTGTGGGGCAGGAGAGGTCTGACTGGAGCAGAGGGTGCTTACAGCAGAGTGGGGACATCAGGCTCGAGAGTGAGGACAGGATGAGATGGTGAGGGTCTGCAAAGCCTGACGAAGGAACTGAAACCAGGCTGACGTAGGGAGGAGAGGCCTGGAAGGAACTGAGCCGGGAAGGCTGCAGTGAAGGCACGAGGTGGGAGGAGGTGAGTTCTGGGGGGAGGCTGAGCACAGAGGATGGCAGGCTGGGACCCGCTGGCGCTAGAGTGGAGGCTGGAGACACCGGGTCCCTCCTGGCTGCCTCAGGCCCAGCAGTGACCGATTTCCCACCTGGAGACCAGTTTCCCAGGAAGGGATCAGGGCACTTGAGGACGCGCCATCGGGCTGCGAGGTGCACTCACGTCAGAGCTGGCAGGAGTCTGTTTCATCTTCTGACTGCAGTTTGATGAGTGCTGTTGCTGGGGCAACAGCAGAAGCTGGTACTTTGTTTACTTGTTTTAAAATACATTTTTATCGGTTTCAGAGAGGGAGGGAGAGGGAGCAAGAGAGAGAACCATCAGCGATGAGAGAGCATCATGGACCGGCTGCCTCCTCACGCCCCCTGTTGGGGATCGAGCCCGCACCCCAGGCATGTGTCCTTGACCAGAATCGAACCCAGGACCCTTCAGTTCACAGGCTAACGCTCTCCACTAAGCCAAACCAGCTAGGGCAGAAGAAGCTGTTTTTATTGTAGGGCCACCCCTCTCCTTCCTATCGAGTTCATATTTTGTTTTGGCTTCTCAGTTTCCTTTTAGTGTTTAAACATGTGACTAAATATAACTTGTGTTGCCCGGCTGGTGTGCCTCAGCAATTGAGTGTCGACATAGGAACCAGAAAGTCACTGGTTCAGTTCCTGGTCAGGGCACACGCCTGGGTTGTGGGCTCAATCCCCAGTAGGGGGCGTGCAAGAGGCAGCCGATTGCTGACGTTTCTCTCTCCTTGCTGTTTCTATCCCTCTCCCTTCCTCTCTGAAAAACATGAGTAAAGACATAAACATAACTTGTCTTTGCCTCCCCAGGTTTTGTGGTCTTCGCGACACTTGTGGTCATTGTGTCCTTGATACTAATCTTCGTGGTGGGACCCCGCCATGGACAGACGAACATTCTCGTGTACATCACCATCTGCTCTGTGATCGGAGCGTTTTCGGTCTCCTGTGTGAAGGGCCTGGGCATAGCTATCAAGGAGCTGTTTGCTGGCCAGCCTGTGCTGCAGCACCCCCTGGCCTGGGCCCTGCTGCTGAGCCTCCTCGTCTGTGTGAGCACACAGATCAACTACCTGAACAGGGCCCTGGACATATTCAACACCTCCCTCGTCACCCCCATCTACTACGTCTTCTTCACCACCTCCGTGCTGACCTGCTCCGCTATTCTCTTCAAGGAGTGGCAGGACATGCCTGTGGACGACATCATCGGCACCTTGAGTGGCTTCTGCACAATCATTGTGGGGATATTCTTGTTGCACGCCTTTAAAGACGTCAGCTTTAGTCTAGCAAGCCTTCCCGTGTCTTTCCGAAAAGATGAAAAAGCGATGAATGGCAATCTCACTAATATGTATGAAGTTCTTAATAATAACGAAGAAAGTTTAACCTGTGGGATTGAACAGCACACTGGGGAGAATGTCTCCCGAAGAAATGGAAATCTGACAGCTTTTTAAGAAAGAAAGAATCAAAAGTTGATAAGTGAATTTGAGAATCAGAATGTGTCGGAAAAAGCAGTATTCTCAAATAATGTTCTCTAAAGACAATCTTTTTTAAGGTTTCACTAATTTGGACCAAGAAATTACTTTTCTTATATTTAAATGATGGTAGCTCACTAAAATAACCTCAGTACCTGGCCAATTTTTGTTAACATTGTATCATTGTAGCGGTATTAAAATTTTTCTTTCACCAAAATCTAAGTGCACTAATGATAGTGTTAAGTCTGTAAAAATGCTTTATTTTTCTCATTGGGGATGAAAGTCCGACGTGTATGCATTTGTCATCCCCACTTTCATCAGTCCCTGCCTGTCTTAGGTCGTTTTTATTTTTAAAAAAGAACAAAGCCCGGCTGGTGTGGGTCACCGGTTCGATTCCCAGTCAGGGCACATGCCTGGGTTGCAGGTTCGATTCCCGGTTGGGGGTTGTGCAGGAGGCAGCTGATTCATGATGTGCTTTCATCATTGATGTTTCTCCCTCTCAGAAATCAATAAAAACATTTTTAAAAAATAAATAAAAAGAACAAAGATATTATCCTGGGATTTACCTACAAAATGACTCCTGTCTGAGGAATTAATTCTGAAATTAAGAAAAAGAATCCTCTGAGTTACTGATGACAACTTGTTTGCACAACAGAGAGTGGGAGGTCACCCCACAGAGCACTTGTCCCCTGTGACTTGTTGCTGCACAGGCATGGCCTTCCTAGATGGCATCTTTCCTGGTGAAAAGCCAGGGTACCCTGCCTCTGACCGGCTGCCCAGCGGGTTCATCCTTCCGTTACTCTGATCCCTTCCTACCCGGACCTTGACGACATCCGCTGTTGTACTTCCCCGTGTGTTTTCATAATGAGTCATTGCCCTTTAGATCTTCTCACAACTCTGGGAAAGAAAGAAGACTAAGGTAATTTTTAAAACCTAGCTCATGTTATAATAAAGAGAGATAGAAACGAAGTTCTTCCTGAGGTTTAAGAACAAACTGGAAGATGTTTATATAAAATCTGGTTGCCTTCCAGTCGTCGTACTTGGCTTACGAGTTCATTTAAAAAGCCCTGGCCAGTGTGGGTCAGTGGTTGAGTGCCAGCCAGCACGCAGGCGGGTCTTGGGTTCGATTTTCAGTCAAGGACCCCATTCCCAGTCACCCTGGTCCAGGTACTTAGAAGAGGCAAGTGATCGTTGTAGCTGTCACATGGAGATCTCTCTAGTATGCTTGCGATGGTCAAAGGCATCAAGTGCAAAGACACGCTTTTGCAGGACAAGGCTTGAAGTCGAGTTATTCTGCTGATGGTCATTTCCAAGTGGATAAAAGGTTTGTACAAATTGTAGACAGGTTTGTGACGTGTGTGAACGTCTTAGGTTTGTAGGGAAAAACCCAGTCAGGCTCCAGTCCCTTCCGCCACCTCATTTGTCTGTGTAAGACCTGGAGTGGCTTTCATTACACTTCCTCTTGCCCTTTTGGTGCATGGGAAACCCTGCCTGTCCTGCTGAGGAATTTAAGTCCTCGCGATGCGTCTCCTCAACGCTGCGATAGAAGGTAAGCCTGTCCTCTGGACACAGAGTCCCCAGCCCCCACAACTGGTCCCAGGCGACACCTAGTGACGGGGTCCCATGAGTCAGGGCCTGACGACCCAAGGGATCCCTTCTCACCTAGTATTTCTAACAACCCCACTCTTGTGTCACATCCTAGGCTGAGCCACAGCTGCGTGGCCAGGCTCTCCTGTGGCTTAATTCCCTGGATCGAAGGCCACATTTTCTTTGCTTCCACTGCTCATTCACAGCTGCTAGAAGGCGGTGGGGAGGCGGAGGAAGTCCGGAGGCCAGAGGCTGTGAGAGCCTCTTTCTGGGTCCATGGGAGGACGTCCTGAGTGCCCAGACGGGGACCTGGTCATGTCACCCCCCACCCCTCACCTGCCCAGTGTGGCTCCAACTGACTGGCTTTTTTTTTTTTTTACTTAGTGATTTCATGGTTTAGGCGTATAACATTTTAGTGAAATCATTGATAATAAAGTAAATGCCTGTGAATGTGGTACTTAGGGCTCCTTTTTCTTTCCCCATTGTTCTAGTGGTCCCACATGGCCCAATATAGGCCAGAAAGCCAACTGCAGAAACACTGCCCCCTATGGGCATAAAATGGTACATTTGCCTTACGCTTCACATCAGGACCAACATAAAAAGCAGTATTTGATTAGGACAATTGGAGTCTATTGTCCTTCTTAGCACTAATTCGTATTGTATTATAGCTGGCGGTGGTGGTCAGCTTCAAACCCGTGAAAAGTTGAGTATATTGCCATTTCCATATTTCTCTTTAAACTTGGAAGTCTGTGAGTTAAAACTAAAATACTTGGTGTAGTATGCTGTCTTCTTCCATGGGATGGTCAAGGTTAGAATGTCAGCACTGAAAGCGCTCAAGACACAGTTGCCTCGTTAGCAGGCTGGATCCCACAGGCTCTGATTTTATTTCTGTAAGACAACGAATGATGGACACGGAAGATCTAGCTGCAGGATTGGCTTCTCAGAGTCAGATTGTAGGCTGTGGGCGGAGGCATAGGGTGTAGGAAAGGCCTTCACTGGCTATGAGCTGATACATTCTGAATAAAACTTATAGCAGAATATTACCATAAAGCTATGATTTTCAAAGGTGAGAGTGTGCATAAACATTTCCTTAGTTCTTGTTAAAATTCAGTAAATTTACTGTGAAACCTCAGAATCTGAGCTTTAACAGGCACACACACACCACCACCACCCCACCACCAACACCACAAATAACAAAAGCAACTACAACAACAAAGCAAAACAAAAACATTAAACCACTGATCCCCGGCCCTGGTTGGGGCAAATAGCAGGAGGCAACCAATCAATGTGTCTCGCTCACATCCATATTTCTCTTTCTCCCCCTCCCTTCCACTCTCTCTAAAAATTACTGGAAAAATATCAGGTGAGAATTGACAACAAAAAGAACACAATATCCAGCTAATATATCTGCCGGTGCCATTTTTAACCAGACACCGGTGTTTGTATGTATACAAATAAAGATAAAGGTATAGATGCTTCTATGTGTATATACTCATATCAGTACCTGCTTAAAAACTTCTAGGTACATATGCATGGTTTATTTCAAATAGTACCCCAGAATGAAACGTGTATAACATATATATGATGTCCTTCAAGTAAGTTACTGATCATAGTGTACACGTCTACGCATCTATAGACTTAGTACACTAGAACTCAGGACGTGCTCAGCCAAGTCCTGTGCAAACATGATCCTCTGCTGCCCTCCTGTAGCCATTCAAGAAATCACATGAGAGCCGCCAAGTCTCTGTCTGCGGTGCTGAGTTTCCAGGTGGAAATCCCTGGCTCTGCTTCCACACCAGGCGGAACCAAGTCCGACTGGAGGACAAATGCTTGCCTATCTCATTGTCTCTGATAGAGGGACTTCCCTCCCGCCCAGGATCTCAGGACGCTCACGGGCACTGACCCCACAGCTGCCTCTTTGGAGGGTGTGGAGGAAAGGGGGATCCTGTCACCACTTCCCAGCTCATCTGCTCTTCAAGGAAAAGGTCTCCCCGTACTTGGCATGTCTCCTGAGGCACGTGGTTGCCCTCTCCATCCTGTTGGCTAGGTTAGCATTCCCTCCAACTGCCTTAGAACTGAGTCCAGCAGCCCTAATTCTAACGAGCCGCTTCTGTGGAGGGCTCCTTTTTAGATGGGAAATGAAATCCGATGAGGTCTGAGGTGGAAGCGCCATAGGCTGGGCGTCATTTAACAAAAGATTGCGGGTGGCGGGGAAAGGAAATATGTAAACGTTGGACAATAAATAAGAGGGGGGAAGGAAGACTGCATTCCCGTGTGAGGAATGTGAGCCTTTCCCTGGAATGTTGGAGGGCTGGGAGCCCAGGCCGGGGCTGGGCCACCTGAGACGCTCAGAAGCGCTCCTTGAACCCCAGCTCCCGGCTCAGGTGTTCCCACCTCCACCCAGTCCTCCCGGAACACCTCGGGCCCAGGTGAAATCGGCCAGTTGGGCTATTGTTTTCTGTTGGTCTCAGCTGACTTATGAGGAGCCCCGAGTAATCCGGCGGATGAGGCCCAGGCAGGGGCCCCGTGGGCGTTGGGAGCTGGGCTCTCTCGCCCATGTCAGGAGGGTAGCTTCCCTGGTCCCACCCACCAGGCCCCAAAGGCCCCCCCAGGCCTCGAGTCAGAAGCCCACGGGTCCCCAGGTGGCTCAGCACCTCCGGTGAGTACCTCTTGGGGGGCGTCCGGGGGGTTGGGGGGTGAGTGAAAGGTTTGCACGATGAAGTGCTCGCTCAGGTTTGAAATGTTGGCGCCCTCACCCCCAAACCCTCACCACCAGGATCTGGTTGGAATCCCAGGTGTGAGTGCTCCGTTTGACTCCATGATCAAACGGAAGTGCGTTGAACGCTTTCTGACAGGAGAAAGCAGGAAGCGGAAAGCAGATGGTCTCTTTGGAGTATCGGCACGCCTCAGTTTGTTGAATGTATCGCTTCCCGGTTGCAGTGTTTAGGCTTTATCTTAATCCCCAGCTTTTCCTCCAACTGCTGTTCCCATTTCCAATGTGAGCAATCTCGCTCCCTTTCTGATGGAACTGGAAAATTCTCCGGGACGGGGTACTCAGCTGTGTGTATGTGTGTACAGAAGGTTTAAGTGAAATAGTGTAAACGTGCATGAACCAGAACTCTCACCATGATAAGGGGGAGGAAGGGGGGGTTGTGGTTGAAGTAAAATCTGATACCTTTCGGAGGGAGACCAGAAGGAGATTGGACAGTGGCCAGTTTTATCTTAAATATGTTTTTATTGATCTGAGTGAGACAGAGAGGAAGGGAGAGGGAGAGAAAGATAAACATTGATGTGAGAGAAAAAAACATCAATCAGCTGATGTGAATGCCCTGACCAGGAATCGAACCGTGACCTTGTGGTTCATAGGTCAACACTCAACCACTGAGCCACGCCAGATGGGTTCTGTGTTGTTATAAAAAACAGAATGGGGCCCTGGCTGGGTAGCTCAGTTGGTTAGATCAAACCCCATACGCCAAGGGTGAGGGTTTGATCCCCAGTTAGGGCACAGACAAGAATCAACCAATGGATACCTCAATAAGTGGAATAAAATTAATATTTCTTTCTCCCTCTCCCTTCCTTTCTCTCTCTAATTCAATCAATAATTTTTTTAAAAACTTCTTAATGTGCTAGGGGTTGAAGGGAGAAAAATTTAAGGCAATTGATTCGTTTGAACTTGACATTAACGTTCAGCCCTCCTATTCAATAGCATTTTAAGGTTGGCAGCATCTTTACCCATCACCTAGGCAACGCTATTTTTTAATTGATGGGGTAACTTTGGCCCAAGGCTAAGTTATTTGTTCAGGAGTAGGAAGGCTAACTAGGGAGACCAGCGGAGCCAGCTCAGGGAGCGGGGGGTGGGGGTGGGGGTGGGGGCATCACATGAGCATGTCTAAGGGGCGCAGTGTGGGTGCAGCAGGAATTATAGTGGGGGCAGTAGAGGCAGAGACATGGGCCAGGTGCAGAGCCTCCATGTCATAATGAGGGAGGGGGGCTATGAGGGGCAGGCAGGATGGAGGAGGAGACATCATAGAGGATCTGGCTATGGGGTGCAGTGTGGGGTGGGCAGGGTGCTGGGGCACAGGACAGAAAGATGCGAGGGGCCCTACAGGGAATAGGGGGCTGCGGCAGCCAGCTCAGGGTGCAGGGTGGGCTGAAGGGCCCAGTGCGGGGTGCAGCATGGGTTATAATAGGGCTGGCACTGAGGGGGCCGGGGATGTGGTGCAGAGCGGGGGCATCATAATTGGGGGGACTATAGGGGACATATCGTATGGGGAGCTCAGCAAGGTACAGTGCAGGGGTAGGCGGGGTGGGGAGGCAGAAGGCAGAAAAATGCGGGGTGTCCCACAGGGGCAAGTGGGCTTTGGGGGCAAGCTCAGGGTTGGTGGGGAGGGCATCACAAGGGGAGGGCTGAAGGGCACAGTGCAGGGTGCAGCAGCGGTTACAATGGGGGGCTGTGAGGAGCAGGCACACAACACAGGGGGGGGGGGCCTGGGCGGGGCACAGACCAGAGGCATCATAATGGGTTCTGTGAGGTACAGAGCTGGAGGGGAATGGAGACATCCCAAAGGAGGGCTATGGGGTGCAGCCCCGGGTGGGCGGGTTGGGCACAGGGCAGTGGGGGCACTGAGGGCCAGAGTCACCTTAGGGAACCACAGCTATGTAGTCTCCAGGACCAACGTTTCCATGGCTGGGACGGGAGGAGGTGCAGAACCCAGAGCCATGACTTCAGTGCCTCCGGAGACGGAATGATTGCCGCCCTGGTCTGCCTGGCTGAGGTTGTGGGGTTTTTATTCGGGATAGAATTTTTGGTCTGGTTCACAGGGCTTTGGCTGGGACTTCAGCTCCACAGAGGCGCAAAGTGTTATTCCTTGAATGGCCACAGGGGGGCAGCAGAGGATCATCTTCGCGCGATAATGTGCTGACAGCGTCCTTTGAAGTCTGTACGAAGTACCAGTTGTCCCGGTTACTAATGCGAATTGTGTAATCAAAGAAAACACAGCAATTTCAAGAGAAACATCACAGTGCTTTATTCAAAGTAATGTCCATCGCTAGCTCCACATTTCCCGCATCTTTCAGGTAATTTGTGGGTACCGTCCCAATAGAACTTTTCTTCTTTTGAGGCAAACCATTCAGAGACACAATTTTCCACTTCACCTACGTTTTGAAGAGCTGCTCAGAAAGTGCGTGTGCCATGGATCAGAACAAGTGGTCATCTGAAGGAGCAAGATCTGGTGAAAACGGAGGGTGGGTTAATACTTCCCAGGCAGGATCTTTTAATGTGTCTTTAGCTGGTGTTGAAGTGTGTGATGGTGTGTTAACATGAAGCAAAATTACTTTGCCGTGTCTCTGGCCCATTTGGTCCTTTTACGATCGAAGCGTGGTTCAAATCGACCTGGACGTTCTTTGTCTTTCACATCGAAATCATCACTATAAAAGCCTTTAAACCAGCGTTCACAAGGATCTTGAGATGGAGCATGTTCACCATAAGCTTCCCAAAGTATACAATGACTTTCAGCAGCACTTTTCTTCAAAATAAAATAATGAATTAAAACTTCCCACAAATGCTCTTTTATTAGGGATGAAATTTAACATATTAAAGCATAAAATAACTATGATATAAACACCTTCAGATAATTTGTCCTATAAAGTTTTGAAGCTTCCTGTCAAAACAACAAAATAACATACATAACAAATTGGCATAAAACAAACATGTGTTTTCCATGTATGGAAAGAAATACGCATTATTAGCCGGAACAATTAATATATAGCCGTGTGCAGTATAATCAGTCACTTACTTGAAGGAAAGGGCATATATGTTCTACATGTTTCATTTTGGCTTAGGATGTAAAATAAATTATCCGTATGCCACCAGAAGTTTGTAATGAGGCACTGGGAGTGTATGAGTATATATATATGCACATAAGCAGCTACACCTTTCCCTGTGTTTGTTAAAAATGTCTCCAACAGCCCTAACTGGTGTGGCTCAGTGGATGGAGCATCGGCCAGTGAACTGAAGGGTCCCAGGTTCATTGCAAACAAGGACATGTACCTTGGTTGTGGGCACATCCCCAGGAGGCAGCTGATTGGTGTTTCTCTCTCATCCATGTTTCTAACTCTCTCTCCCTCTCCCTTACTCTCTGTAAAAAAAATCAATAAAATATATATTTTTTAAAAGACAGAGGACTTAGCTCCTATTAAAAAAAATGTCTCCAATAGATGTATCAGGAAGGGTCCTTGGACCAGCTTAGAAGGAATCTGCCCTGCAGTTTCGGGGACCTTCCTTTGCAGGGCTGGGAACGGGGAGCTGCAGAACCCCGCCTGGCTTCTTTGTGCCAGGGTTCTTTGTGTCTTATTTTCTGGGTAGAATTTCGGTGAGGATCGCATGGCAGACAGTTTCACTTCCAGTGCCCTGAAAAGCCCGGGCAGTAGGGGATGATCACGTGCCTGAGGGGACATGCCAGGTGGGAGGAGACCTTTTCCCAGAGGAACAGGTGAGCTGGGAGGCGGTGAAAGGACCCCCCCCCCTTTCCTCCATTCCCTCCAAAGGGGCAGCTGTGGGGCCAGTGCTCATGAGTGTCCTGAGATCTGGGTGACAGGGAAGTCCCTCTATGAGAGACAATGAGATACGCAAGCATTTGTCCTACAGTCGGACTTGGCTCCGCCTGTTTTGGAAACCGCAACCCGGGCCGTGCCCTTGGCCAGAATCACAGCAGGGATCGACCCCAGGGCCCTTCACTCCGCGGGCCGACGCTCTATCCACTGAGCCAAACCACCCGGGGCTCCCCTGATTTTGAGAGAGAATGGAAGACAGAGGAAAAGACAGAGAGGAATATCCACTATCACATCGACTGGTCGCTCCATTCCCGGGCCCGGTCCTGGTCCTCGGCCGAGGGGCCTGCAACCCAGGTAGGCGCCCGTGACCTGATTCGGCCCCGTGACGCTTTTGTCCGCAAGCCGGCTCTGTATCCACTGAGCCAACCGTCTTGTTCTCAAGTTTATCTTTCTCAAAGCGGGTGCAATAAGTAGCCGGTGTCGCTCAGTGGTTAGAGCACCCGCTTAGCAGACAGACACGCACCTTAGGCAGGGTTGGCGGGTCACCTTCCTGGGAACCTCAGAGCGCGGTCTCTGGGGCCTCCCTTTAAAAGACGGGGGCCGGGGGGGCGGCAGGGGGTGCAGAACACAGAGACGTGGCTTCACCCCCCCCCCCCTCGGGGACGGAATGATTGCCGCCGTGGCCTGCCTGGCTGATGTGGGGTTTTTATTCGGGGTAGAATTTTTGGTGGTGCACAGGGGGTTATCGCCGGGATTCAGCACCACGGACAGCGGCCCGCGGTGTTATTCCCCTGAATGTCCACAGGACGGCAGCAGAGGACCGTTTTTAGCGCTGTAATGCGCTGACAGCGAGCGCCCTTTGAGGTCTCCTGTAAAGAGCATATAGATCCGTAGACGTGTGCAGGATAATCAGCCACTCACCCGAAGGAAAGGACATATATGTTCCACCCCTTTTGGTCTCGCGTATGGCCTAAAACAAGTTATCCGTTTGCCAAGAGACGTTTGTAATGAGGCTCTGCTAGTGTATGGGTATATACGCCCATGAGCAGCTCCACCCTTCCCTGTGGTTTCCAGAAACGTCTCCTGCAGACGTATCGGGCAGGGTGCTTGGGCCAGCTCAGAGGAAATCTGCCTGGCACTTTCGGGGGACTTTCCTGCAAGGCCGGGGACGGGGGAGCGGCAGAACCCCGCCTCACTGCCATTGTGCAGGGTTCTTTGTTTTGCTTTGTTTTCGATTCTGGGTGGAATTTTGGGAGAGGGTCGCATGGCAGACAGTTTCCCCTCCGGTGTCCCCAAAAACCAGGGCAGTAAAGGGTGACCTCGTGCGCTTACTTCCCACATACGTACCGAGCCTGCCTTGTGATCTCTGCTGTCTTCTGGGAATTCATAAGCGAGTAAGCACCAGTTTCGCCTTCTAAAAGTGACTTTTTGGCTGGGGAACCTGACATGCAAACCCTAGTTTCTCCCAAGGGCAGTTCAGCATAAATGTCCACACAAAGTGCGGGTAGAAGGAAACGTTTACGTCCCGTTAGGGTGGCGGAGAATGGTTTCGAATACATATATGGACGCATTTTATTTGAATCCTCACCCAAGGATATTTTTCCATTGATCTTTTAAAGTGTACTTTTATTGATTCCAGAGCGGAAGGAAGAGAGAGAGAGATAGAAACTTTAGCGATGAGATAGAGTTCCTGGATCGGCTGCCTCCTGCATGGCCCCCTACTGGGGATGGTGCCCGCAACCCGGGCCGTGCCCTTGGCCAGAATCACAGCAGGGATCGACCCCAGGGCCCTTCACTCCGCGGGCCGACGCTCTATCCACTGAGCCAAACCGCCCGAGGCTCCCTTGATTTTGAGAGAGAATGGAAGACAGAGGGAAAGACAGAGAGGAATATCCACTATCACGTCGATTGGTCGCTCCATACCCGGGCCCGGACCCGGGCCTCGGCCCTGGAGGGGCCTGTAACCCAGGTATGCGCCCGTTACCTGACTCGGCCCCGCGACGCTTTTGTCCGCAAGCCGGCTCTGTATCCACTGAGCCAACCGTCTTGTTCTCAAGTTTATCTTTCTCAAAGTGGGTGCAATAAGTAGCCGGTGTGCTCAGTGGTTAGAGCGGGTGCTTAGCAGACAGACACGCACCTTAGGCAGGGTTGGCGGGTCACCTTCCTGGGAACCTCAGAGCAGCGGTCTCTGGGGCTTCCCTTTAAAAGACGAGGGCCGGGGGAGCGGCAGGGGGTGCAGAACACAGAGCCGTGGCTTCACCGCCCCCCCCCCCCCCCGGGGACGGAATGATTGCCGCCGTGGCCTGCCTGGCTGATGTTGTGGGGTTTTATTCGGGGTGGAATTTTTGGTGGTGCACAGGGGGTTATCGCCGGGATTCAGCACCACGGACAGCGGCCAGCGGTGTTATTCCCCTGAATGTCCACAGGACGGCAGCAGAAGATTGTTTTAGCGCAGTAATGAGCTGATTTTAAGTTTCCTGTGAGGAGTATATAGTGAGTGTGCAGTATAATGACTCCCTTACTTGAAGAAGAGGGCACATAGATTCTGCATGTAGGACTGAAAAAATATTATCCGTTTGCCACCAGAATTTTGTAATGAGGCATGGTAGTGTATGAGTATATATGCACGTAAGCAGCTACACCTTTCGATTCCGGTCAAGGGTATGTGACTTGGGTGCGGGCACATCCATAGTGGGTGGTGTACAGAAGGCAGCTGATTGATGTTTCTGTCTCATCGATGTTTCTAACTCTCTCTTCCTCTCTGTAAAACCATCAATAAAATTTATTTTTTAAAAAAAGAAAGGATACTCTTTCAGATCATGCAGCACAGGGCATATCTCACCCTGCATTTCCAGTAGCACGTGCCTGGGTCCTAGAGTTGGTAGTCTGCGTCCACAGACACAGATAACTTGCTCCATCTCCCAGGTCATGGTGGCTGAGACTCAAGCCTCCAAAGGCCCAGAGAAGCAGACGAAGTGCCTTGTCAGAGCCCACACACACAGGTGATCACAGCACATGAAGCCAGATTTCATTTCTTTCATTTCTACATCCCTCCCAAATTAGACGTTGTTACAAATGGATTTAGTAGAAACAAGGAGTCAAGTTCACTATTTTTTTAAAGAATTGACACAGATGGGGAAGGAAAGAATGACTTTAATTCATAAAAGACCATTAGCAAAAGGCCTAACAAAAGCTAAAGAATCATTAACTTCCATTCTAATTGGTAATGACTTTTATTACAATTAGCTATCCATGTTCCTTGCTGAAGTTCATGAATCTTTCCCTGAACGTCACTGACCCCTTGCCGAGGAATACAGGGATGACCCCGGCGGTACTTGGACACGTTACACAGAAAAACAGAAAATAAATGTAAGAATGGGAAGGTAGCAATCAGCAGCCAATAGTCTCAGACTTCCTAATTACCAAAAGCATAGACAATGTTAGGATAGAAAAATAAGTCGATTTTATAAATTTAGGCTTTCAGATCGAAAAGTGCCCTTTCACAGGTAGAAGGACACTGACAAACAGTCCCTACAAATCTCACTGGCTTTTGACAAGAAAAACATGCCCTACAGTTACAAATGCAGCCGGGACCCCCAAAGCAGGCCACAGTCACATCCTCAGCTGCTGGCCAGGGATTGGTGGATCGGGGGCTGGAAGCAGCGCACGTGCTCCACGGGCGTGCTCTCCCCGTCGCCCGACTTCAGGTACTTGTCCAGCACGGTGATGATCTCGTCATTCAGGATCTGGAACTTGCGAATTCTCTCCACCATCTTCTTCAAAGGCTGCAACAGGGAAAATGAGAGAGACAGATACGTCGATAGATAGATAGATAGATCATGTCTGAGTGTTTTCGAGAATTGAATGACAAACATTTCAGAAAATGAAAAAGACAGAAAGATCTAAAGAGCAGCCAGAAAGCGCACTCTGCCGACCACAAAGGAAGCCAGGAGACCAGGCAGTAGGCCAAAGGCATGAGCACAGGTCTCATGAGGCTCCACATTGACATACAGATCCAAGAACCTGAAGAGGATAAAAATGGGTAACTTGGTATTTTCACTGTCAAACTGCTCGACTCTCCAATGTCATGACAATGCATTCTGAGAACGAAAGGGAAGCTTCACTTGGCGGCACATTATGTGCGCGATGGAAAACTTCCACCGAGGAAGAAGTTGTCAGACTGAAAGCACGCTTCCCTGTGAAGCTTCACCGTAGGACACAAGGCTTTCGTCCACGTACCACGTTTTTGATAATCTCGTCTTTGCCGTCGTGTTTCTGGACTTTGAGCAGATGGTAGCAGAAATCCAGGACAGCAAAGCGCCGCTGCTGCCCGAGGAGAACGATGATCATGCAGCCGGCCCAGTGCAGTCCGTCGCCAAAGCATTGCCTGCAAACAAGAAGCTACTTGCATCCGGCCAGTGTGGCTCGGTGGCTGAGTGTCGACCTGTGAGCCAGGAGGTCACAGTTTGATTCCGGCCAGGTCACATGCCAGGGTTGCAGGCTTGAGCCCCACTGAGGGGTTTGCAGGAGGCAGCCGATCAACGCTTCTCTCATTGTTGATGTTTCTCTCTCTCTCTCAATTCCCCTTCCACTCTCTCTAAAATGAATGGAAAAATATCAAGTGAGGATTAAAAACAAGAAGCCCTGAGGAGAATGGGCGACCAATGAAAGTCTTTCCTGCATCTGTCCGTCTCCAAATGTCCACGACCCAGCCGTCTGCTGGGAAAACTGGGCATGTCCCTGTTTCTGGTGAAGACCCCTTTGGGTTCCTGTGGCACCCCATTTCCTAGATCGCAGCCTCCCCTTGAAGGACTGCATGAGGCTGGGGCCCTCGCTGGGGGAACGCACACCACCGTGCCTTAGTTTCCAGGCCGACTCCCGAGGCTGAGCCCCGCGTCACACAAGAATCGCACTGAAGTAGCTTTAAAGCAGCTCAGCACCTATCTCCCTGGGCCCAGAGCACATACTTACTCGACTGTGAACTCGTGCGTGCCCACAGGGATGCAGTACACAAACTGCATGGCACTCCACAGTCTGTGGAACTCGACACACTCGTCCACGTGCATGACCCCGTTGCTGGGCAGAGGCCCGCGCCAGATGGGGTCATCCAGGAAAGTCCGGATTCGCGTCAGGATGACCTCGAACATGGACAGGCCGCAGCAGAGACGCTCCTTGGTCAGCAGGTCCCCCTCTCTCGCTATGGCAATTTGCTGCGGGAAGGACAGCACGCGATGGGGCCACACGGGAGGTCAAGGACTGAACACACGAGCCCCTTTTCTTTCTGACTTCATGGAAAATGATCTTCACTTGCAGAAGCATCAGACAAGATAAAGGTCAGGTACTCCCTGTCTTACAAGATTCAATGGGGTGCACGGTGGAGGACAGAACGATGGTGCCTGCGGAGAACTGGGGCAATGTGTGCAGACACTTTCATCGTGACCACCTGGGTCGAGTCTAGGGGCGGCTAATGGGCAGAGGCCAGGGACACTGCGTAACAGCCGACAAGTCACGGGAAAGCCCCATAACAAAGCATCGTCTGGTCCAAAAGGGTAACGTGCTGAGACTGAGGACCAGGGAACTCTCCCCGGATGCCTCGCCTCCCATCGGAGAACTCCCCAGTCTGTTTTAAACATCCGGGACCAAGCCTTCTTCATGAGTCACGGACCCCAGAGCAGGCGACACCTCTGCAGGCGTCTCACCTGCCAGGAGGTGTTCTACGCACATTCCAGACTCAGCAATTCGAAATACCCGGGGCCAGGTCCTGTTATGGACCCACTGGAGACCCTGGGCCGAGTGGACCCGTCCAACAGCCTGATGCCTCCTGGTCTGGGCTCCCCAGAGCCTGCCCGCCCAGCCTCACCCAGGTCCTACTTGGACGCCCTCTGAACAACAGCCACTGCCGACTCAGGTTACCTGAGGGGTTCCTAGTCTTTCAATCAGAGGGACGAGGTGCAGGGGAGCGTACTTGGATTCTAGCCTCTTCATTTTGGCATCGAGTCTCTCTCCCTCTGCAGTGGGAAAAAGCGTTGTACACTCTGTTTCTTGTGTGAAAAGCGATCACAGCGGTTACAGTTTACACAAACAAACCAAGGGAAGGCTGTGAAAGGAACACAGCACATGCAGGTTATCGCTGAAAATGCACATAGAGAACCGACTCCTTTGCTATTTTAATTCAAAGCGACAGGAATGACTTTCTGTTCAACCTTCCCTTTTGAAAATTTACTGGAAAATACAAATATAATCAAAAGCGAAGCCAGCCCATCTATTCTGAAGCCCGTGTAAGACATCACATCACAGACAGCCTGAAACGCTTCACTTTTCCACATTCATGTAACTACGTGGTATGACCAGCTGCCCCGGTGGTGCCGGCTCACCTTTCACGTGGACCCGCGGCAGGATGTTCTGAAAGGGTGCTGCGTGCAGCAGGTCACACACTTCTTCTAGAGACTAGGACGGGGCAGGAGAAGCCTGTGTGAGGGCGTCAGTTCGCAGGAGACGGGCAGAGCCATCTGGGGCTGGTGGCAGGGGGCACTGATGGGCACGGGTGTGAGCGACGCGGTCCACTTACACGCGGACTTCTCCACGGAGACGCCCAGTTCCTACCCGTGTTGAGGGTCAGCTCCATGTATGGGGGCCCTGTGTTGCTGTTTACCATGTCACGCACTAAAACGTTCTCACAGGAACTGTACTGCACTTTGGGGCTTTGGGGCAGGAACGTAATTAAAATGAGAGTCTAAAGAGTCGTGATCAAGATGGTGCCGTCCTGCCTTCCCCTGAATGACCCCATAGATGAAGCCTCTCTCAACGCCCTCTGTCCCCCTGCGGGTGATGGCCATGGTGTGTGTGGGGGGGGTGGCGGGGGGCTGACGCTCGCTCACCAGGCTCTGCTCGATGAGCAGGCAGAAGAGGATGGCGTTGCCCACTTCCCGCAGGTTCTGGAAGCACACCGTCTTCAACTCCGCATACTCCACGATGTCCTTCAACTGGTGGTGAAAGAACTCCAGGATGCCTGGGGGCGAGGGGGGCAGGGTTGGGGTGTGTTGGAGGGGCCAAGCCCCCCACGGCACACCCTGGGCCCACAGAACACCTTTTGGCTCCGCCGCCAGGTCCGGGAAGGAGACGCCATGTGCCCCAACACCATCTCCCGCAGGGGTGGTCTGTGTAGCCCGGGAACTGCCCCTCGGCTCCACAGCCCCTTTCCCCATCACTCACCCGGGGAGCCGTATTCGTGCCGGGGCAGGCGGCAGATCTTGGGCATCACCTCCATCAGCGTCTTCACATACTGCAGGATGGTGCCTTGCAGCTGCGGAGACAGGGGCTGCGTCAGCCACGGGACCAGTGACACGGGGTCTAAAACACAGGGTGATGAGAAGGACTGACAACCCTCTGGGCTGTGAAACCAGTGAGCACAGGGTCGGAAGCAGCTCCCTGCAGAGGCTGTGGCCACACGTGTGGCTGGAGGCATGGCCCAGGAAGGGCAGGGTGCGAGGAAGCAACACCTACCAGGCCCGTTTCTGGACTCCTCAGTTAAGAACAGAGACCAGGTCACCTTGGGCACCAACCACCTGCCAAGGGGCCACAGCTTTGAGGAAGGCGACAAAGGGCGGGGGGAGTTTCTGTCATGGGTCACGGCTGTGGCCAACAATCCTGCTTATCTGTATTCTAATTGCTTTCGGGTCCTGACCTACATAGTTTAGATTTTGTCATCTTAGAATTCCATCCGCTTCTGCGTTAACAACTTAAATTACATGGATAGAAATTGAGCGTCAAGCTTTCTCTTGGTTAGTTTATAACACATGGAAAGACATGAAAATCGATATCTGGTAACAGAGAATCTTGAAAACAATGGGCTCAGGATTAAGATTTTATCAAGTTCCTTCAGAGAAGTGCATGGAACAGGTATCCAGAACAGACTGCTCACCTGGGGAGGAACTAATTGCCCGAGTCTCGTGAGCTGCTCTAGCAACTGAACCCGGGGCGGGGCGGGGGGGGGGGGGGGGCGCGCCAGCGTGGTGGCGGAGGGGCAGGAGCCTGTGGCTGATGGCAATGGCAGCTGGTCGGGAGGCACAGGCGACAGCCCGGACATGCGGTTGGAGTCTGGGGGGCAGTCTTGTGCGACTGAGCCCTTAACCTGGAGTCTCTGAAGGGAACTGGGCAGTGTCAGACCTGAGCTGCATGCTCAGGAGGTAGGGGGGAGTCAGCGACTCAGATTACAAATGCTCCCCGCTACCGTCTGAGCATTTCGTGGGAGGGTGGAAAAGCCCCCCCGACTGGAATGGGGGCAGGACCCTTCATGGGGAGAGGAAGTGCACCGAAGGAACATACCAGGCTCTTGACGACCTTCAGCAGCTCCTCCATGACGACCGCAATGCCCTGGTAGCCAAGCAGCCGGCAGATGACCTGGAAGTGTGGGGGGCCCACGAAGTTCCGGTAGCTGCCGTAAATGCTGGAGTAGGCTAGGTTCAGAGCCTGCAGACACAGGACGCGTGCTGCGTGAGAACTCCCGTGATGCATTTACAAGGTGGCCTCGATACATGACGATGGAGCATTGCTGTGCAAAGGTGCACTCAGCACACAGCACCCCTAGTTGAGGGGGGGGGGGTACCCACTGAATCTGATGGCGAGGGGGCGGCACCAGGCAAAGGCGGGTGCAAACGGGGCCCCGATTGCATGCTGATGACCCCACAGACAGTGACTGCTGGTGGTGGCAGCAGGCTCCTGCCCCCCGGCCCCTGCCATCGACTCGCCTTACAGGTGGGATGGTGGAGCATGTAAGGAGGCGGTCCTAGGCCAAGGCGGGGTATCCGGTGGGGCTGCGAGGCTGGCTGCGAGGCTAGGGGTGCCAGCTGGGTCCGATCCCCACAGGCCACTACTAAGAACCCCACCCGTGCACGAATTCATGCACTCAGTCAATGATAAGAATGATTGATCAGGCACCTCCTTCATGCCACCTACTAGAGATAGAGCCCACAACCCGAGCATGTGCCCTGAGAGTCATGCGAGGCGACCAATCAAGGTGTTTCTCTCTCTCTTTCTCTCCCCCCCCTACCTCCTCCCTCCCACTCTCTTTAAATATCAATGGCAAAATGTTCTCCATGAGCATGAAGAAAACAAAACACAAAACGAGTCTCCGTAGCCTCTGACCCCGAGACACGCAGATGCCCCTGGGCAGCAGGACTAACAGAGAGAGCTGTGGGGACCTCTCTCAGAACCAACCCCAGGAAGATGGCATGACCCCTCCCTGGCCAGAGGCTGCGCAGATCTGGGGTCAGTCCCCGAATGCCCTCCCTTCAAAGGCCAGACTTTTGGCTCTTCCTCAGCCCCTCAGACGCCGGGACAGGAGGAAGTGAGGACACGATAAGAAAAACCAGCTCGGCTCCCAGTTCCTCTTTCCCACAGATGTCTCGGTGCAATAAATGCACGGCGGGCCCTGCAGCAGATGGAAGCAGCCTCACTTTCTGCTCGAAATCCCACGTGTCCTGAAGAACCAGGCCGCTTCTACTTCCACCAACCCTGACTTCCCACTCACCCAACACCCTCCTGCTGGTCCCGCGGACACGCACCATTTCTATCCCAGCTGAAAGGGCCTAAAGGGGCCTTTGTGTCATTATGTGAACAGGCTCCTCGTGCACCTTTGAGGAGGGCGTCCTGCCCGAATCTCACCCCCGAGCTTCTGCTCAGCCCACAGAGGTCACCCCTTCAGAGGAAGAGCGTCAACACCACGAGAGCAGTGCACACACCACCGAGGGCGTGAGGAAGAGGAAGCCAGTTGTGTCCGGCCCTCTCCAAGAAGCTGTGTTCTAACCCCATGCTGTTTCCAGTGGGTGTATTTTTTTTTGGTAGAAAAGCAGGAATTTGTTGACTGAAGCAAAAAGAAATTTAGAACACTGAAACAAGGAAGAGCCTAGAAGAAGCAAAAGCAGAGCCCAGGCTGGGCTGCTGTGGCTCCCTAAGAAGTCAGAGCAAAAGAGGCTGTTAGAAGCAAGTTCGGGGGGTCGTCCAAGACAACCTGCCACTGCCCGCTGCTCCCCCAGTTAGAAATCTTGGGAGGTCCCTTGGAGTTTAGCGGATATATGCCTGAGGGGGAAGGAGAGGGGGGTGGGAGGGGCATGGCCATGCTCCTTGGAGGAAGAGCATGTTATTATTATTATTATTATTTTTTAAAGAATAGTTTTGTTGAAGAGAGAGGAAGAAAGAGGGAAAGAGAAACACAACCCTGGCATGTGCCTGGGCCTGGAACTGAACCAGAGACCCAGCATGAGACGACACCCACCATCAGAGCCAGGGCTAAGGGCTTTGTAATCTGAGTCACTGTGCTTGGAGTTTGATTTTTTTTAACTCAATGAAATACAGCCCTGCTCACCCAATAAAATCATCTGTGTTGAGATGAGTTGTGCACCCAGTGGATAAAAAGATAAAGAAATAAAAAACCCTGTAACGTTTTCGCCTGTCTGGTGAGGCTCAGTTGGGTGTTGTCCGGGCACCAGAGGGCTGCCTATTCGACTTGCAGGCATGCCAGGGCCATGCCGGGGTTGCAGGCTCAGGGGCGTGCAGGGGGCAGCGGACCGACATTTCCCTCACAGTCCAATGTTCCTCTCTCTCCCTCTACCTCCCTCTCTTTCTGAAAGTCAAGCCATCAATAAAACAATAATATTTCATACCCGGTATATAGAGTTAAACCATCGGAACTGAACTGATTGACGTTAAACTTCAAAATATGCTTAAGTGTGAACTTAAAAATCATAACACACACAAAAGCCTACCTTGGACCCATGCAAATACTGGGGCTGTGCATTTGGCTGTTTGTCTCTTTGAAATTCTTGAGAAAATGGTAATACTGTCCGAACAAATCTAAAATAAGAACAAGGAAAAAGAAAATGTAACGATTTTTAAAAATTCATAAGTTTCCCATTAAACATCAGTTAAATCTTCCTCCTAATTAAATGAAATAATAATCATAGAAAAACTGAAAGAAATCTAAACCAGAATACGCACGAGATACAAATACTGAGACGGCTGGTAATGTGCCGAGTTCAGAAACAGAACATCAAGGAGCTCAGGAAACTCCAAACCCAGGAAAGCCTGGTGCGTGGGCAGCGAGGACAGCGACGGAGGACCTGGTGGGTCCTGGACAGGCCTGCTCAGACCCCGAGTGGGGCACGGGACCCGCCTGGAGGTGCTTACCGGTTGGTGGAGCCGTTGTAGCAGTAGTTGGGCAGGAAGTCGTAGTTGAGCTCCCAGAAGACGTGCAGGGTGATCCTCCCATAAGGCGCGGACACGTTGTGGTTGGCCTCCCGGAACATGGCGTCGAAGCTGTCCAGCGACAAGTACCTGCTCAACAACTGGTGTGTCATGCGGTTGATTTCCAAGAGGCCGTCCAGCTCCTGTGGGAACACAGGACGGGAGTGAGGACAGAATGCGGCCCAGACCATGAATGCATGAAGCAGGGTCTTCCAGGCACCGGGAGTGGGTTTCTCACACCCTCTCAGTTGCCTTTAACATTCCCCTCCTGCCCGGCCGGCATGGCTCAGTGATTAAGCATCGACCCATGAACTAGGAGGTCATGCAGGGTTTGATTCCCAGTCAGGGCACATGCCCGGGTTGTGGGCTCGATTCCCAGTGTGGGGAGTTGCAGGAGGCAGCTGATTGATGATTCTCTCTGATATCTGTTTCTAAAATCAATAAAAACATATTTTAAATAATTTAAATGTTGGTTCCATGCTGTTGCTTAGCTTTTCCTTCTTCAGGGACCCTATGATATGTGTGTTGGACCTCCGTTGCCTATCTATTATATGAAATTCTTTCTAAAATATTTCTCTGCTAAAAGAAGGCCAAGCTTAATTGGAGCCTATGTTTTGATATTGTTGCAAAACACTGAATGTATCGTCGGTTCAATGTATCGATAAGGACGAAAATAAAATCAGCTATAATCCTCGTGACCCGAATCCAACCCTCAGCCGAGCCTGAGGTAAGGAAGGGCACTTACAACGATCGAGGTCAGGTCTTCACTTTCAAACCGTCCGATAGCCAGTTCCAGGGACTTGTACATGGCCACCGAGACGCGCTGGGTGATCAGGCGATTGAGGTCTATGGACCTGCCCAGGAGCTGGGGTGAGAGGGTGGAGAGTGAATGCTGAAACAAGCATGTCCCCTCCAGAAACTTATCCTAATATATAAAAACCCTGGGTCTTAACGACCAGTAACGACCGGAGGTTGAACAACTGGAAGTCAGTGCTGGCCCTGCCCCCAAGCAAGTGGTTAGGGGCAATCAGCAGGCAGGCCAGAGGTTAGGGGAGATCAGATAGGCAGACGGCCCCTCACCAGGGTTGGTCCCACCCCTAAGGTTAGGGGCAATCAAGCAGGCAGACAGTGATTAGGGGCAGTTAGGGGTGATCAGGTAGGTAGGTGAGCAGTTATGGGCGATCAGGTAAGCAGACGGCCCTCGCAGGGTTGGCCCTACCCCCCAGCAAAGAAAGAGGGAGGCCCAGGCCAGCCAAGCAATTGCACCCCAGCCTGTCACCTGCAGAGGGAGCCACCGGTGGCAGGGGGGGCAGGGCTGCACAGACGGCAAGCAGTGGCAGTGGCGGGGGTGGGGCCAGATGCCTGCAGCCCGGGGAAGGAAAGCCCTGATAGGCCCTGATCTCAGGCCAGGCCTGGGGGCCCTACCCAAGGGGTCCTGGATTGTGAGAGGGTGCAGGCCGAGCTGAGGGACGCCCCCCACCCCGTCCCCCGAGTGCACGCATTTTTGTGCACTGGGCCTCTAGTAAGAAGACATAGTGCACATTTAAACATGTTTTGCTCCAGCCTCAATGCTTCTCTCTTTTTCCGCTCTCCCTTTCTCTCTCTCTAAAAGTCATTAAAAAGATAATTTTTGGAAAAAAAAGGAGCCTGGGCAGGGCAGGTGCACAGCACTGCAAGTCTTCCCTCGTGTTGCATGTCATCCAACAGAAACCTTTGCCTTTCAACTGTCAACACCTCACAAGGCAGTTCCCACTGTCACTTGCCATACGGACTCCTATTAAAACCCTGCGAACGCTAAGGAAACCTCACTATTTCAGATGCTGGTCCAGGAGCGCCATGCTGGGCGAGGCCCTCACCTGCACATGCCTCTGTTTGAGCAGCGTCTCGTAGCGGTTGGAGGGCGGGAGGTGGATCGTGGCTCCCTGATTCTTGCATTCGGATCTTAACCGTTTGTCAAGAAGCAAGCTGGAATGGAAGGAAGGGAGGACAGTGCTCACATGCTCGGAATTTTAATGCGAATATCAGATCAAGCTACTCAAGGTTCCATCCGAAAACCACAAAACACGTACCTTCCAGCCATGACCTTATAATATGCAAATATCTGGTCAGCCAACTTATAAACAAACTGGTCAAAGCACAGATTCACCTGAAGAAGAATAAAGCAGACATTGCATTTTGATTCCCTAAACTGGGATCGGATAACACACTTGATAAAGAAAACGTGATATATTCAGGGTGGGGCAAAAGTAGGGTTACAGTTGTGAATACACGAAACACAGAATTTATTGTTCAATTGAATTTACTGGAGTGACATTTGTCAGTAAAATTATGTAGGTTTCAGATGTGCAGTCTACAATACATCATCTGTCTCTTGTATTTTGGCCACCACCCCGTCAAGTCTTGTTCCATCACCAGTTACCCCCCTTTCCTTCTTCTACCTGCTCCCACCCCCGTTCTCTGGTCATCATCCTAGTGCTGTCTGTGCATAGTTTATTCTTTGTTAATTGTAGTATTATTTTCCATATGACAATGGTAAACCTACTTTGCCACACCCTGTATATATAATGGAATATTATTCAGCCAAAAAAATAAAAAAATCTTGCCTTTTGTGCAACATGGATGGATATTGAGGACATTATGCTAAATGAAATAAACTGGACAGAGACAAGTACTGTATGGTCTCATTTACAAGTGTAATCTTAACAAAACCACGAACTCAAATGCAGAAAAGAGAGTGGGGGTTGCTAGAGGCACAGGGTGAAGGTAGTCAGAAGGTTTGCACTTCCAGCTTTAAAGTAAGGCCAGGGGATGCAAGCAACGCAACGTGAAGGCAACTAACAAAGGCTCTTGTTAGGAAGAGGCGCACGAGAGACCATCACTGTGCTTGTAGCACAGGCAGCGCGTGCGTTTGTCAGAGCCGCCACCACGGGCGGGCGAGCTGCCGGGACAACTGGCTCATCCCCCTCCAGCGCCTGCTGTCATGGGACAGCCACACAGCGGGCTGCCCCCAAACATCTCTTTCCACACTCGTTGCTCTGTTTACACCTCACGTGTTAGAGGGTAGGCGTGCTGCCTCCACCCCTCAGACCAAGGACATGGAAGAGCTCGTTTCAGGTGCTGGGAGCTCACCTCTGCCTCGATTTCGTCGTAGAGAAACTGCTTGTTGAACCTGGTGAGGGCGTAGTGGGCGCTGTCGTTGTAAAGATCCAGGGAGTAGAGGACATACCTGCAGAGGGAGCGGTCAGGCAGCCTCGCCACGCAGCTTCCCGGATCTGAGAACTACCCCGCTATGCTCTCCTCTCCTCTCACGAGGAAAACCAATCCCTTCAAATGCCAGAGTCGGCTCCTGCGAGGCCGAGGGAACAGCCTGGGCAGCGAACCCACCCCATGGGCTGGGCACCAGACCCAGGCCAAGCCCGAGTCACAGGCCTCCAGCAACTGCATCTTCTCCCTTATCCTGTTTCAAAGGTTTTTACCACAAGGATGTAGTATCCTATCCTATATAATAAAAACCATAATATGCAAATTGACCAAAGGGCAGAATGACTGGTCGGTATGACGTGCAATGACCACCGGCGAGGGGGCGGGGGGCAGACACTCAACACAGGAGCTGCCCCAGCCCATGTCAGTAGTGGGGGGGGCGGGGCTGGCTGGCGAGCAGGTGGTGCCAGACCGCCGGCCAAGGAGGGAGCCAGCGGGGGTCCCCCGATCACCCCGCCAGTCACCCTGCAGAGTGAGGCGATGGGTGGCAGGGGCCACTGCCGGCGAGTGGGCAGCTTTAGGCTAGCCAGGGAGGGTGTGAGCGGGGGCCTGATCCCCCCACTGGTTGCCCCACAGATCAGCCCTGATCACTGGCCAGGCCTAGGGACCCTACTTGTGCGTGAATTTGCGCACTGGGCCTGTAAGTTTTCTTAATAAGCGCAATAATGAGGCCTTTTTTTGTTTTTTGTTTTTTTTTAGCAGTATACTATTTTTGCCCGGCTGGCATGATTCAGTGGCTGAGTGTTGACTTATGAACCAGGAAGTCACAGTTCAATTCCCGGTTCGAGCACATGCCCAGGTTGTGGGCTGGATACCCAGTGGGGGTGTGCAGGAGGCAGCTAATCAATGATCCTCTCTCATCATTGATGTCTTTCTCTGTCACTCCCTCTCCCAACTTCTCTGAAATCGATAAAAACATTTTTTAAAAAAAGGCAAGAAATCTGTCCCTTGTACGACTCTCGTCTCTCCTCTCGAATCACAGCATCAAATTAAGCAATGAGAGCAGCCCAGCCCCGCCTCGACCTCTCACCTCCCCATAGCCAACAAAGAGCTCAGTCACCATGAGCAAAGAGCCAGCAGGGCCCCGGGACACTCACTCCATCATGGACGCCTCCTTGGTCTCCAGGATGTGGTCAGTCAGGATCCAGGGCATGGACATCTCGATGGGGAACTGGATGCGCCGTCCCATGGTGAGCTCCAGGAAGAACTCGCGGAACCACAGCTGTGAGAGGTCGCAGCACTGCTGCAGGGTCTCTGGGGGGTGCAAATGGCAGTGGGTCAGTCTCCGCAAACAGCACAGACTCACCGACAAAAAAATAGACAGACAGACAGACACACAGGGCGAGGGCCGTGCACCAGGCGCCAGCTCCTTTGCCATCAGCCCAGAGCCATGCCAGGGTGGTAAGTGGACAGGGTCCTGGGGCACCTAACACTAAGGACGGGCACCTGACTGCAGGCAAGCCACCTGGACTGTGCCCGCTCTCACCCCGGGAAGAAGAGGTGGCATCTGGGCTGTGTGTCCGATAGGGACATCGGTGCCTCTCGTGGGCCCTGTCGACCCTTGAGCCTCGGGGGCGGGAGGAAATGTGCTTACGAAAAGGAGCAGTGAGACCAGGATGGCCCTATTTGCTGGGGACCAGACGCAGCATTTCGTGCACACTCCGCGTGTCTATCTAACACAAAAGGGCCGCTTTTTGCGCTTCTGCCCTGTGATGGAGTGAGGAGCAAAAGCTCGCCATTCACTGCAAACCCGCAGCTCCCAGCCAAGACGGGGCCTTCCATCCAGAGCGCACGGGCATGACGGGTAACCAAGGGCGTCCACCCAGAGTGCTGGTCCAGGGGACCTGTCAGCCCAGGGCAGCTGCCTGAGCCAGGTGACCGCCAGAGGTGATGTTTGCCTGCTTGTGTTAGAGCCTGTGTGGCTGAAGGGCCAGCTACAGCCCCACGGCCCTCACCCTTCCAAAGGCCATGCCACTCGGAGGGAGCACCCGGCCGGCCATGCGTTTACAGCAACAGGTGAAGGTTGCTACAGGGGTTACCGCACGTCACCACCTGGGTGCAGGTGCAGGAGGGGACCTCAGCGGGGACGGTCAGCAGGCGGAAGCGTTCTGGACGGTGTTAGCGGTGTTAGAGCATGCTGGGCCGGGCACTGGTCAGCAGTGTCTCTTACCGCTGAAATTTATCAAGTGAGTGTAGAAGAAGGACTCTCGATGGAATTTTTCTATGTCCAATATGGTGGGCCCCTCAAGGCTACTTCTCAGGGTTTTCTTGGAGCCACTTTTGTCTGCAATGAGGGACTCTAGCATGGTTCTCACCATGTAAAGCTGCGTTATCCAGTGAAACGTTCGCGGGAGAAAACACACAGGAGCATTAGTTGCACCAGACGCTGCTCGGCCCCGGGAGGGCTGCTCCGAGGCCCTGACCTGAGCCGGGCTCCCCCGGCTCTGCTAAGGGGTCTGGGCGCCCATCTACGTGGCCGCAAGGCTGCTGCGTGGGAGGAAGGACCTGCGAAGGAGCACTTCACCTCCTTGCCCTAAACGTCAGCAAGGTAAAGGAGCGATGTCTTACCCCCGAAGGTTAAGAGAGGCGGGTAGGTGTAGGACTGTCTCAGAAACGCGTTAACCACGTGCACCAGCCTCTCCATGCCCAGAGACCTGAGCTGCCGCAGCAGCTCAGCGGAGCTCAAGGACTCTGCCATGGTGCGCACCAGGTACAGCTAGACACGGACAGACACGGGAGAGGCGGAGAGCGTTAGTCACACGACACGCAGAGCGGGGACACACACACGGGACGTACGGACCCCGGATGGGGCTTCCTCCCAGATACTGAGTGCCCCATTCACAGCCAGCAACATGCTTTGCTGGGGATCTTGGTGACTAACAGGCAGGGCCGGGCCCCATGGGAGGAGAAGGCAGAGGGCAGAGGGGAAGGTGTGAGTCAGAAGAAAGCTGCTTGGGGGGGCGCCAAAGAGAGAAACAACAGCGGTGGTGACTCCAGTCCGGGACACACAAAAGCTACATTTTTAAACCTCCCAGTTGTCTCTTCAGCAAGGGTACCCTGCAGCTCCACATGAAAGGCGTACCCACGCCCCGAAACAGCCACCAAAGAACAGGTGAATACAGACACAGACCGTCACCCATATTTTGGCCTCGGGCATTGGGCCGTCAGATTAAGATCTGCATGCAAGTGAGCGAACCGGGCAGTCCCCACGCTGTCCCGGCCAGCACTCGGACCCACGTGGGCCACAGACAGAGGGGCCGGAGAGACACAGGCAAGACGGGATTTGCCCAAGAGTAGAGGTGACCCCATTTCACTCCTGGCTGTGCTTCCCGACCCCCAGCTCAGGGTTGGCCCTCTTTTGGGACAGGCAGAGGCAGAGGATAAGGGGTGAGAACCTGCGTACTGGAGGGTCCCACGGCGCGGCGGGGCACTTTAATGTCGAAGCCGCTTTTGGGGTCCTTCTCGCCCCGCAGGGCCGGGTCGTTGAAGGGCTCGTGCCCCGTCTCCCAGTCGCACACGGTCTTCCTGATGGCCTGCAGGACACTAAACACGGGCATGAGTGCTGACGTCATGGGGAACTGGCAATCACAGCATCTCACCTGACGCTCACCCAGCTCAACAGGAAATTTAAAAAATAGACTGTTGCCCAGCTGCAGTGGTTCTGTGCTTGAGTGTCGACCCATGAACCCGGAGGTCATGGTTCGATTCCCGGTCAGGGCACATGCCCAGGCTGCGGGCTGCATCCCCAGTATGGGGCGTACAGGAGGCAGTCAAGGAATGTTTTTCTCTCTCTCCCTCTTTTTCTCTCTGTAAAAGCAATAATATATATACATCCTAATATACAATATGTATATAATATATATAAAAAGCCAGGTGTCGTCACAACCTAAATGACTGGATGGACGACCGAACAGCAGGCTAGGGAGCTGAGGGAGGGAGCGGCCGGGGCACAGCGGCACTGTAGGTCTCGCGCGATCGGGGGCATGGCCAGCCTTCAAACGGACTCTGATAGGAGGGAGGAGGAAGCTCCATTCCTTCTGGAATTGGCCGTTGGTCAGATTGCTGTCAGTGGCATGCCAGTCAGGAATCCCATTCACCTGCACCCCAGACCGTACCTTGGGAGGGAAGCTGGGGGCAATCAGGCCAGCATGGGAGGGCAGTTGGTGGCAATCAGGTTGGCAGGCAAAGTGGCTAGGGGCAATCAGGCAGGCGAGTGGTTAGGAGCCAGCAGTCCCCGATTGTGAGAGGGATGTTCCAGATTGGAGAAGGTGTAGGCTGGACTGAGGGACACACCTCCAGTGCACGAATTTCGAGCACCAGGCCTCTAGTATATATATATAAAACCCTAATATGCATAGATCCAACGGTGGAACAACCAGTCACTATGATGTGCGCTGACCACCAGGGGGTGCGCGCAGAACATAGCGGGCGTTGGCCGCGGCAGGATGGTGGAGCAGGCGAGTGGGAGTGCCAGACCAACTGTCATCAAGATGAGACTCTGGTGGTTACTGAAAATTCTTTGCTATTGTGTGCCACGGTCCTGCCTGCCACTTGCACCCACCGCCGACACCGGCCTCAATCCCTCCGCGCTGTCGGTGGTTGTGAGTGGGGCCGGCACCGGCAGCGTGTGGAAGCAGCGGCGGCAGGAGTGGGGCTGCCGTCTGACAGGGAACCGGCTAGGGGCTGGGCAGGGGCACAGAGGATGGAGCGAGACCTGCTCCTGTGCCACTGCAGCCTGGTGGCCCACAGTTCCTTTAAAGGCGCACAAATTCATGCACTGGGCCCTAGTCTATAATAATAAAATTGTAATATGCAAATCAACCAAACAGCCAACCATCAGAACGACCATCCAGACGACCACACTATGACACGCACCAGCACCAGGTCAGTCAAGGCGGGTGCGATGCGATCGGTCGAGGGACCAACATCATCCCACGATCGCGCAACAGAGGGAGTCGAGGCCACCCTCTGAGGGGGCGATCAATATGGGGGGATGGGGAGGCTCCTCAACTGATCAGCCCACAGAGGGAGGCCCGGGCCACCAGCTGGCGGGTCGATCGATGTAGGGAGAGCTCTGCAATCGCTCCAAAGAGGGAGGCCAAGGCCATCCTCTGCGGGGTGATCAATCGGGGCTCCATGAAACTGGGGGTGCGTGGCGGCAGACGTGGGCAGCGCCAGGCCAAGGCGGGTGCGGGCAGGGGTCAGTGCTGCGACGGCCTACCCTTGCATGAATTTTGTGCACCAGGCCCCTAGTATGTACATAAAAGAAATTATTGACTGCACGGCCACGTAAACCTACACCGACCCTCCGATCCAGGCCCTGAGCGTAGGCCACTGACCTCTGGATGACGTTCTTCTTCTTCTTGATGGCCTGCCGCAGTGGCTCCCGCAGCGTGACCTGGGAGAAATCCTGCAGGGCGGCGTAGACCGTGTGCCGAATGGCATGGTTGAACACGCTCTCCATCCTGCCCATCAGCACCTGCAGGCCCTTGATCATGGCGATCACCTGCGGGGACACCAGGCTCTGGGGGTGACGGGAGATGCACACGGCCGGCCTCCCCCCACCACTGGCTCCTGCTCGACTTTGTTTAAGGAATGTGTTGCCTTCTTAAATAGAAGAGAAATTTCTATTTAAAAAAAGCAAATTCTGCCCTGGCCAGTGTGGCTCAGTTGTTTGGAACATTATCCCACACACAAGATCATGGGTTCGATTCCCAGTCAGGATTGATGATTCCTGGCCGATGTTTCTCTATCTCTCTCTCTCTCTCCCCCTCTCCCTTCCTCTCTCTCAGTCAATAGAAACATATTTAACTGTAAGTGAAATGAACAACTTGTGTTCATCAAGACGCCTGAGGACAGAGGGAGCCCAGGTGCCCACCACCCCAGGTACATAGCAGAGCCTGGGAACTGGGCCTCCCAGTGGGGCAGAGGGAGGGACTCCTGGCTCTCAGGTGCCAGGTTACTGCTTGTCCCTGTTGACCTGCCCCATGGGAGTTGTTGGCAGAGACCAGTACCCACGGCCTATTATTCTTTTTTGACAACTGTGAGATGCCAAAGGGCTGCCTCACAGAGAAGCAATGACAATGTAGGCAGTTTAGTCCAGTTTCCCTCTCCCTTGGAAAAGGGAGCCCACGGGAGCCTAGCAACAGACAGACGCACCTCCACGAGGGCGAACTTCTCCTCGCTGGTGTAGTTGTAGCGTGTGGCGCGCTCATATTCCTCAGCGTTGTCGGGGCAGTCCTTGTTGGAGTACTTGTCCGTCGGGTGCACAAGTTTCCACGAATACTAGTCAGAGAGACAGGGGATAAACAGACTGCAGGTGCTCCACTACCGGTCGTGTATGAGGCAGACAGACACGGGCAGTGGGAAGGACAGGCAGACAGACATGTGCAGTGGGAAGGACAAGCCAGGAGTGGAAGGTCACCGGGGCGGAAAGCAATGGGCAGGACTGAGGCCTATAATAGGCAGCTGATCCATGTTTCAATGTCACATCGATGTTTCTCTCCCTTTCTCTCTCTGAAATCAATAAAAATATATTTTTAAAAATATCGTAATGTTACAATTTAAAGTCTATCAACGCTAGCAGATGAGGCCATTGATTTGTAACACAGGTGCAGGGACCGTATGTTCCGTTGTCTTCCATTTAAATTGATATAGAACCTTATTTCTAGGTCCCAAAATAAAAAGCTAATTTGTTCTTCATCCAAGAACCAAAGTTATTGCAGAAAAAATATCCTTTAGTCCAATTTTTTTTTTTTAAATAGGAGAGGGATTGAAGCTCTTTTAAAAAAATATATATTTTATTGATTTTTTACAGAGAGGAAGGGAGAGGGATAGAGTTAGAAACATCGATGGGAGAGAAACATCCATCAGCTGCCTCCCACACACCCCCTCCTGGGGATGTGCCCGCAACCCAGGTTCATTCCCTTGACCAGAATCAAACCCGGGACCCCCTAGTCCGCAGGCTGATGCTCTATTCTCTGAGGCAAACTAGTCAGGGCATTTAGTCCATTTCTTGATGAGTCTGGGGGGTGGGGAGGGGAGGATGCTCTCCAGGTTCCCTGTGTTCTCGCCTCCTTGCAAGCTAGCGAGGGCACCTACCACTTCCATCACGTGCGCGCTCCACTGGGACAGCAGCTGCAGGCCCTGCAGCGCCAGGTCAAAGAGCTTCCGGTATTCAGCGTCTGTCTTCTGGGCCTCCTGGCGGCCAGAGCCTGTGACAACCTGGAGCATCAAAAAGTCATCCCAAATCTGGAAATCTGGCCCTGAGTCTCCCCCGTCCCATCAGATCCACTGTAGGGACCCACCCCAAGGGCACTGTCCCAGAAGTGTGACAAGATGGGGCACCCGATCCATCTGGGCCCTGCCAGTGCTGCTCAATGGTTAGAGCCTCAGCCTGAGCACTGAAGGGTCCAGGGTTCAATTCCCAGTCAAGGGCGTGTGCCTGAGTTGCAGGTCCCATCCCAAGCGCCCCCTTCAGGGCACATGTGGAAAGCAGCCAATCAATGTGTCCAATGGGGGTGATCTTCCTTGACGAAGAGGGTACCTGCTAAACCCTACGCCCCACAGCCCCTCCTGGCCGCTCTCTTCACCTTGTGCGTGACCCCCAGGGCCCATTACCCTGCAGGACTGCGAGTGATAAACCTAGTTTTTTCTAAGCCCCATGACGGCTGTAGCTGAGGTGGTCCTGCATTCACAGTTCGACCCACAGGCTGGGCTGCCAACCTCGCTGTTGCTGTAGCGCGCCAGCTCAGAGATGAAGCGCATGTGGTCCTCGCGGATCTGGATCATCTGCTCGCAGATGTTGTACTGGGGGCTGCTGCCGGAAGACGTGCACGTCCACCTGGCGGGAGGGGCGTGGGTCACCGGATGGGCGCCTGCTCCCCTCCTGCCTCTTTCTAAAAAGTCGTCATAATTTCTCCTTCGTCACCAAACTGCTTCCCGACAAGTGCAGCTCAGGGAATACAGTCAGTCACATGTGATAGTGGTGTGTGTTGCCAGTTGGTTGCTGGGCACGTCAGGGGGTCCCCTTTGTGAATGACATTATTATCTAACCCCCACGCTGCACACGGAAAACAATGCAAAGTCATGCTGAATGTCTTCTGTGATGGAAAGGTAAAATGAGCCCTGGGCATTGTGCATCAATGGTCAGAGCGCCGGCCTGCATACCCAACGGTTGTGGGTTCAATTCCTGGTCATGGGCAGGTACCTAGGCCGCAGGTTAAATCCCAGGCCCGATTGGGGAGCAATCGAGAGGTAACAGATTGATGTGTCTATCTCACATAGGTCTGTCTCTCTCTCTCTCTACCTCTCCCTCCATCCCTCCATGCAATGGAAAACATATCCTAAATTGTGGGTTTGATCCCCAGTTGGTGTATGTAGGGGAGGCAGCTGATAGATGTTCCTTTCTCACGTCAGTGTTTCTCTCTCCCTCTCTCTAAAAACACACACACACAACAACGACAATAGGAACATCTCAGAACGTTCTAACTGGGCAGCTCACGCTTGTACCGAGATTTGTTTTCCTCATAGTGTGCGCTGGTCTTGATGTATCTTGCTAGTTCTATTTGCATGTCCCCGAACAGTGGAACCACCTGGAGCTGCTGTATTCAAAGAAAAGAAATAGGGTCATCATGTATGTTTAGTGACCAAATGTATAATTACGTGAATGAATAATGCCATTAATCATTGATGGTTAAAAGCATTCTCTGCAAATCATTTAGTGCAAAAAAAGTGGTGAACAACTTCTACATTCACTTCAAGAACAAAATACAAGTACCAACATTCATAAAATCATTTAAACTATTTTAAAAATGGAAATTAACCTGACTTTGGTCATAAAAAATTCAACTGCATGTCTACATACTAGCAACAACTAGAAAATGAAAATTTAATGAATTTGCAAAAGCATCCAAATATTTTTTTAAAATGTATGAATACTTTACACAAAATATAGACAATACCTCTAATCAAAAATACTGCCAAAAATTCCGGAGAACATTTAAAGTTTTAAGTGAATGGAGACATATATCAGGACATATATTGGAAGACTTGTTATTTTAACAAAGTCCATTCTCCCTAAATTAATCTATGCATGCAATGGAACCCCAAACAATATCCCGAGAGGAAGGTGGTTTACGAGTGGTGAGCAATCACAAGCCAGTTCTAAAATGCATTTTGAAAGGTTGAAGGGATGATACGCACGACAATCTTGAAGAACATAACTGAAGACTTCCTGGTGAGCAGACCTACTCTACTGGGAAGCCACAGCCACTAGGACAGTGTGGCCTTGGAGCATGGATGGAGACCAGTGGGGCAGGACAGAGGACCTAAGACAGAGCCACAGACAGACAGACACCTGGTTTATGACCCACCAAACACAGAACAATGTGGGAAAAGATAGTCTCTGCAATGAAAGGACAGGTCAGCTAGATCTCCATATGGAGAAAAAAATCAAGAATGTCAACCCCTAGCCCTGGCCGGCGCGGCTCAGTTGGTTGAGCGTGGTTCCATGCACAAAAGGGTCGCAGGTTCGATTCCCAGCAGGGCACATGCCTGGGTTGCAGGCTCGATCCCCAGTAGGGGGTGATCATGAGGTAGCCAATCAATGATTCTCTCTGATCATTGATGTTTCTCTCTCTCTCCCCCTCTCCCTTCTTTTCTCTCTAAAATCAATAAAGATATTAAAAGAATCACAATGAGCCCTAGCTGGTTTGGCTCAGTGGACAGAGCATCAGCCTGTAGACTGAAAGGTCCCAGGTTCGATTCCAGTCAAGGGCACTGGGTTGCAGGCTCGATGCCAAGTAGGGGGCCTGCAGGAGGCAGCCGATTGATGTTTCTCTCTCATTGATGCTTCTAACTCTCTCTCCCTCTCCCTTCTTCTGTAAAAAATCAATAAAATATGTTTAAAAAAAACAACTAATCACAATGAGAGAGAGAGACAGAGAATGCCAACCCCTACACCTCATGCCGTATAGAGACCAGTTCCAAGGGAAACTATAGGTCCAGATGGAAAAGGAGAGTGATGTGTCCAAAAGCTAACACAAGAAAATCCCACGAGCCTGCTGTATGGAAACGCTTCCTAAAGTAGACGTTAAAGATGGACACATCAGATTACAATAAAATGAAGAACCTCTACTCATCAAAGGACATCTTTAAGGAAGTGAAAGGAGCCACGTAGGGGAGTGGCTGCATTTTGGGGCACACGCACCTATAATACGTGCAGAAACAAATCAACAGGGGAAAACCAAGAAAAGTCAAGTGACACTTCATAAAACACACAAAGGGCTAAGGCAGTGGTCGGCAAACTCATTAGTCAACAGAGCCAAATATCAACAGTACAACGATTCAAATTTCTTTTGAGAGCCAAATTTTTTAAACTTAAACTACATAGGTAGGCACATTGTTATTAACTTATTGAGGGTACTCCTAAGCTGGCCTTTGCTAAAAACTCAAGGGGCCAAAGAGCCCCATGCGGCTCTCGAGCCAGCTTGTCGACCACCGGGCTAAGGCATCAGGAGCCCAACAAGTGCAATGGCATGCCCGCCTTCAGGATGCCCCTCCCAAAGGTGTTGGCGAGGAAGTGGAACAAGGGGAACGCTCACTCACTGCCAAGCAGGGCAGGCGCATGAAAAACAGTTAGGAACACTGAAAACCTTTATGTTCGCAACCCCAATCCCATCCCTGGGCTAGAGTCCAACAGAAGTGCGCAGACGTGCCCTAAATCAGAGCGGCCCTGTTCACACCAGTGAGAATCCAGAAACCACCTCACGCCCATCACGACAGAAGGGATCAACAGACGGTGGTGTGACCATCCGGTGCCTGCGATCCCACGATGAAGCCTAAGGACTGCTGCTGTGGGCGCCCATAGGGACAAGTCTAACCGAGTGACCAGCCAGACAAGGGACGCGAGCCGTGGTCCCCTTCATTCGAGATCACAGCCCGACAGAGCCAGAGTGGGGAGTAGGGGAGGGAGCAGGCACAAAGTCCCAGGACCCCTCACGGTCACACATCTATGGAAATGTCACTCACTTACCTTGAAAAACTTGTCGATTTTGGACAAGTTTATTCTTTTCTTGGCGTCTAGTTTATAGATGTTGCTGACACTCCCATCCATCAAGTACAGACCAAATCCCATGACCTGAAAAAGCACAAAATGGCATAGAAAGCTGACCCACATAATTACCCACAAGCACCTCCATAAATGACACTTGACTCTTTCTCCAGAAAATCCATTTTAGCCCTGGCCCAATGGTTGAGTGTGGATCTAGGAACCAGGAGGTCATGGTTCCATTCCTGGTCAGGGCACATGCCCAGGTTGCAGGCTTGATTGCCAGTAGGGGGCGTGCAGGAGGCAGTTGATCAATGATTCTTTGTCATCATTGATGTTTCAGTCTGCCTCTACCTTCCTCTCTGAAATCAACCAAAATATATATACTTAAAAAAAGGTTGACGAAAGGATCGCAGGCAAAGCACAGCCTGTTGGCTAGACCCTGGCCGTCCCCCCGTCCTGTATCCCTCCCGCCGCGAGGCCCTCGACAGTCATCCCCACCCGCGTACTTTGAGAAGCATGTGTTTCTCGCTGGGTGTCAGGTACATCCTGTTCTCGTAGTAATCCACGCACAGGTTCACGATGTCCGCCAGGAGCTCTTCGTAGCCAGAAATGACTTCAAGCTGTTGCTGCAGAGACTGGAAGAGGGGAGCCCCATGCCAGCAGCTGCTCCAGGTCCTCTGGCCCCCGGAACCCATCAGCCAGAGCCGGAGAGCTGGAGCCTCACCTGTGTGATCTTGTTGTGGTTGGCCAGGAACATGGACAGGTTCTGTGACTCCTGGATGGACTGCGGGTCTGCCATTTTCCGTAGAAACTGTGCAGCCCTGTGTAAGCAGGAGAAAAGAAAACAGTTAATCAGCTTCATGATTCAAAAAAATAAGAGCCCAGCTGGAGTGTCTCAGCGGTTGAGGGTGGACCCATGAACCAGGAGGTCATGGTTGGATTCCCGGTCAGGGCACATGCCCGGGTTGTTGGCTAGATCCCCAGTGGGGGGGCGTGAGGAGGAAGCCAATCGATGATGCGCCCCATCCGATGTCAATTTAATTTTACAGACACAGCAGCAGTCGCATGATTTCAGAGGCAATGTAACTACAGCCTATTCAGATGCAAAGTAAAAACTCTTCCAATTGAATTTTATAGCTCAAATTCCTTGTGTGGCAAGAGGGAACATCAACCATCATCTTGTCATCTTGTTCTAAGCAGCCATGACGTCAGCAGGACTGAGGACAGATTCTAGAGAAAGTGTGTCCGTAGACAGCTGGCTCTGCTCTGATCGCCCCCCTCCCCCTCCTTGCCACCAGCCACCCACACAGTGTTCCAGAAGCACACGCCACGCCACGCTCGCCTTTTCCAATTATCTTCTCCGCATTCAAAAAGAAACCTACCCTGGAGGAGAGCGGGTCTGGGAAACTGGGAAGCTCCACGTGACCACCCTGTACCAGTCCATGGGCCAGCTCCACCCACTGCTGGGATGGCATCCTCAGGCCGCAGATCCCACCCGTCCCTCACCAAACGCCAACACAGTGACCCCAAGGCTCTGTGATTCTGTCTTCCAAGGGTGCTGCGCACTCAACAAACATGTGAGTCAAGGGCACATACATAGCTCGGTTCGAGACAAAATCCCTGGCCCTGGTCAGTGAGCATGCAGGAGACAACCAATCGACGTGTCTCTCTCACATCAATGTCTCTCTCTCCTTCCTCCCTTTCACGCTCTCTAAAAATCAATGAAAAATACACTCAGGTGAGGATTCACAAACAACAGCACAGTCCTAGGCCCGGCCAGTGACCACCGCCAGCCAGCGGCAGTAATTTCCACACGCCTGGATGCACACCCACTGTGTGCAGGCGGCACAGCTCACAGGGACTCCCCGGCGCTGCCCGCGGGCCTCAGGCGCAGGGCAAGGCTCACCTCTTGTAGGCCGAGTGGTCGTTCTTCACGCTGCACTTCATGTTCTTCAGCTCGTCCAGCACTGCGAACATGTTGATGAACTTGCCCAGCGTGACCAGGTAGGCCTCCGACACGAAGTCCTTCCTCCGCTCCGCGTGGCACAGGCGCCGCACCTCCCCACAAAAACGCTCGATGGCGTTTCTCTGAGCACAGAAAGGGGGGGGGCAGGAAAGTCACTGGCAGCACAGGGACAGCTCCACGTGTGGCTTTAACTTCAGTGTCCAGACCCACTCGTCAAACACCCACCCGCCCTGCCATTGGCCTGCATCCTGGAGGGTCGTGGGTCCCATTCCTGCTCAAGGGCATGTACCTGGGTTACAGGTTCCAAACCCAGCCCTGGTTTGGACCCATGTGGGAGGCAACCCATTGATGTGTCTCTCTGACATGAATGTTTGTCTCTCTTTCTTCCCATCCCATCCCTTCCACTCTCTCTAAAAATAAATGGGAAAAATATCCTCGGGTGAGGATTAACAAAAAAATTAAGAAAATAAAGTCCTCTCTCTGTGTCCACTCTGCCTAACCAAGGAGCCAGAAGGACCCAAGGCCAGAGTGAGGACCACGTGAGCGAGGGATCAGGGTGAGTGTGAGAAAGAAAACACCCGAAAAACCAGATGACTGTAAAGTCAAAAGCACCTGGAACCGAGGTGCTTTTAGACTCTAGGAATCTTTAGACTCTAGTCGGTGTGGCTCAGTGGCTAGAACGTGGATTGAAGGGTCCCAGATTCCAATCCCAGTCAGGGAACACGCTCAGGTTACAAGCCTGATTGCCAGTGTGGGGCGTGCAGGAGGCAGCCGATCCATGATTCTCTCTCATCATTGGTTTCTCTTTCCCTCTCCCTCTCTCTTCTGCTGTCAAATCAATAAAAGTATTTTTAATAAGTTAATAAGTAAGTAAAATACAGAATTCTGCATCCCTCTCAAAACAAAAATCAAATAACGCAGTCTTCGTGAAGAAACACGAACTGGATCTCAAGAAGGAAAGTGTTTCTTCTGAAAAAGCAGGCCACGCTTTGCACTGCCCCAGGCTTCGTTCCCTTCCTTCTCTGAAGCATCTCGCGTGTTTGCTGTGATTCACACGCAGGTGCTTTACTGGGTTCCTGGGGACACTGACAGTGGCACAGTGCTATCCCCTGGAGCAAACCCTAGGACCATTCTGCTGTCTTACCTGGAAGTACATAAAATTCATCAGTTTTGTGACCTCAGGCTCAAGGACCTCCACGGTTTTCTCGTAAATTTCCACTCTGTTAGGCTGCTCATTACATTTCACCTGGGAATGAACAGGTTTCCAAAAGTAAGGCTTCAACCAGCTAGAAATGGTTGGGAAGGAAGGGAGGGAAGGCGCTGCTAGCGCTGGGGGTCCCTGACTTCTCATGGGTAGAATTCAGGTGGGGCTGGACTGTGCAGGTTGGGGGCAACGCCTTGCTGAGCTGGGTGGAATTGATAATGGGCGTGGCCTTGTTGGGGGTGTTGGAGAGGGGGCGCGGCCCGGCTGGGGTGGCAGAACAGCAGGGTACCTGTGGGATGGCCCGAGAGCAGCTCCTCCAGGTATACAGCATGACAGCGTACTGCTGGCCCTCTTCCAGCATCTCATTCTGCAAGGGGGCGCATGGCAAATGTGAGGCACGCAGGGGAGCAACCCTAGCAAAGGAGATGCCACATCGCTCACAGCTAGAGGAATAACCTGTCCTGACTCATCCTGCTGGGTAGGAGACAGCTGTCAGGAAGCCAGTGTCACTGACGCAGTGGTGTGGCCATGACGACCAGACCGTTCCTCCCTACACCCAAAGGTCGCGTGTTCGATTCCCAGTCAGGGCACATACCCAGGTTGTGGGTTGTATCCCCGGCCAGGGAGCCTAAGAGAGGCAGTCCATCAATGTTACCCTGTCACCTCTCTTTCTCTGTCTGACGAAATCAATGAATATGTCAGCACGTGAGGATAAAAAAAGTCACATTACGGATGTTTACAGAACGTGAAGCTATAAAAATACATAATTATAACAATGCACTTCATTCACACAATGTGCATCACAAGGGAGCGCATGCATGCAGGTACATGAGAGTGAGAGAAAATGGGCTTCCTCAAAATTCTCTCTGTTCCGTCGGTAAATTTTCAGAAAGAGCAGGTTATTGTTTTATAATCAGAAAAACAAATGCTTTTTAAAAAACAACAAAGAAGGCATTTCATTCACTCTTCTCTTCTTCTTCAGCAGGATCATAGAAAAAAGGGGACACCTACCAGTCGGATGTGCCATTACCCGAGTTGAAAATAAAGACATGCAGGGGGCGAGGGGGAGGGGGATTACCATGCCAGAATGCACGGTCGCTTGTTCAATGTATCTTGCAATCCCGGTGACAAATGCATTTCTGTCTTCAAAGTTAGTGTTGAAATTTGGCTGAAAGGAAGAGAAAGAGTATGATGTGGAGGTCCGCCTCCCAGGAGGTCAGCGTCACAGGTGGCCCTCCGGCGGCCACCGGCACCCACCTGGTAGAGCAGGGAGGATGGTGGGGGCTCGATGCAGGGCTGCTGGTCGGGCAGAGGCAGCTCTTCCAGGAGGTCCACGTTGGACAGCGCGTCCTCCAGTGTCACCTGGGCCGCCATCCTGGCCTAGAACACAATATGAAGCAACCTATGCTGTGTGGAAGGAAGGGCAGGGCACCTGACTGTCCTGGTCAGGGCTCACCAGCAAAGGAGTCGCGATGCGGGCACATGGTTTCACTTCCTGGCCCCCTTCCCACCTCGGGCCGCTGTCTTTAGAGGGCTCTTCGGGAGGGTCTGACATTACTGCCAGCAGGTTACATGGCAGGACTCCAAGCACAGGGTCAGCCGACAGGGACGGCCAAGGGGAGGGTTGGGTGAAGGTGACACAGGGAGGGGACATCAGCCGAGCACAGCCCCCAGGCTGGGTGGAGCAGCACAGACTAGAGCCGGATGTCATCTAAGCACGCGTGCCAGCTCCAGGGGCAGGACTCGGCACACAGCAGCCTGCCTCCCGCTGAATGCGTCTCTGGCCTGGCCGGGACACAGGGAGCAGCTCTGTGTTTTATGGCGGTTTACTCACTGGGCTATGTCTGATCCAATCACTGGCCACTGGCAATGCTCAGTGTGGACGCATCTAACAAGAGGCTTCAAACCACAGAGGCAGAGACTGAGACAGAAAGGAGAAGGAAGCCCACAGGAGGAGGAGCCTGTATCCATTGTCATCACTGATGGTGAGTCAGCAGGAGCCCAGGCAAGGAACCCAGCAGGACCACAGGGACCTTACCGGCATTCACAGAACACTCCCGACAACTGCCTATCTGTTCCGCATGCTTCCAACTTAAAATGTAGCAAATAATTTCCAATCTACCTGGTATTTTGGGGAAAAGTCAGCTTTTTTTCTGTCATTACCAGGTTCCTTCTATCATCACAACTTCCTGTTCCACACACTCAGCAGTGAGAGCACAGCGCCCGTGGACTTGGCCAACGCCCTGCAGAGCCAGCGCAGAGTGCATGCCAGGAGCCTGAAAGCGGGCAGCCTCCTGGTTCACAGGTCGACGCTCAATCACTGAGCCACACCGACCGGGCCGTGTTCTCTGTAGAACACACCTCACATGACAGTCCCATGTTAGAGCGCCTACTGAACAACCTCCCAGCAGAAGGGGGACCGCCTGACCGTGCCATGTGGCTTGTGCAGTCACGACCTCTGCAGAAGCTGGTGTGGGTGAAGCCAGATGAAAAGCCAGGGCAGAGGGAACCCTGGCCCACAGGGGAGCCCAGAAATGGATGGTCCCCAAGCAAGCCCGGTGCCTTCCAAGAATAAAAGATCTGCAAGATCTCGGTGGACATGAGCCAGGATGACCAAGTGAAAAGGCGTGACGACACATGCCCTACAACCTTCTCGTTCCCAAAATAACACAGAAATGAAACCACGAGTATGTATGTGCACAGAACAGGCATGCACGACTGAAGGGATTGTGCTTGGGTTCCGTCCTGTTTACATTTCCTGATGAGCTGGAGTTGTGACATTTTTCTCATGACTTCAAAATAGGATTTGAATCCTTCAGGTTGTGACCTAGATACACTTTTCAGAGCTTTGTGTGTGTACTCCTCGGTGGCAAAATGGAAGCTCCTAAGTGCACCGTGGTCCGTGAACTAAGCCAGACTGAAGACCACACAGGACATTCAAAAGTGTAGGAATGGGGAACAGCTCAGCGGCTGAGGGAGTTTGAAACGGGGGAGGGGATGCCTACAAAGGAGAGCAGGAAGGAACTTGGGGTGATGGCGCTGTTCTGCATTTTGATGGTTGGGCAAGCCACAAGACTACGCATTTGTCAAAATTCGCTGAAAAAGCCCTAACGGGTTTGGCTCAGTGGGTAGAGCCTCTGCCTGGTGACTGAAGGGTCCCGGCTTCGATTGCGGTCAAGGGCATGTACCTCGGTTACAGGCACAATCCCAGTAGGGGGTGTGCAGGAGGCAGATGATCGATGTTTGAAATTCTCTATCCCTCTCCCTTCCTGCCTGTAAAAAAATCATTAAAATTTTAAAAATTCAAATAAACACACACACACAGAAAACACTTGGGGAGTCAATTTCTTTCAGCGAGCGGTGTGTCAGCACAAACAGATGCGTGAGCTCAGCAATCATTTCCCACAGCAACTCAGCTGACGACACCCCCTTACCGCCCCCAGCGCCCCCGAGAGGTGGAGTCCTGCTAACGCAGACCGGCCGGGGCCACGTGACTTAAAACGGACTCTTCCCTTGGTCTCGGTCTGTGCCTGCAGACCCGTTCTCCACACCGAAGCCACGAACCACCTGCAGACACAGGGTCCTCGCGCCTGGACAGGCCCGCTCAGCGCCGGGGCCGCGCTGCTCCGCGGGGGCGACGAGCGGCCACAACAGCGACCTGAGCTCTAGTCTCTGCGGCTCCAATCACGGATCCATCAGGAGCGGCGTTACGAAAAGGGCCAAACACGCCACCGGGCTCTCGAGGCCGCAGCGCGACTGTGTCCGGGGCCCTGGGGCCCGTCCCGCTGGAAAGGAACCGCCGCTGAGTCTCGGTCGCCCCCCGACGCGCGGGTCCTGCGGTTCCGGGGAGGGGGGGGGGGACCCGGCCCGCGGCCCGCGGCCCGTGCCCTTTGGAGAACGCGGGAGAGGAGGCCCGGACGCCATTCGGCCTACAAAACGCTTCCCAAGCCCGTTTCCCAATCGCCCTCCACTTCTTTCTGTCCCCGCTGCGAGCGCCGCACGCATCCGGGCTCACCCCTAACCCCGCAGAACTGTGCGGGCGGCGCTGCACCCCATCCCCGCGCTCAACAAAGCCCAGGTCACCCCGGAGCCCGCACCGCGCTCCCGCTGGGCCGTACCCGCCCTCTGCCCTCCGAGGGCGAGCTGGTCGCTCCCTTCTCCCCAACAATCACCGCGACACGCGGACATCCCCTCCCAGCGGGAGTTCCGCCCCGCGGAGCCGCGCGATGGCGGGATCCAGGGCGGGTCCCCGAGGCCGTGCGGCGGGGGGAGGCCGCGTCGCCGGAGGCCAAGTCCTGGCCGCCGGTGGGGCGCCCGTCCCAGTTCCGAGGGCCGCTTGGAATCCGCAGGGCCGCGAGGCGGGGCGGCATGGGTCCTAACCTGGTTCCGCAGCGGCGGCGGCTCGGGGGTCCCGGGCGGGCCTGGGAGTTCGCAGCCGGAGTGAGTCACTCGGGCGGGCCGGGAATGCGCCAGGAAACACCCGCCTCCTCCCCTTCCTCCCGGGGCGGGGGCTCTCCCGGCTCGGCCCCTTCCTCCTGGCGCTCCTCCCTCCCGCCCAGCGCCGCGGCCTGCGCCGGGGCCGGAAGGGAACGCGCTCCGCTCCCATTGCGGAATGTGCTCCCGGGAAGGATGTAGCGTTTGGGGGGCCGCCCCCTGTCCCGAGCCTATATGGGGTCCGGGAGGTGCGTGTGCTGAACTGCGGAAGGGACTCCAATTTGGAGGACACCGGAGCGCTCACACCTGCGTGGCACGGCCACAGCGCGTTCGGTCGCGGGTACTCGGATGGAGCAGTCCCCGCCGCCTGACTCCCACGGGTCCCCGCAGTGATCACGCAGCTACTTACTACCCCCCCCCCCCCTACTTGTGAGCCGGGTCACCCGTGGCCAGGCTTGTGGGAATGGCTGAGAGAAGAAAGCGTGAATTTGAAGTAGACACAAAAAACTGCGAGATGCCCATGAAAGTATACTCAAGTGGAAAAGCTGATTGGAGGGAGCGCGTCTAATAAGAAGTGAAAGGACTAACAAGTGCTTCTCCTCCCCGCACCTTCCTGCCTCGTCAGCGAAGAACAGTCACCACATATTCTTTCACCAGTCCAAGAAATGCTTTTCCCTAAATAGCACAAGTCACAGCAAAAGGCAAAACGCAGTTTGAAGGGACTGAGCAAGCATCAAAACCACACTTGGACACTGCAGGCATGTCGAATGACCAGATCACCAAATTTTTTAAAGTAAAGTTCAAGTGCTCTATTTCTGTTAAGGTCGCGGAGGAGGAACGCAGGAGGTCCAGATGGCTCCAGCACCCAAAAACCGGGAGCCAGAGGTTTTTAAAGGACTCTGGGCGGGCTTTTCCTGGGCGGAGGATTCTCTGTGCAGGTCCAGATCCTGGGAAAGTCCAGAGGGGAGAGATAATGGTCTTAGCAAGTGGAATGTGGTCGAAGCAACTGGAATGTTCATTGTGAAGTGTCCCAAAAGTCAGTTCCTAGGAGAGGGGGTATAGATTCAATTATTTGATCAGACCTAACGATTTCCATATTTGATTTTAAGTCATTTGACCATAAACGTGAGGGTTGGTTTGTGAGGGAAAATTCACAAACATTCATAATAACAAAAGCCTAAGCTACCATCGCAACCGAAGGGACGACCAGGCTGTGGGGCGATCCTGCGGGCAGGGGTCAGTGAGGGACAAGCAAATGACAGAGCAGCAGGCTGCATGGGGCAACCAGGCCTGCAGGGGGTGCAGTTGTGGGCAACCAGGCTGGCGGGGGGGGGGGGGTGCAGTATGGGGGGATATTTAGTGGCGACCAGGCCTGCAGGGGGGGCAGTTAGGGGCCACCAGGCTGGCGGGGGGGGGGGGGTACCAGGCCAGCGGTGGCGGGGGGGGGGGCAGTTAGGGCAATCAAGCAGGCAGGAGCCAGTTGTTCCAGATTGGGAGAGGGATCCCGGATGGGAGAGGGTGCAGGCTGGGCTGAGAGGACCGCCATCCCTGCCCCGGGCACGAATTTCATGCAGCGGGCCTCTAGTTTTAAAATAAAAATTATACTATTAAAAAAAGAAAATATATTGAAAGAAATGAAAATGAAAATACGACATATCAAAAGTTAGAAGATCTCTATCCCTCTATACAACAATTAAAAAAGCAAGCAAGCCAAAACCGGTTTGGCTCAGTGGATAGAGCATCAGCCTGTGGACTAAAAGGTCCCAGGTTCAATTCCCGTCAAGGGCATGTACCCGGGTTGCGGGCACATCCCCAGTAGGGGGCGTGCAGGAGGCAGCTGATCCATGTTTCTCTTTCATCGATGTTTCTAACTCTATGTCTCTCCCTTCCTCTTTGTAAGAAATCAATAAAATATATTAAAAAAAAAAAAAAAGCAAGCAAGCCCCCATTTTGGCCAGTCTCAGGGCCCGTCTCAGGGGGTTACTATCGCCGAGCATGTGCTGTTGCTTTGTCAGCCTGCCCAGCCCAATTTCCTTCACTCTTGGGAGCCCCAGCCATTCTTCTGTTCACTCTTTTTTCCTTCTCCCTTTCTTCTTTCTCCTTCCTTTCTCCGATCCATCTTCCCTTCCCTCTGTCCATCCACAACTCTGAGCCTGCACAGGAGCCCTGGTCTCAGCCTGCGTCTGCGCCATCGCAGTAAAAGAGGGCACGCCAGCTCCCCTAGCATTTGCTGTGTTATCGTTCCTTAGCAACGCGGGTGGGGTCATTGTAAAGAGAGCGTAGCTGGTTTCCCATGCAGGCAGGTGCAGTGGCAGGGCTGGCTTTAAGGGCAGGAAGCCGGTCGTATGAGGAAGGAGATGAGAGAAAGGCAGTTAAGGAGGGAGGGATTTGCCAAATTTCCCACCCACTAAGCCCTTGCCACCGCCATTTTTGAGAAAATCTATATCCTGTAGGCAGATGTTATTGAGGCAGCGAGTATCAGGGAAATCGCTTTGAGGCAATCCGTACCAGAGAAGCTGTCATTCTTTTTTTTTTTTTTTTAAATATATGTTATTGATTTTTTACAGAGAGGAAGGGAGAGGGATAGAGAGTTAGAAACATCGATGAGAGAGAAACATGGATGAGAGAGGAACATGGATCAGCTGCCTCCCGCCCCTCTCCCCCCACTGGGGATGTGCCTGCAAGCAAGGTACACGCCCTTGACCGGAATCGAACCTGGGACCCTTGAGTCCGTAGGCCGACGCTCTATCCACTGAGCCAAATCGGTCAGGGCTGCAGCTATCATTATTGAGGGTACCGTGAGACAAAGCGAGATCCAAAAGAGCGAATTAGGGAGATCAGAGTGACTATATGCTGGACTGTGACTGTAGTGGAGCAGACGGTTGAGGAGTGTGACTTTGAACATGGTCAGTGACTCGGAGGCCTACACCATAGCGGACACCTGAATGCTGAGGTTCGCGGTGACTGTCTGATTGCATTTCAGCAGCATCCAAATGAGTCGCCCCTTCCAGGATCTTAGTAAATTGCAATATCGCGTCCTATTTTTTCAAGTTACTTCTGTGACATTAGGTTATTATTCTTGAGTTCTTTTTTTCTGATAGTAGTTAGTTGTAAAAAGGTTTTTTTCCCCCAATAAAATATTCCAGTTAATACTTTGGTGTTGAAATAGTTTGTTAAAATATATATTTTTATTATTTAAGAGAAGAAGGGAGAGGGGGAGAGAGATAGAAACATCAATGAGAGAGAATCCTCCATAAGCTGCCTCCTGCCGGCCCCTCCTGGTGACCGAACCTGCAACCCAGGCATGTGCCCTTGGCCGGAACGGAACCTGGGACCCTCCAGTCCATAGAACAACGGTCTATCCACTGAGCCAAACCAGTAAGAGAAAAATCAGAATGGTTTTTGAACGTGTTCTTGTAACTCAAAGAGTTCTGCTTGATACTATGCCCGCCTCTTTCAGACCAAAAGATAAAATAATTGTGTAGAAATATAGTAAGAACAAGCATCTCTTATTTTGTGACTTATTAGCACGTAAACATAGAGCAGATTTATGCACTGATTTTATAGGATAAAGGCTTATATTTTGCTTCAAGTAAGTTACTGATTGTACCGTATAGGTCTATGGAACCATCTAGTTAATACACTAGACCTCAACCCATTCCCGAGCAAAACGATACTCTGCTGCCATCCTGTGGCTATTGTAGGAACAACAGCATAGACTACCAGCTTTCAGACCGAAAAACCTTCTATACTGGTGCATTGAAAGACATTTTTTTTAAAAAAGATGGTAACCAAAGGAACCTGTAAGAGATTAAAGCGACCAAGTGCGCCGGACGAGTGAACGGTATAGTGTAGCCTTGCAATGAAGTTATTTGAAATGTGTATTTTCCACTGATGATGAAAGTCTGCACGGAGTGTAGGCAATCACATAGACATGCCTTTCTGCCAATCAAGAGGGCACAAGCCACACACAGTGTTCAGTGACAGTACAGAGCATGCGGGGCCGGCTTTGTCCTGGCAGAGCTTGCCTTCTCAAAAGTTCTTCCTTGCCTGCTGCGTTTTCCTGCACAAGAGACTCAGAATCGCTCCTGTGCTCAAACCCACCCTACACACTGTCCTGAGCATCCTCTCTCTAAAATCCTCTCTCATCACATGTCTCTTCCATAGAATGTACCACACATTCCCACTCTCCCTCCATGTAGTCTTTTGCTGCAGGGGCGGGCCTATACTTTTGCCAGTGAGGACAGCAGCTATGGCTTCAATTCACTGTTGCAAAGAAAATTCTCCAATGCGACAGCAAATTCACCTTTTCCCGGATGGGCCGAAGTGAGGGCTCTGGGTTCTGCACCCTTTCCTACCCCAGCCCTGCAAAGGAAGGCACTGAGGTTCCCCTTAAGGTGACCCGATCACCCTGGCTAATATGTTGATCGTTGCCATTTTTTAAGACTATGGAGTGGAGAGTGTACATGCAGCAAGCTGATGTTCTAAGCAGCGAATAACACCAGCTACAGATTGTATTCACTTTTTAAAAATATATGTTATTGATTTTTTACAGAGAGGAAGAGAGAGGGATAGAAAGTTAGAAATATCGATGAGAGAGAGACATCGATCAGCTGCCTCCTGCACGCCCCCTACCCAGGTCCATGCCCTTGACTGCAATCGGACCCGGGACCCTTCAGTCCGCAGGCCGACGCTCTATCCACTGAGCCAAACCGGTTAGGGCTGTATTCACTTTTATAAGTATAAATTTGAAGGAAGTTAAGGGTCAGAGTTCAAGGCTAGGGTTTGGGGTAGGGCTGGTTTCATTGTTAGGGTGAGGGTTCACGGTCAGGGCTAGGGTTGTGGGGTCAGGGCCAGGGTCAGGGTCAGGGTCAGAAGTGGAAAAGGTGAATTTGCTGTCGCATTGGAGAATTTTCTTTGCAAAATTGAGTCTGCTTCGCAAAAGGTGCATTTTAACCTTGAGAGGTGAATTTGTTTTGGAAACGATGAACTGGTTTTGAAAAGATGAATTTGGGATGCCAAATGTGAATTTGTCCGATGGTATTTCAGAAGCACGAAAATGAGTATCCCCTTCCAGGATCTCAGTCAATGGAAATGTTGCTCCCTATTTTTCAAGTTGCTTTAGGGACATTAAGCTTATTAGACGTGAGTAATTTTTTCTCCTAGTAAATGATTTGTAGACACCTATTTTTCTGAATAAAACATTGAAGTGAATAGTTTGTTGTCACACCACAGTGGGTTTGAAAGGTGTTGATGTACTGAAAGGGTTCTGCTCCATACGTATGCCTGAATCTTTCCTAAGGAAAGATAAAATAGTCGTGTGGCAATGTTGTAAGAACAGGATTCCTTATTTTGCGAATTATGAGAATGTAAGTATCGAGCAAACATATAGTGTGGTTTTCTAGGATAAACGGCTTTATTTTTCCTTCAGGTAAGTTACCGATGGTACCGTAACGGTCCACGTGTCCGCATGTATGCACTCATTGCACAAATCTCCAAGGACTGTGTCAGCCAATTCCTCCGCAACAACGATCCTCTGCTACCCTCCGGAGGCTACACAAGGAACAACACCGAGAGCTTCCGTGTATTGTGCGGAACTGTAAGCATCGCCCTGAAAACACAAGGAAATCTTGTACAGAGAAAAAAAGAAAGAAAACACAAAAAGCAACCAAATGGTCGAGGTTAACGAGGCAGCCAGTACGGAGCAGGTGCCTTTACCCTGGCAGGAAGACAGCTGAGACGTTCCGTACGGCGGAGGCCCCCGCTAAGGAGGCAGGCAGCACGGGCCCGGAGCCTTTAATCCGGCAGGCGGGCCAGTGCAGGCCACCTGTGCGGAGGCTGCCAGGAGGTCGGAGTCCGCCGTCGTCGAGGCAGGCAGTGGTAGGGAGCCCGCTGTGGTTGTGGAGAGGCCGCCTGACCTGACGCATGCCGTACGCTGCAGGCCGCCATTACAGAGACGTTCCGTACGGCGGAGGCCCCGGCTAAGGAGGCAGGCAGTACGGGACCCGGTAAGTAGGTGACCGTTTAGCAGGTAATGGTTTGTCAGGTCACTAGTTGCCAGGTTAGCAGCTACTAGGTCACTAGTGACCAGATCACTAGCTATCGGTTTACCGATCACCAGGTAACTGGTTACAAGTTACCAGGTTATGAGTTACCAGATCACTAGTTATTGGTTTACTGGTTACCAGGTGACTAGTTACCAGGTTACCGGGTACAAAAAGTTACCGGTTACCAGGTTACAAAAAAGTTACTGGTTACCGGTTACCAAGTTAGTGGTTACCAGGTTGCCGGTTACCAAAGTTACAGGTAATCAGGTTACTGGTTACCAAGTTACTGGTTACCAGGTTACTGGTTCCTAGTTCCCAGGTTGTGGCCATGCAAGGAATAGCACCGTGTGCTGCTGTCCACGGTGCTGAAATAGCAGTTAACACAACTAATTTTGTGGAAATACAAAGGAAGGAACAGGGTGGGAATCCTTCCTTCCCCGCACGAACTGAAATCACCGGTCTGGATTTCGTGCCCCTTCCCGCCCCAACCCTGCAAAGGGAGTCCTTGGGCGCGGCACCGATATTGTGAAAGTGTGTATTGGCTATATCAGTCCGTAACCTAGAGGCTGGTATCCTTGAAGCCGTCAGAAGCGGGGAGGCCGTGGTGTACAAGGCAGCCAGTAAGGGACAGGTCTCCTTTACTGATGGAGCCGGTACCCTGTTGGCCGCCTTTATGGACGGTCCCTCCAGACGCAGGGTTGTCATGGGAATGCGTCAGTCACAGGAGAAAAAGATGGAAGGTAAAGTTTTGTGTGGAAACACAGCGGGTTTTTAGAAATCTCTATGTTCAGTATTTTAGAAAGGAAGAGAGATGGGGAGAGAAAGATCAGCGATGAATGCGAATCCTAGATCTGCCGGCTCGCGGCAGAAGAAAGAGGGACATTTGCTGTCACCCGCTAAGCGGAAGGAACATGGTCCTGGCCGGCGTCGCTCGCCGGTTAGAGCTTTGGACGCCCACGGAAGGGTCAGCGGTGGGATTCCCGGTCCAGAGCCCATCGCCGGGATGCGGGTTTCCCGGCCAGCCGCTGTCTGGGCTCCCGCGAGAGGCCAAAATGCACGCGTGTGCGGCATATTGACGTTTGTTTGTTTGTTTCTTCTCTCTCCTCCGTCTCCATCCCTCCCTCCTTCCCTTCCTTCCACTGTGTCTAAAAAAATCAATGGTAAAAACATATTGTGTGTTAAGAATTAATGAAGAGATACCCCAGAAGAAAGTAGAAAGAAGGCAAAGTTCTGGAGGGTGTGAAAAAGCAGCATCCCTCTAAGGAAAGGTTCCATGACGAGCAGAGCGTTGAGCGACGCTGATGTTTTTGAACGCGATGTCCGTAGAACATAAAAGTAAAATGTTTGAGTGTCCCTGAGCCGCCAAGGTGCTGACACAACACAAGGAGGCCACCGTAGGGAGGTTCCCGCAGGGCGTCCCAAACCACCACGTCAGGGGCGAGCCTTTGGGGGCGAGGCCGGGAGGAGCAGGGGCAAGCCAGGTACGAGGCAGGTGGGGAACAGAGAGAGGAGGGGCCCGCTCGCGCTCCCCTCTAGCGGCCCGCACCGCCGCTCCCAGAGTCACCCACTCCAAGAAGGTGTGAGCGGACTGACCTGGTGTCTTTGACCGAGGGACATCCAAGACCGTGGGACATCCAGACCAAGGGATCGATAGACAATGGAGGTCTCAGCGGCCCATAGAGTTGACTTGCGGTAACCCGCGGCCACCATTCCGGTTCCCCGTCTCCTCCGTAGGTACCTTCTCGAGGGGTCAAGGACCCTAGAACCCTGGATTCCATTTCTATCCACACCACCTACTTAACGGTGACTCCATGCAAGACACAAGAGCTGTTTGGACATTCATTGACTCTACAGTTCGTCGGAAAGCGATGTCAAACATGTTGTGTATAGTTGTCATTTGAATGTTAGATCCTAGCAAAGCACTTATCTGTTTGCTGTATGAAATGTTTGTATTGTACATACTTTTTATTGTAGTTAATGACATTTCCCTTACAAAGTTGCCTTCCTAAGTGTAATTAAAGGAGGATGTTAAAATCGCTAAGTGTGGATGTTTTCCTTGGGAGATGCTTGGAAATTCGTTCCATATCACCATCGGGGGCGATGGTCCCCCTTGTAGGGACTCAGCCTCCACGGTTTTACCTTCAGTCTGTGTAATGAAGCAATCTGCCGAAGGCAGAAGTAGACTTGTACTCCTACCACACTTGCCACATGCTGTCGTGAGGGAAACAGGCCCGGTGCGGAAAGCAGCGTCAGAACACCAGCCACGTGAAGGTTCTCGCGACCGACCCCGGCACGGCACTTAACGTCCCCAGCGAGGGCCGCATTCTCTTCGTAATGAGCAGGTGACTGAGACAGCAACACACGGCCATCCCAGCGAGCAAGGCGCAACGATGGAGCATTTAGCTATGAAGCAAGAAGTCCCCTTTTGACTCACGGCAAGGGCACGCACATCACCCGGTTGATGTTTTGTGTGTCACATCAACGTGTCTGTTTCTCTCGCTATCCTTGTGTGTGTGAGATGGATAAGAACACATGTAAAGAGAAACGGTCAACTGTCGAACGTCCTCCTATTTTGTCCCCCAAAGGTGTCAGATTTTACTGCAAGCATGCACAAGTTTTCTTCCCAGTCCTAGTGAGGTTTTTGGGCTCAGGAACGTTCCCAGCACCTCACTTTGTAACTCGTGTGCACACATAGACACAAACAGCCGAGCATCCCACCGTGTGTAATGTTTCATTTCTTTGCAAAGGAAGTGAGATTCCTCAGGAGATCCCTTGCGGTTATACGGAGGCAAACCGTTCGGGCCCAATAGAGAAAGGAACGGAACAGAAGGTGACGCAAGGAAGAGAGCCAAGGGCAAAGATAAATTCTTTACGGTCAATCGGTCAATCTGTCTCCCGAGACCATGATTAAAAATGTGCATTCTGTAAAAACAATGTTGGAACAGGAGTGAAGCAGCAGATCATGGCTACAAGTGTAGCTTCAGGCCTAGCCCATCCGCTCAGCAGTCATAGCGTCGTCCGCGTGCGAGACCGAGAGCGGGTGAGCCGCGTGTGCAGGATGCGAGGAGAGGCGCGACGCCGGAGGCGACACTGCGGCCATGGGTGAGGTTGCCGAGGCTCGGCTGTCCTTTGTTGGTGTGCCTTTTATTTTTTGAAATATATTTAATTGATTTTTTACAGAGAGGAAAGGAAGGGTATAGAGAGCTAGAAACATGGATGAGAGAGAAACATGGATGAGAGAGAAACATGGATTCAGCTGCCTCTAGCATATTCCTTAGTGGGGATGTGCCCGCAAGCGAGGTCCATGCCCTTGACCGGCATCAAACCCGGGACCCTCGAATGCACAGGCGGACGCTCTATCCACGGAGCCAAACCTGTTAGGGCAGTTGTCCTGACTTGTATTTGTGAGGAGCCACAGCCACCCCTCAGGCTGTCTTGTGTGTTCAGTGCCGAGCCATGTTGTGTGCCAGATCAGTCAGCGTCAATGCGATTTCTCCCAAAAAGGATGCGTTTCAGGCGTGACAATGTGGGTACGCGAGTCGTCACGCGGCCGTGATTCCCGGTCCGGGCGTTTTCCGGGGTTTCGTTCCGTCCTCCCCATCCTCTGTAAAGTCAGCGAAGATGAAAAGGGGGAAAATCGTGGATACGTGAAGCTCGCAAGTTTGCCAAGAGTACAGATTCAGCTTGAGTATGTAAAAGTTTTACGTAGCGTTGCAAAGGCCCGAAGCAAGAGGACCCCAGTTTTGCAGTGTGTATGTTGATACGAAAGTGTCGTTTAAGTGAAGAAAGAAGCTCTAGTGTTCCTGCATTTCTTCCTCAGAGGTTTGCACGTGTCCTAGAATTTTTCTTGTGTTTGGACTGACAAGAGAGCACGCTCAGAGGAGCAAACGCGCAAGGAAGTCGCGTGTCAGGCAATCTCCGCGGCAAAGCGGTCCTCCGTCTCCCCCTCGCGGCCATTTCGGGAGTACCAGTGTGTTTCTGTCCTCGGTGCTGAAATTTCCGGCTCCCAAAAACCTCTTGTGAAGAAAAGCAAAAGGCAAAGCAAAAAGCCTGAAAAATCATGGAGGCTGTCCAGGGCGGTCACGATCGCGTCTGTGAATGGACCGAAGTCACGAGCGTGCATCTACCCCTCTTTCCGCCCTGGCTCCGCCAAGGGAGGCGTCGGGGACGGTACGCCGGCATCCGGCATCGTGACCCGGTGCGTTGGGGACGTGAGCTCTTCCCCTGGAGGCGGTCATTGTGGAGGCATCCCTGGAGGCGGCTCTGAGCGAAGCAGCCAGCCACGGACGTGGAGGCCGGCATTGTGGAGGCAGTTAGTTCGTTAGTAAGCAAGCAGAGGGGAGGCGAGGCTGTGTGTCCGTGATGAAGTTAGTGAGTCTCCGATGAGGCCGTCTGTACCGTGGACACCGGCCACGGAGGGGCCGTCATTAGCGGGGAGGCCGTGATTCGCGAGGACGGGTTTTGTGAGCCGCGGGCAGTTTTTTTTTATCACGGGAAGCTTGTCCGTGCCTTGAGAAAGAGATTTTGCCCAGTAGGTTATTGTTGAAACAGTGTTTATTGATTTGAGTAAAATGTTATTATCTCCCCAAGGAAGAGAGAAGTCGAGAGAAATCTCCATGCCGCGATCGAATCCAAGAGGAGGGAGAATTCCCAGAAGTCAGTCCGCGTTACGGCTCCGGGTCGTGCACCCCTTCCCTCCCGTCCCCGCCAAGGGGTTCCCGGAGACTGGCGTATGTGAGTTCCCCGTGAGGCGACCGACCGCCCCCGTGACCAAGATGGTGATTCTTTTGCCCGTTTTAAGTAAACTTTCGTGTTGAGTTGTGTCCATTGTAAGTGGATGCCGTCACCAGCGATCAGCAGTGGCTCCCGCTCCTATGGAGCGTTGAAGGTAAAATGAAAGGATTCACAGCCGCCCGAGCGGCCATCAAGTCGTCGTCTCGCGTGTGTTGGCAGCACGCATGGAAAATGTGTCGTTTGGGACGGAGCGACGGAGGAGAGCAGAGCACCGTACCGTGGCCAACTCCCTCCCCTCCCGGAAGCTCCTTCCGGGTGCCGGGAGGACTGCAGCCGTCAGGCACTTGCCCGCGTTCCCCGGCAGGCGGCGCCCAGTCCTCGCCGATGAGACGTTTGCGTGTGAGTTTTCGACGGAGATTTCCGCGCGGTCCGCGATGGGAGGCTACCGAGCGGACACTAAGGCCGGAGGCGGCCCTTCGTAGCGGGAGTGTGAAAAGGGGTGTCCCGTGGCGAGGCGCCGCTAAGGGCAAAGGCGTGTTGATATTTGGCACGTCCCCCGAGGCACGCGATGATCCCGTGTCTTTTTTTGTGTGTGTGTAGGTTACGTTCGCCCCCACCCAAGCGTGTTCGAAAGGAGCCGAGCCGAGCATCCGTAAATGTTGTCACGAGGTGTTTGTGTGGAGGGTTTTTTTTTTTTTTATTGGAAATGAAATCGTATCATGTGTTTGCGGAAGAGGCGTAGTGACAGTGTGGTATTCATGGAGAACATGATCACATTCCCATGTGAAGACCGTGAAGCCGTGTCCCTGGAACGAGTGCTGGCGTGGGGAGGCGATGTCTCCGGGCCACGTGAGGAGGCAGCTTCCGGGTCCCGCCCAGCGCGGCCCCGCGTCTCCCCCGCCCCCGCCCCCAGGCCGCGGGTCGGAAGCCCACGCCCGCCCAGGGGTTTGAGCACCTGCGGCGAGTGCCCGTCACGGGGTGGGCGGTGCACGTAAGGTTTTCACGAGGAAGTGCTCGCTCACGTGGGACACGGCGGCATCCCCCATCGGCAAACCTCCCTCCCCCACCCCAACCCCAGGATGTGGTTTGAATCCGAGGATGGAGTGCCCAGTCGGACTCACTCCCCGATGCCATGGAAGCGCGTCGGGCACTTTGTATTCGGAGAAAGCAGACGGGGTGTTTGTGGTGTGGTGACTCGTGGATGTGTCTCCCGTGTCGTTTCCAGGCAGGTTTCCCTGAGTAAGCGAGGGAAGTGCCGCTCGTCAGCCTCCCCGACCGAAGAGAGCTGAAGCCCCCCCCCCCCCCCCGCCCAAAGGTGGCCTTCGGAGGCAAACCTTGAAACGGCAACGAGTTGCTACCGGGTAGTCACGTCCTCGGGCAATCACTTCCCCGAGGACGAGCCATTTGCAGGTTGAGCGGGCCGATTGTCCTTTTGTGTGCGAGATGAGGCCGTTGTGAAGCGTCCTCGTGACTTGGAAGTTCCGTTTCCGCCTCCCCCTGCGGGCGCATCCCCGGCCCCCGGCGCGGATGAGAAGTGGCTGCATTGTTATTGCGATCCTGAGAACGGTCGACTCTTAAGCGTCCCGCACCCACCCAAGGTTTCTTTTTTCGAGCGCCGCCATGTCGTCCTTTGATTTAAAAGGGACAAAACGACACGGGAAACCACCGTCGTGGAGAACACTGTCTCCATTCGTGGATACCCTTCTGTCCAGCATTCTCGTTGGTTCATTGTCACGGTCGTGTAACAGCTACGTGTGCGTCAGTGTGTAGCTCTCGGGAGAGACGTTCACGGAAGCAGCAGCGCTGCCGTGTTAGGGGATCGGAAGGTTTTTCTCCCGAAGAAATAGATGCCACGGGATCGTCCTCATGGGCACGCTGCTGTTTTTGTACGTGTTCTGTAGCTCGCATTTTTTTTGGCGAGCCTCCCAGCCCCAGCCCCAGTCCCTCCGTTGTCCCCGTGCGTCCGTATTCCTTGAGAACGGGTACATTCGATGGCGCGTGTCATCGTGTTTTGTCGAAGCCGTCCCCTCGTCTGTGTGTTTTCCCCTTTTAAACCGGGAGCCGTTAGGAAAAGAGGTCCCGCAGTGGCAGACTACGGTGATAAAGGCCGTGAGGTCACGAAAGGCTTCCGAGAATGTCGATGAGGACAGCGATTGACAGAGTGCGCGCTAGGCTTCGTGTGCACGGTTGTCAGTTTGACTTCACTAAAGTCTCAGAAATGGTTTGTAGGTTTCGGTTTAAATTTTTTCCCCTGTGAACATAAACATCGGTCACCCAGGAGGAAGCCTGAGGCAGTTTGCATGACACTGGGGGAGGTCGAGGGCGGCACGTCACGGCAAAGTCGTTGCTAGTTCTCGGCAGGCTTCTGAAGGAGGAAGCGCCCGGGGTTCTTTGAAAGGGCAGGAAGGGGCGTGGGTTCCTCGCGAGCCAGATAAGCAATGCAGCGGAGAATGTCCGCGTCTGTGGCGTGAGTGTGTGCTTGACACGCCGAGTGCCGTAGTTGACAGGCCCAGAGGTTCCTTTCCCTAGCACCCCCTTCCCCCTGACCGTCCACGTTCCTTGTGTAGGCGCTTGAGATGTTTACACGGTTTTGTCACGGTTGCGTTTTTTTCCGGAGCCCTTTGTTGTCTCCGGAGCATGACTTTTCTGTGAGGTAGTTGTTTTGTAAGATCGCGTCCTAGAGTATGTGGTGTGCATGTCTCGGCCGAGCATATTTTGGCAGGCACGGATTACTGAAAGCCAAAGGAAGGTGTAGGAGGTGTGTCTTTTATGTTATGTTATGTTATTTTATTTTATGTTATTTCATTTCATTTTATTTTTTGCAGGCAGAGGCGACGGGGAGGTGGAGGTGAGAGGCTGTCACGGGACAAAAGAGTTGGGCAGCGTCCTTCCGTCGGAAAGAGGAGGCGGCAGGCGAGACGAGAAGGCGGTCATGACGTTCAAGTTTTATTTAAAACAATGTGGCCCCCGTCGTTTCTATCGGGAAGAGTTAGGTGTGGTCCAGGCTGGCGCGTGTGCCGGCCAGTGGAAGCATGTCGACTGTGGGATGATGACGTCCCCGAGACACCCGGGCTTATTTTTTTTTAAAATATATTTTATTGATTTTTTACAGAGAGGAAGGGAGAGAGATAGAGTCAGAAACATCGATGAGAGAGAAACATCGATCAGCTGCCTCCTGCACGCCCCCCACTGGGGATGTGCCCACAACCCAGGTACATGCCCTTGACCGGAATCGAACCTGAGACCTTTCAGTCTGCAGGCTGATGCTCTATCCACTGAGCCAAACCGGTTTTGGCCACCCGGGCTTATTTTAAGATGTGACGTTTTTGTCCGCATTTTCTCGTCGGGTAAGGCAGCGAGTCCCGTCGGCGTGTCGCGCGTGCTCGTGAGCATCCGTCATTCGCTTGCAAAGCAGAAGCATCAAGGGAACGTTTTTTCAAAGGGCAGTTTGTAGATTTTCCAAAGGAGTCTGCCCGGAAGGTGTTCTCGATACGTAAGCGCCCCGGTTCCCTAGGGCAACGGGGGAAAGGGAGGGGCCGACGGTCCCTGGACAAGAAAGCAGGGCGGAGCTCTGTGAGGGCCCGAAGGAATGCAAACGGAGATCGGGGCAGTTCGCATTTGCATGATAACAGGCAGTTTGAAGCGGGGAGGGAGGGCGAGGCTTTGTGCGCGCTTATAGAGGCGCGTGGCCTCTCGGCCCTCATTTCTGTTCCCGGAGTCGTCTGGGCACCTTCTCCGGACATCATTCGGTCGTGTCGTCGGTCCGGAGGGAGCGCGGAAGACGCCCCGCGTCGCGTGGGCGGTAGGGCGCCCGTGCCGGCGTCCTGCGTTCCCCCGAGCGACGAGTCCGGGGAGCTGCAGGAGGAGAGGAAGAAGGTAGGAGCGTTGGGTGTGGAGTTTTTCAGGAAGCCGAAGGTGGAGTCCCGCGGTCCGAGGACAGGGCCGCGGTTCGCGGTTCCCGGGCGCCGTGAACTAACCGTCCCGGCCTCGCGGGGGTGAGGTGACGTCCCCGGCCTCCGTGGGTCTCGCAGCACAGGCGGAGAAGGGCAAGT